>OU612045.1:113962409-114324524 GCA_914767935.1 Coremacera marginata
AAATAATAATAATAATAATAATAATAATAATAATAATAATAATAATAATAATAATAATAATAATAATAATAATAATAATAATAATAATAATAATAATAATAATAATAATAATAATAATAATAATAATAATAATAATAATAATAATAATAATAATAATAATAATAATAATAATAATAATAATAATAATAATAATAATAATAATAATAATAATAATAATAATAATAATAATAATAATAATAATAATAATAATAATAATAATAATAATAATAATAATAATAATAATAATAATAATAATAATAATAATAATAATAATAATAATAATAATAATAATAATAATAATAATAATAATAATAATAATAATAATAATAATAATAATAATAATAATAATAATAATAATAATAATAATAATAATAATAATAATAATAATAATAATAATAATAATAATAATAATAATAATAATAATAATAATAATAATAATAATAATAATAATAATAATAATAATAATAATAATAATAATAATAATAATAATAATAATAATAATAATAATAATAATAATAATAATAATAATAATAATAATAATAATAATAATAATAATAATAATAATAATAATAATAATAATAATAATAATAATAATAATAATAATAATAATAATAATAATAATAATAATAATAATAATAATAATAATAATAATAATAATAATAATAATAATAATAATAATAATAATAATAATAATAATAATAATAATAATAATAATAATAATAATAATAATAATAATAATAATAATAATAATAATAATAATAATAATAATAATAATAATAATAATAATAATAATAATAATAATAATAATAATAATAATAATAATAATAATAATAATATAATAATAATAATATAATAATAATAATAATAATAATAATAATAATAATAATAATAATAATAATAATAATAATAATAATAATAATAATAATAATAATAATAATAATAATAATAATAATAATAATGATAATAATAATAATAATAATAATAATAATAATAATAATAATAATAATAATAATAATAATAATAATAATAATGATAATAATAATAATAATAATAATAATAATAATAATAATAATAATAATAATAATAATAATAATAACAATGTAAAAGTTGTCAGTCTGCTGCGTTTCTCAATTTTTTTTCGCGGCACAAATCAAAACTTTAATCAAAAAATATTATAAAAATGACAGCTAATATGAAGTTTTTATGTATTCACAATTAAAAAATTCACTATTGTAAACCTAGTAACTTATGACACAGTATAGTACCCCTTAAGCTCATGTAAACTGCATGTTAGGTCTTGGCACCACTTATTGGCAGCACTCGGTCATCGAACAGAGCTACGTATAAAACAATCGCTGCCGACTTCGCTCTCTTTTTTTCCGACGACCGAACGTAAAACAGGTGCCAAGACCGCGGTAAAAAGAAAAAACAATAATTTCGCTATAAAATAAAAGAAAACTTAAATTGTCTAAACTATAAATGAATTAACCGGAGGTAACTTAATCGGCACTTGGTGAAAACAAAACTGCTTTTTTAGCTATCTCCCGGTTAAGAGCTAGACTAACCGAACTAACTGGGTTTTCTTTATATGATGTATGAACAGTCGATTAGTAAAAAAATTTTTTACAATATCATAATTTTACAATTTTCTATTTATAAACACGGATTTGCAACTGTGTGCCGATTGTAAGGTTGCAAAATCTGAATTTCTTCTTTTTTTCGTCTATATTTTCAAGAAAAGAACACTTTTCAATATTAGAGCTCGGATTTTTTTTAAAAAGGAAGGACAAAACGCCCAATGACTCCCAAAACTCCCAAACATTTTTCGAGAAAGAAAGAAAATTTTGTTTTCACGCAGACAAACCAATAGCTTCTACTGCAAGTCATGTGATAACGAGTAGTAGCATTGCTCACATACCAACTCACCGTTTTGGTTTTTGGGCCGTTTGTAACGGCACAAAATGGGGTGAATTCATTCTTCCATGTTTGAAGTTGTTTTTGACTGAGAAGTTGAACTAAGATTTAAACATGGAAGCCAGAACTCACCATAGCCGGTGTCGTATGCAAACAGCTGAAACATACTGTCTCTGACAGCTGACATGTTTTTCATCTGACAGATGATATATTCAAAATGTGACAGCTGACACTCTGAATTTGAAAGATGACCTGTTTATTTTTTTTTTTTGACTGCTGACATCTTTTTATTTAAATCTGTCAGCTGTCATATTTTGATTCCACTTGTCACATCTTGGATCTGACAGCTGTCATATTTTCCAATCTGATGGTTGACATATCTCAAGTTGAATATTGTGAGGGCTGAAAAGTTCACAGTGTGTGTGAACTTTGTGAATTAAGTTCGCGGCACAAGTGAGTCACACATTGTGAACTTAATTATAACTCACTGAACGCACCCTTTGGCATTTTATTATGTGTCAAATAAAATATGACAAAATAGCAAATGGCAAACTTCCGCAAGGAAAAGGTCTTTCTTGTGTTATAACGTGGGCGGACAGCAGCAACGAAGGCACCAACATATTCAACAACCAGCATCATTTTCGAGCACCAACTACAACTGCTTTTAAGCGCTCCATTGACACACCCCAAGGCGGTAAGAAGCCATCAGTGGCCCAACAAAAACAACAACAGTGGACAAGAGCCAACAGCAAAAACAACAAAAAAACCAGCGTGGCAAAAGGAGCACCTCCAGTGTCACCACAGCACACACATCGATACCGCGCCATGGACAGCACCCATCCAAACAAGCGCGTATGAAGGTAGCACCCACTAGCGACCGCACCACTAGCAACAGGCAGCAACCTACAGCGGCCAAGAGCAAGCGCACCCGAAAGCAACATATTTATAAACACCAGCAGAATAGCGGCACAGCCTCCATAACTGTGCCAAGCGAGCTCCACAGTACCAGCCACTATCGCTGCAAATGTACCAGCGGCATCAACAACACCATGAATCCCAGCAACAGCATCGCACCACACCAGCCATTCAGCGCACAGAAGCAGTACCTGGAACAGCATCGGCCAACAACGAGATCCTATACAGCATTAAAATAAGCGCCACAGCAGCGGCATCAGCAACCGCAGCAACAACCACACAAACCATCATAGCCATTACCAACCGAAACGTTTATAAAATAAAAATTTAAAATTACAAATTTTTTAAATTTAAAAACAAAAAATTTCAAACTTTAAAAATAAAAACTAAAAAAATTTTTTATACTTTTCATTAAAAATAAAAATGAAATTTTTTATTAATTACAAAAACAATAACCTCAAATAAAAATAAAATAAAAACGATGTACAAGTATATATAAAACAATGAAAAATTAAAATAAATTTTTTTGTAAGATAAGATATAAAAATATATTTAAAGCAAACTAATAAATATAATTAAACAAACGAACTAAAAATTTAAACAAAAATAAAAATAAAAATTGTTTTATACAAATTGAAATAAATTTAAAAATTTTGTATTTATTATAAATATAAATAAAAAATTTTGAATTAAAAACTAGAAATTAATTTAAAATTAAATTTTATTCTTTTTTACGTAAATAAATAAGTTAACACATAACAAAACTTTAAATTAAATAAAACTTCAAATTTAAGCAAAACAAGAATTTTAAAATAATAATTTTTTAAATTCAAAAATAAGAGTGAAAAAAATTTTTTTTATTAAAAATTAAAATTAACATTTTTATCAATAACAAAGAACGAAAAAATCACGTTTAAATATATTAAATCAAAAATAGCCATTTCAAATAAAATTATTTTTCATTAAAAATAAAAATTGGAAATGGAATTAATTTTAAGTCAAAAGTTAAAAAAATATTAAATAAAATTATTTTATATTAAAAAAAATGTAAATGGAATAAACATTCTTTAAAAAAATACAATAAAATTTGAAATAAAATTGTTTTAAATTAAAAAAATCTTTTAAAACGGATTTAATTTAAATTAAAAAAAACTTGGTATAAAAATATATTATATTAAAACAAAATAAAAATTTCAAATAAAATTATTTTAAATTAAGCAAAATAGTAATAATAAAAATGTAATTAAAACTTGCCTAAGATATACTTTAACCGATAAAACTAATTTAAACTAATAACTTTTTTTTTGATAAAAATATTATATTAAAAATTTTGTTTTCTACACAACAAAAATTTAAACGATAAACTCAAATAATTTTAAAAATACAATATTTTTCATTTAAAATAAAAACTGAAATAATCTTAAAAATAATATATGTATGTATACGATTTTGTATTTTGTAACTTAAAATATTTAAAAACCTCAATTAAACTTTGGTTCAGGCAGACAATTGACCTGACAACGATTTGACGTATGCTGACAATTTTTGACGTTTCCTAGGAAAAAATGCTGAGATTTGTTAAAAAACTAGAAAATAGCATTTCGAAACAGAAACGCAGTGAGAAAGTTGAAAGTTAAGTTTTCCGCACAAAATTTAATTTTTTCGTTGGCCAACGATCTCCCGCGTAGCAAGTACAACTCAAATTTCTTCTTTCGCTGGCCAATGTCCTCCAAGTGCCATCACCACCAGCACAAATCAGTGCAGCGCAAATTTTCTGCTTCTTTCGCTGGCCAACGTTCTCCAATTGCTACCTCCAGCAGCATAAGTAAGTTATGCTAATAAGTGTTTTATTAAATAACAATTTAATAAGTGTTTAACAATTTAATAATGCAGTGTCATTTTTGTTAACTTCCTCGAAGTTCCACCACCAGCAACGGAAGCAAACGCAACGAAAGGAGCAAGAAAAGTGCGTTGCTCTTGCTGTGTTGCTGGTGGTGGCACTTGGAGTATGTTAACAAGAATTAACGTTGCACTTGCTGTGTTGCTAGTGGTGGCACTTGGAGGACGTTGGCCTGGGAAAGGAGTAAGAATTTGCGTTGCACTTGCTGTGTTGCTGGCGGTGGCACTTGGAGGATATTAAAAAAAAATTAACGCTGCACTTACTTGTGCTGCTTGTGGTGGCACTTGGAGACAGTGCCAGCGAAAAAAATTAAACTTTGTGCTTCAAACTATACTCTTTAATCTCACAACTTTTACATCGAAAAACCGCGTTTTTTTATTCTTTTTTAACTTCCACAACCAAAAACCGCGCTTTTTTATTACTTTCTATTCTTTTTCCGCTTTCAAAGGAAACGTCCAATAACGAAATAAATGTCATTTATTGTCTTGCAATTGTTTGCCCACCTACGTCATAATCAGACAATTTCCTTGCAGCTGACAATAATTTGACAACTACTACAGATTATGAAATATTTATGACAATTGTCTGGTGTAGACAAAGCGTAAAATACAACGAAAAATCTTCGCCAACCGTGTAACATTCTAGAGCGCTAATAACATGTTTTTCCACTTTTTTTCTTTTTAATCACTCGTCGCCACTGTAATATATTTAAGTTGCACGATTCATGTTCTTATATCAACTAACTTTTTTATTGAATCTTATGAGAAGCCTAACCTAAGACTAAAGAATACTTATAATAACAGTTAGCATTGGATCAATCTTTGGATCTTATGTATTCTTAATACGTTATGATACTATTAACTATATACCTACATAACATTCCCGAAATTACATTTTTTTTAAACTTCTTGCACTCTAGTTCGAAAAGTACTCCTCCGATTAACTCAAATCTTGATTTTTATTTTTAAAATTTAAATACGCTCTTCGTGAACCGACAAAATTTAATAAAAAATATTTTTTTGCTTCTTATTTAATTTATAAGTACCGATTTCATGCATAAATAATTGGGTTTTTATAATTTATGCGGCATTTTATTATTTTTTTTAATTTTGAACTTTATGTCGGTTCGCTCGGAAGGCAAAACTGTTCTTAAATCAACCTTTTCTGATCTTTTTGTTTTTTGCACCCAGGAGAGGAGATATCATGCAAGCCGCAAAAGACCTTTCGTTCGCGACCTCAACTTTTACACGCTGTATAACCATATCTATTGATGCAAAAAGAAAATTGTTAATTTAAGACTTAAGGGGGGGGGACATGACATTGGCAGTTTTTTGAAATTTTTTTAATTTTTTTATTAATTTTGTATTTTAGTAAATATTCTTAAGATTCTAAAAAAAAAATGCATGGAAATATTTCTACGGGTTCAAAATGTACAGCCGGATTAGTGAGAGCGCATTTTTAATTTTTGCGCTACCTACGTATGGCAGCTGGTATATACTTGTTTTACTTGCTACCTGACTTTTGGTGGTTGTTATTTCGTACCTACTTGAAGGGTGGGTTTTTTTTTGTGTTTTTGAATTTCTTTATATTTATAACACATATAGTGGAATTTTTATTTTATATGCTCAGTTATTTGGCATCTTTTGCAGCGTGAAGTCGTATTTTTTGTGAAAAATATTGAAAAATTGATGAAAAATGAAGCGTCGTTCTTTAGATCGAAAAGGCAAAAGAAGTTTTTTACACAAAATCATTACACCAAGAAAACCTATTTCAACAGAAGAAATGGAATCTGAGGTGGAGTTCACTAGTACATCTACTAAAAAACTTCATGGAGCATCAGTGGATGTTGGTTGTGATGAAACATTTTCCTACTGCATATTACAATATGCTGAAATATTTTTGGGCATTGCTGATTGCCTTGTTTGTCGAAAATGTGGTGGAAATGTAAAATTTGAAAAGAAATCTATGCGTGGCCTTGGATTCAAACTGGTTATATTTTGTACAAAGTGCAATGGCGATATCAAAACCATAAATTCATCACCATTGATAAACGGTAGATCGTATGAAATTAATAGGAGACTTTCTGACACTATGCGCGTTCTTGGGAAAGGACTGTCGGCCACGCTACTGTTTTGTGGACTTATGGATTTACCAACATGCATCACTCAACGAGAATATGATGCTATTATGGAAAATGTTGAAAAAGCCGCAACCACAGTTGCTCAATCATCAATGAAGTGTGCTGCTGAGAATGAACTATCAGAAACTAAAAAACAAGATGACTTAGAATTGGTTGATGATGGTATAATTGTGTCTGGCGATGGAACTTGGATGAAAAGAGGTTTTTCGTCTTTGTTCGGAGTGGCTACACTCATTGGACACTTTACGGGGAAAGTAATTGATTTTGAAGTCAAAAGTGTCTACTGCAAAAAGTGTGAGTACCAAAAAGAAAATTTTAACAATGCAGACTTTGAAATATGGTTCTCAGGGCATGAAGCATCGTGCTCCATGCATCATAGCGGCAGCGCAGGAAAAATGGAACCGGATGCAATTTTGACAATGTTTCAAACATCTGAACTACTATATGGTGTCAAATATCAGTATTACATCGGAGATGGAGACTCAAAAACATTTTCTTCAATTTCAAATGCCAAACCGTACAATGATGTTGAAGTGCAAAAAAAAATAATACATTGGTCATGTACAAAAACGTATGGGTTCACGGCTACGAAAATTGATTACACATTTTAAAAAAACAAATACACCAGTAAAAGAGCCAGGAACATCACGAACAAGAGTCACGAACAACGTCAATTCTTTGGAAAATTGCGCAATGCCATTTGGGCAACATTTTATCACAAGATATCCACAGATGAAAATCCTCAGCATATGTTTTGCCCTACAGGTAGTGACAGTTGGTGTTATTGGCAGAAGGCAAAGGCAGAAGGATCAACTGTTCTCCATAAACCACCACTTCATGAAATAGTGCAAAAGGCAATCAAACCAGTTTACACGGCGTTGAGTAACGATGAATTGCTAAACAAGTGCTTGGGTGGATTCACGCAAAACTCCAATGAAAGTTTGAATGCAAAAATTTGGCTCATTGCACCTAAGTGTATGCCAGGCAGCAACAGAATTCTTAATATTGCAAGCTGCATGGCAGTGTCTACTTACAATGACGGCGCTTATAGTTATTTGCAAATGTTTCAACTACTTGGTATCACCATAGGAGCTACAGCATTGAATTTTTCCAAAGGAAATGACGCAAATCGTTTGAAATGCGCCAGATTGAAGGCATATGAAGCTTCAAAAGAAGCCCGAATTGCTAAACGATTGCAAAAAACTATAAGAAACAGAACAATACAAGATAACGAAGGCATACAGTACGAAGCAGGCATGGTAGATTGAAGATAACCTTTTTTTCTTTGTTCACAAACTTTGAACGCGTTTATCTCGAAACCATGTTTTTCGTACTGGTTGCGGCACTAGCGGGTTCATTTTTTGACGAATTTTTTTTTTGTATTTTTTTTAACTTGATTTGCAATCGTGTGACAAGAGCTTTTTTAAATTTTTTTTTCGATTTTTTATGAATTTTTAGAGTCAATATTTTTTTCGAAAAAACACACTTTCAAATTTGGAACATCACCAAAAATTGAAAAAAAGTTAAAAAAAAGCTCGTGTCATACGATAACCAATTTTGTTAAAATTTAAAAAAGTAATTTTTTTCCAGATGGGACAATTTATGCAACTCCCAGCGCTGCAACCACTAGGCCGTCTTTTCTCTGCCGCCAGTTTTGAGCTCTATAAAACCATGTTGGAGTGAAAAATATATTTTTTTTTAATTTTTTTCTTGTAATTCGTTCAATTCTCTACAATAATGAAAAAAAAAATTTGGAAAAATGTTTGTTTTTGACTGAGTTATGAATTTTTAAAAAAGGTATGTTTTCTCTGCCGTGAATGTCATGTACCCCCTTAACTAAAAATGAAAAAATTTTCGATATGATTAAAAAAAGCCCGCATTATTACTCAAAAAATTGAAACTGGGTCTTAACCCAGGGCAAACCAGTTTTTTATATATATTTTGACAATCCTGGAATTCCAAAGCTTTTCGAGAGAAAATCAAATATATTTTTAAAAATTATTGAAGTCATTTCAGAAGAGAAATCTATGTTATTTGATTTTCTTTATTTATATGGTGGCCGTGATACAGTGGGTAGAGTGCGTGACTCATACGGCAGAGAACCCTGGCTCAATTTCCAACTGACACAGAAAGTGTTTTCAATGGAATTAATTTATCTGTTCGGCCGTCACTTCTCTGCAGACAATGGCAAACCTCAGAGAGTAAAAACTGCCATGAAAAGTTGTATTCTATTTCTGCCTCAAATTCTTTTATAACAGATTTATTATCATTTGAAAAAACTTAACCAAATTTAGATAGCAATTTGCATGGATCGTCACATAGTAATCTATTTATATCTTTTGATATGGGCGTTATAACAAACTCTCTCCACTTTGGGTATAATACATCCAACCATGCCCGTCCCAACAAAGGCTGAAAAATTCGATTTCGTTCAACTACAAAGATATCCAAACAAAACCTAAAATTATTAAACTCTACTTTTAACTTCGCTTTACCAACCATTGTATATTGGTTTTCATTTAGCTTTTTAAATACTCTTGACGTCTGCACAATTTTTATATGAGAAAAATATTTTTCAAAATGAGCTATGTGACAAAGTATCACACACCCCTGTGTCGCATTCAAATTCTATGTAGTCATATTCTACCTTTAACTTAATAAGTAGACATTTGTACGTTTCAATATTATTTATATATGTTTCATGCTGTACATATTCTTCATCTTGATCGCTGTTCTTATCATTACATTTTTTAACCGATTTGACAATTTGATTTTGATTATTATTTTGACTAAACTTAATGTTAGTTAGGAACCAGCAATCTCTATTTACATACGTGGCCTCTTCTATTACAATAAAAACATGTTACATTTTTATTTCTATCCGCTTCTCTTCCCCACTTCCAGTTTTTTTTTCTTTTACGGTTTTAAAGTTGTTCATTCTCTTGTGTACCTTTTTCTCTCAACATTGGAACTTCCTCGCTCTTGCTGCATACCTCTGCCCATAGCTGAACTTCGATTACCTCCAATTGCATGCACTTCATCCCCACGCATCTCCCGCCTCGCATCTTATCAGCCGTCATTTCCATAGCAAGAGCCATTGCCGTAGCCTTTTCAAATGAGTCGAGCGCCACTTCACTTGGGAGACGATTTTGTATGTTATCTATTTGTAAGCCACACACAAAAATATACCATAATCACATGATTGAGCCATTTGTTTGAGCTCTATTATATAATCAGCTAACAGTTCCCCAGGTTTCTGGTCTCGTTTATATAACTTAAAGCATTCTGCTATAATGTTCCGTTTTGGGGCAAAATGTTTTGCTAGTTTTGCGACTATTTGATCGTATGTAAATTCACTTTCTGCTATAGGTGCAATAATCGAATTTAAAATTTTATATAATTCGGCACCCCCAATGCTTATCAAGTACGATACTTTTTCGTCATCTTCTTTAATCTTATTTAGTTTAAATATGTGACCTAGTCGCTTAACGCAGCGTCTACACCAGACAATTTATCTTAACAATTCCAATACACTCACACATTTTATACTAACACACTCACATTTTCTCAGTCGACAGCTCAATTGTCAGGCAGACAATTGACCTGACAACGATTTGACGTATGCTGACAATTTTTGACGATTCCTAGGAAAAAATGCTGAGATATGTTAAAAAACTAGAAAATAGCATTTCGAAACAGAAACGCAGTGAGAAAGTTGAAAGTTAAGTTTTCCGCACAAAATTTAATTTTTTCGTTGGCCAACGATCTCCCGCGTAGCAAGTACAACTCAAATTTCTGTCCAACGTCCTCCAAGTGCCATCACCACCAGCACAAATCAGTGCAGCGCAAATTTTTTGCTTCTTTCGCTGGCCAACGTTCTCCAATTGCTACCTCCAGCAGCATAAGTAAGTTATGCTAAAAGGTGTTTTATTAAATAACAATTTAATAAGTGTTTAACAATTTAATAATGCAGTGTCATTTTTGTTAACTTCCTCGAAGTGCCACCACCAGCAACAGAAGCAAACGAAACGAAAGGAGCAAGAAAAGTGCGTTGCTCTTGCTGTGTTGCTGGTGGTGGCACTTGGAGTATGTTAACAAGAATTAACGTTGCACTTGCTGTGTTGCTAGTGGTGGCACTTGGAGGACGTTGGCCTGGGAAAGGAGTAAGAAATTTGCGTTGCACTTGCTGTGTTGCTGGTGGTGGCACTTGGAGGATGTTAAAAAAAAATTAACGCTGCACTTACTTGTGCTGCTTGTGGTGGCACTTGGAGATCGTGCCAGCGAAAAAAATTAAACTTTGTGCTTCAAACTATACTCTTTAATCTCACAACTTTTACATCGAAACACCTCGTTTTTTTTTATTCTTTTTTAACTATCACAACCAAAAACCGCGCTTTTTTATTACTTTCTATTCTTTTTCCGCTTTCAAAGGAAACGTCCAATAACGAAATAAATGTCATTTATTGTCTTGCAATTGTTTGCCCACCTACGTCATAATCAGACAATTTCCTTGCAGCTGACAATAATTTAACAACTACTACAGATTATGAAATATTTATGACAATTGTCTGGTGTAGACGCAAGACGCAGCGTAACATACAACGAAAAATCTTCGCCAACCGTGTAACATTCTAGCGCGCCAATAACATGTTTTCCCATTTTTTTTTTCTTTTTAATCACTCGTCGTCACTGTAATATATTTAAGTTGCACGATTCATATTCTTACATCAACTAACTTCTTTATTGAATCTTATAAGAAGCCTAACCTAAGACTAAAGAATACTTATGATAACAGTAAACATTGGATCAATCTTTGGATCTTATGTATTCTTAATACGTTATGATACTATTAAGTATATACCTACATAAATTTCCCGAAATGACATTTTTTTAAACTTCTTGCACTCTAGTTCGAAAAGTACTCCTCCGATTAACTCAAATCTTGATTTTTTATTTTTAAAATTTAAATACGCTCTTCGTGAACCGACAAAATTTAATAAAAAATATTTTTTTGCTTCTTATTTAATTTATAAGTACCGATTTCATGCATAAAAAATTGGGTTTTTATAATTTATGCGGCATTTTATTATTTTTTTTAATTTTAAACTTTTTGTCGGTTCGCTCGGAAGGCAAAACTGTTCTTAAATCAACCTTTTCTGATCTTTTTGTTTTTTGCACCCAGGAGAGGAGATATCACTCAAGCCGCAAAAGACCTTTCGTTCGCGACCTCAACTTTTACACGCTGTATAACCATATCTATTGATGCAAAAAGAAAATTGTTAATTTAAGACTTAAGGGGGGGGACATGACATTGGCAGTTTTTTGAAATTTTTTTAATTTTTTTTAATAATTTTGTACTTTAGTAAATATTCTTAAGATTCTAAGAAAAAAAAATTCGAGGAAAAATTTCTACGGGTTCAAAACTTACAGCCGGATTAGTGAGAGCGCATTTTTAATTTTTGCGCTACCTACGTATGGCAGCTGGTATATACTTGTTTTACTTGCTACCTGACTTTTAGTTGTTGTTATTTCGTACCTACTTGAAGGGTGGGTTTTTTTTTGTGTTTTTGAATTTCTTTATATTTATAACTCATATAGTGGAATTTTTATTTTATATGCTCAGTTATTTGGCATCTTTTGCAGCGTGAAGAAGTGGTTTTTTTGTGAAAATATTGAAAAATTGATGAAAAATGAAGCGTCTTTCTTTAGATCGAAAAGGCAAAAGAGGTTTTTTCTCAAAATCATTACACCAAGAAAACCTATTTCAACAGAAGAAATGGAATCTGAGGTGGAGTTCACTAGTACATCTACTAAAAAACTTCATGGAGCATCAGTGGATGTTGGTTGTGATGAAACATTTTTCTACTGCATATTACAATATGCTGAAATATTTTTGGGCATTGTTGATTGCCTTGTTTGTCGAAAATGTGGTGGAAATGTAAAATTTGAAAAGAAATCTATGCGTGGCCTTGGATTCAAACTGGTTATATTTTGTACAAAGTGCAATGGCGATATCAAAACCATAAACTCATCACCATTGATAAACGGTAGAGCGTATGAAATCAATAGGTGACTTGCTGCCACTATGCGCGTTCTTGGGAAAGGACTGTCGGCCACGCAACTGTTTTGTGGACTTATGGATTTACCAACATGCATCACTCAACGAGAATATGATGCTATTATGGAAAATGTTGAAAAAGCCGCAACCACAGTTGCTCAATCATCAATGAAGTGTGCTGCTTAGAATGAACTATCAGAAACTAAAAAACAAGATGACTTAGAATTGGTTGATGATGGTATAATTATGTCTGGCGATGGAACTTGGATGAAAAGAGGTTTTTCGTCTTTGTTCGGAGTGGCTACACTCATTGGACACTTTACGGGGAAAGTAATTGCTTTTGAAGTGTGAGTACCAAAACGAAAATTTTAACAATGCAGACTTTGAAATATGGTTCTCAGGGCATGAAGCATCGTGCTCCATGAATCTTAGCGGTAGCGCAGGAAAAATGGAACCGGATGCAATTTTGACAATGTTTCAAACATCAGTAGCGGCATTCCCAAAATTTTAACGATCTACAATCTCTATCGTTGACCAACGTCGTTTGAAGCTTGCAGTAACAAACATGGTATTCTCAAAACTCTGCTAAGCTACAACTTTTGCTAATAGTTTCGTCAAAAACTTAACTACAAATATTGTTTAGTTCTATCGAAAATATGGCAGCACTTACATTTGACAGATCATAATAAGTTCAAAACAAGACAAAAAAAGTACACAAAAATATAAATGATAAATGAAAAATGAATATAAATAAAAAAAGATCCAGTCGGGCAACAGGGGAGCAATATATAATGATGCTGGACTTTTTAGTGGCCAATAAGGGCCTAGCGGAGGGCAAGTTCGTGGCATTGCATGGTCGTCACGAAGCAGCCGAGAAGTGGGAGCAACTCGCGGGCCAGCTGAACAGTGTTGGAGGAGCTGAGAAGTCAGCGAGCCAGTGGCAAGTGGTGAGTTCAAAATGCACAAATGCAGTTGTTAAATAAAGCTGAATTTATTTTTGTTAATAGGCATGGCGTGACCTCAAAAGTCGGACGTCGGTGAAGGCAAGAGAGCGCAGAAAGGAAATGGGCAAAACAGGTGGTAATCCCCTTTCCATTCCTGCGCTCACTGAGCTGGATTTGCGGGTCTTGGATATCCTTGGGTTGGAATACGTCGAAGGCAGCAGCAACTGCGCTGAAAGCATTCCGGAGGAAGAGGTATTTGTGGTTGCATTTTATGATATTTTGATCATTTGTTTTTTTCTTTATAGCATTTGCAAATAGCGCTAGAGGACGGAGATGTTAATGTGTTGCTGGAGACTCCAACAGTGCCCAACACATTCAATAATAGCAATGTTGAATGTGTTGATGAGTTGGTGGAAACACCGGGGAAAAAGAATTCCGTAGGTAGGAACGTGCAGCAAGCAGCAAAATCGAGGAAGAGAACTATTCTCGATTCCGCCAGGGAGCAGTTCACAGCAATAGCCAAGCAGCAGGCAGATGCTATCACGGTAAGTGCAATGCTTTGTACGGCATTGTATAGATATTCTCATGATATTTTTGTATGTATGTTTTCAGATGCTGGCGGAAGCAGCGAAGCAGCATGCCCAAGCAGCTATGGTGCAAGCGTTAGCTATAGAACGCTTAGCTTCTGCAGTTGAGCACTTGGCAATTGCTATGAAGCCAAATGTGGAGGCTGAATATTTGGACGACTAACCAACCCTTCGCGTGCCAAATGGCGTCTTGTTTGTTTTGTTTGTTTTTTTTAATATTGTTTTATTTTAAATGAAGTACAAAGTTTTTTTTAAGTTTTTCTCACTTTTTTATTCGAGTTTTTAGTTTTATTAGCATAAGAGGATTTTATAAATGAAATTGAATTAAATTTAAAAATATGTAAATATGTTAATAAATGTGTTTTCTTTATTGCCAAAATTTGGAAGTATGCAGACATCCACTTTTTTTTCCCAGAATAGATCATCACTAATGTCTGGACATCTTTCGTTTGTAGCGGTTCACATATTTCAGAAGAAAGGATCGTGGTTAGTGCAATTCAAATATTGTTTTTTGCGATACTTTGAGTGTATACGTTATTCTTTGTGACCACAGATATAATACGAGAATGTAAAAGTAAATGTTTTTGATTTATAAACTTTTTATGTTTGTTAAGGTTTTATTGCTAAGCTTTAAGGTTAGTTAAATGAAATTTTTATTGTTTATTGTTTATATTTTTATGGTTTATTGTCAAAATTAACTTAATGTATCTTTTAATGTAAAATAAAAAATTAAAAAATCTCCCCTGAAGATGTCGCCAAGAAAGTGACGAAACGTCGGGAAAAAATTGAATTTTTATTTTTATATTTAAAAATTGCAATTAAAAAGAAATGGCCAAACAACTCCATTCAACTTAAATAAATATATTGAAACTAAAATTGGCCCAAAAAATTAACATGAAATTTAATTGAAAAATATTTAAATAATAAATAATATGAAAATAATGTAAAAAATTATTTTATTTTAGTAAAATAGTTTATGAAAACTTTTCTGAGATCAAACTATCTTGAATTCGTTTTGCAACAGAGGAACGAACGCTATTGTCATCCTCTTCATTAATTGCAGCATCCGCTTCAACATAGGGCAACACCCCATCCATATCTCTTGTGCTTATCGACGACAGGCTCATGTTGTGCAAAACCATGCAAGCATTAACAATTCTGCCAGCAAATCCCGGCTCATACATGAGAACTCTCTGTGAAAGACACCGCCACCTACTTTTCAGAACACCAAACAGCCTCTCCACACAATTTCTAGCTTTGCATAGAGCCTGGTTGTATCGATATCTGGGAGTATATTCTGGCTGATTTGGAAGAGGTGTCATGAGCCATGGCTCTAGTGGGTAGCCAGAGTCACCTGTAAACAAAAAGTTTTTATAAATTTTACAGAAATTTAAGTTTTACAAACGCACCAATTAGAAATGCGCGACGGGCCCCACGATCATATGCTCGTTGCATAACTTGCCGAGCAGTGCATGCGTTCCAAATGTAGGCATCATGACGAGTTTCGGGATACCTCGCATTTACATTTAAAATCAGATTCGGATCACAAATCTTATGGGAAATACACTGGAATAAGTTAAGTTTTTAATTTTTGTTAAATTTTTCAATTTACCATTTGTATATTAATGGAATGGTATCCATGGTGATTTACGTAGGCTTCCTCATGCTGTGGTGGCCCAACGATGGCTACGTGGGAGCAGTCAATTGCCCCAATGGCACCATCAAAAGGCTGGGGCGCTGTCCTAAATAGCTCTACGGCTGCCTGCCGCTCAATGTGAGTTATGGGGAAACGCACATTTGATCTAAATATGTGATTATTTATGGCATCTGTTACTCTATGGCTAGACCGGCTCACAGAAGGCTGGCTCATGGTGATGCCTGACTGCTTCCCTACAGGTCGTTGATAGCATCCCGTAGCATAGAATTTAAGCGCAGCAAATAGCTAGTTAAAGATGTTGTAGATGAAAACACTTGAAACATTCACTTTTTGCTTCTCACCTGATTTTCTGCCGATAAAGCGGAGATTGTCCGTTGTTCTAAAGAACTTCTTATTGACTCCAACAAGTTATGCGTTACCTCGGGCGTCAACCGGAACGATTGAACGAATTTAGATTGCTCCAAATCGAAAGGGCTGTCCACTTGCCGAAGAGCTGCTCTTTCTGCTGCGTCTTGTCGCATTTCAATTTCGCTTTCTAAAATAGCTGCATCTATGCCCAAATACTGGAATGCCATTACTAATACTTGTTTATCTTAGTAAATAATATTTTTTCTTGAAAATAAGTGCAAAATTAAGATTTACTTACTTATTTACTTGCTCAACGATAAGTTTTGTTTTGTTCTCGACGTCTTTAAACTCGTAGTTAGGCCAGCTACAAATATCGTCTTACAACTGTCAAAGTAAACGACAGAAATAGCTTAGGTTATGTTTGGGAATACGAGTTAAGGACAATCGTAGCCGAGAGGACTTAACGATAACGAAAATTGTAGATAACACGTTTGGGAATGCCGCTACTGAACTACTATATGGTGTCAAATATCAGTATTACATCGGAAATGGAGACTCAAAAACATTTTCTTCAATTTAAAATGCCAAACCGTACAATGATGTTGATGTGCAAAAAAAATAATGCATTGGCCATGTACAAAAACGTATGGGTTCACGGCTACGAAAATTGATTACACATTTTAAAAAAACAAATACACCAGTAAAAGAGCCAGGAACATCACGAACAAGTCTCAGCGGCAAAGGAAAATTAACAGCGAAATTCATTGACGAATTGACAGTTTATTATGGATTGGCCATTAGAAACAACGTCAATTCTTTGGAAAATTGCGCAATGCCATTTGGGCAACATTTTATCACAAGATATCCACAGATGAAAATCCTCAGCATATGTTTTGCCCTACAGGTAGTGACAGTTGGTGTTATTGGCAGAAGGCAGAGGCAGAAGGACCAACTGTTCTCCATAAACCACCACTTCATGAAATAGTGCAAAAGGCAATCAAACCAGTTTACACGGCATTGAGTAACGATGAATTGCTAAACAAGTGCTTGGGTGGATTCACGCAAAACTCCAATGAAAGTTTGAATGCAAAAATTTGGCTCATTGCACCTAAGTGTATGCCAGGCAGCAACAGAATTGTTAATATTGCAAGCTGCATGGCAGTGTCTACTTACAATGACGGCGCTTATAGTTATTTGCAAATGTTTCAACTACTTGGTATCACCATACGAGCTACAGCATTGAATTTTTCCAAAGGAAATGATGCAAATCGTTTGAAATGCGCCAGAGTGAAGGCATATGAAGCTTCAAAAGAAGCCCGAATTGCTAAACGATTGCAAAAAACTATAAGAAACAGCACAATACAAGATAACGAAGGCATACAGTACGAAGCAGGCATGGTAGATTGAAGATAACCTTTTTTTCTTTGTTCACAAACTTTGAACGCGTTTATCTCAAAACCATGTTTTTCGTACTGGTTGCGGCACTAGCGGGTTCATTTTTTGACGAATTTTTTTTTTTGTATATTTTTAAACTTGATTCGCTATCGTATGACACGAGCTTTTTTTAAATTTTTTTTTTGATTTTTTATGAATTTTTAAAGTCAATATTTTCTTCGAAAAAACACACTTTCAAATTTGGAACATCGCCAAAAATTGAAAAAAAGTTTAAAAAAAAGCTCGTGTCATACGATAACCAATTTTGCTAAAATTTAAAAAAGTAATTTTTTTCCAGATCGGACAATTTTCAGATCCCCGTGTTTTCGCTACCGCCAGTTTGGAGCTCTATAAAACCATGTTGGAGTGAAAAATATATATTTTTTTAATTTTTTTCTTGTAACTCGTTCAATTCTCTACAATAATGAAAAAAAAAATTTGGAAAAATGTTTGTTTTTGACTGAGTTATGAATTTTTAAAAAAAGTATGTTTTCTCTGCCGTGAATGTCATGTACCCCCTTAACTAAAAATGAAAAAATTTTCGATATGATTAAAAAAGCCCGCATTATTACACAAAAAATTGAAACTGGGTCTTAACCCAGGGCAAACCAGTTTTTTAAATATATTTTGACAATCCTGGAATTCCAAAGCTTTTCGAGAAAAAATCAAATATATTTTTAAGAATTATTGAAGTCATTTCAGAAGAGAAATTTATGTTATTTAAATTTTCTTTATTTATATGGCGGCCGTGGCACAGTGGGTAGAGTGCGCGACTCATACGCCAATTCCCACCTGACACAGAAAGTGTTTTCAATGGAATTAATTTATCTGTTCGGCTGTCACTTCTCTGCAGACAATGACAAACCTTAGAGAGTAAAAACTACCATGTAAAGTTGTTGAGAACATAAGCCGTTCGGAGTCGGCATAAAAATTCTAGGTCCAGTTCTCGATCATTTGTGTTCAAACATTTCACAACAGGCACAAAACAATTGATCATAAGAAGCTCGGTCAAAGTGCTTTCAAAGGCTGAAATGACCATTTCGTTTTTGGTTTTTTATGATTTTTTGCAGTGTTCGATATGCCGGAAAAGGGCACTTTAAGAATATTTTAAAAATAAGTCAAATTTCAACAGTTATAACTTTTTGATCCGATTTTTGGTTTTTTTAATTTTTTCCTCAAAACAGCTCAAAACTATTTTTTATTCAATTCTTGTTTGCTTTTATCAAAATATGTATTTTTGGGTTTTTGGAAATTTTTTTCGTAAAAGTATTCAAACTCGAAATTTCCAATGAGGCATTTAACTAGTACCATTAATATATTATTACCATTTTAATACCAAAGTATTGAACGTAATTGCACAATTTTTTATTTGTAGTTTAGGTATATATAAAATACCTAAAATATATAAATATATTTATATTTAGTTTTAGGTATAGTATAAAAATATATATATATTTTTGCGATTGTTTTAATGCAGCAGCATAAAATTTAATTTTTTTCCAAATGTCAAGAATCATAACTCTAGTTATTTAACTCCGGTCTTCATGTTTGATAACTCATTTTAAAGAAAAACTAAATGAAAAACGAAGTGCGTACCAGTTTTTTGAAAATTGGAGCTTATAAAAATGTAATTGGGATTTCTTTGGGAAAACAGCACTATTTTCCCATTTAAATTAGATTTGCAATATAGAGGGCGCTTGAGGCACGTTTAAATATCAATATATTTTTTTTGAAAATTTCGCAGCTTACCTCTGAACAAGCCCCGGAGCAAGGTATAATGATTTACAAGGTAGGAGTGACAGTTCTGTTGGCGATTTGGAGTTGTCAAAAATACATTGAAAAAGAGAAAACGAAAAAGCAGCAAAATAGATGAAAAGTTTAACTTTGTATTGATTTGACAACTTTTGCTCGCCGCTCGTGAGAAAAAAGGTAGTTGTCAAGGCTACCTTGTAAATTACGTATATTGTATCATGTCCCGTAGCGTAGTTAACGATCAGAAAAAAAATTCTCCTCAATACAGCTACGGACCACTTTAGCGTACATGTTGTAGAATATGTAAACTGTCTATGGGACCTAAATCTGGTATCAACTATCAAAAATATATGCATTAGAGATGAACTAAATAGCTACTTTTGGGCACTGATTGCTTGGTAACAGCGAATTTAAAATAGCTGTTAGGCTTTTCCACATGGAGAAACTGAAAAGGAATCCAACTGCAACACAATTGCTTAAAAAGTTGCAAGCCACTGCAATTCCAAACATTATTGCAACCTATGCTTTCAGATGAGCAAGTCACGCAACATTGATCTCTCATTAATATTGAAGCATCATTATATATATTAAATAAGCAGGGATATTTCTCTACTTCTTGTACAAGCATTATATATGTTATCTGCTCGTTCAATGCTGCTTCCTGTATATCAAAAAACAATATAAAAAACATAAAACACAGTTTTTCTGCATTTAATGGCCATTTTCGTTTTCCGTTAGCAGTCACTGCGACTTTAATATCATGTTGTCATGGCACCCTAAACAACGTAATTCGGCTCCCATTCGTAATTCGAGGCTGAATTATGTTCCGAATTAAATAATTTGCCATACAAAATTTGACAAGCGAATTACCTCATTTAAAGGTAATTCAGTTTGAATTAGCATCCGAATTACGTAGAAATCGGTTTCATTTTTAATTTTTATCGAAAATTAATCGAAAACCACAAGCGAAACGCCATGGTAGAATAAAAGAAGTTATATGCATTTTTCACTGAGCTCTCTTTCTCATAGCCAAAATTGTCAAAACCAATACAAATCACTTTCTTTTTTATGTTTTTCCAATCAAAGTTTTCTCATCGCTTTCAGATTTTGCTATGAGCTGGTAAATTTCTTTTGACAGTTACGGCAGTCAGCCTCTCTGAAATGCATCTACCTTCTCTTAGTCAACCATGCAAAACACAAGAAGAAAAAAAACAAGACAAAAGAATTCTCAGAGTCAGTATACAAAGTGAGTATCATTGCTCAAAATAATAAATAATATAATGAACGAATATTTATTTTGCACATTTTTTTCCTATTTTCGTTCTCCACATCAAATCAAATAAAATTAAAATAAAAAAACAAAAACTAGCTGTCAAACCGAATTACTTCGTGAGAGCAGGGTAATCCACATTTCTAATTCATAAGCCGAATTACTTAATTCAGACTGCCGTGAGAACATGCTTTAATCCACATTCGTAATTCATAGGCCGAATTACTAAATTCACACTGCCACACAGTGTGTCTCCTTCAATTTTAGCGTGCCATAAGTCCCTGAAAAAATGTAGAATTTGTACAAAATGACTTATTTACTCAATAGAAATAGGTTTATGTTATTTGAAAATAATATCTAAAAGTCAAAACAATTTTGCATATTTTTTGAAAATTTGTCAAAGTTAGAACTTTAAATAAAGGAAGAAAAATTTAATGCAACGCACAAAATTGTGCCAAATTTAACCACACATAACTTTTGAGGTGAAAAAGATTTTGCAATTAATTTTTATTTTTATAAATTTTTAGTTTAATTCTGATATGATTTTATAAAAACAAGTTTTTAGAAAATGAAAATATATATTTAAAAATTTATAGAAAATAATGATTTTTTTTTATCATCCAAATATACTTTAAGTCATTTTCAGTAAGAAAAATCTAAAATGTTCCACTATAAATATGATGGAAAGTGTATCTAAAAAAATATGAAGTGTTTTTTCTTAAAGTTAAAAAAAGAACCGTTGCGCAAATTGACTTAAATAAAAAAAATCTTCATATATGCAACTACACCTTTTCATTCCATTGTTTAGTACATTTTGCATCTATAAGGATAAATTGTGTAAACAAAACTTGGATACAGTCAATTTTATTGTAGGATTAATATTAAAAATAAATTGCACGAATGAAATGAATTTCAACATTATTAATTTTCAGGAACCAGATTTATATCAATTTTGTGGTTTTAAACTTCTTGTGCTAGGCAAGTGCAAACTACTAAGCCAAAATCAATAATTTTATGCAAACTTAATAATGGTAGTTTAATATATTTAAGATTAAAACATCATTGTTCTACTCTGAAAACTTTTCACGCAATGACATATTTTATGTTTGCTTAATTTGCTTGCTTCTAAAGTCGTGCGCAACAACAAAACGTACACATGTTTAAAAACAATGCATTGTAAACAAACAAGGTAGTACAAATACCACTGCTCAAAAATCAATTTTTTCCCATAGGTCTGACCTTTGTGCTAATGATTTAATAATTATAATTAAATGGGGATGTGATGGTGCCGATCAAAATCGGTACAAGCAAAAATTTTCTGATGGGAAGGCTTTGATGAAAGTTTTTTAAGCATATCAATGGTACCGATAAAAATGTTTTCTTGTTCAAATAAAAATTTTGTTTTATGCCAAATTCGGCATCGTCATCTGTAAAATATCGCCGTCCCATTAAAGTCAATTTCACGAAAGAACACCGCAAAAAACTTTAAGCGAAGTTAAGCATATTACAGATCAGATAGCACTCTCTCCTACACATGTAATTATAGACCAACTAAGCATAACGGTAAAGGCAACATTTATTTTATGCATGATTGATGCCAAAGTATGTAATGCCTTATCTTCAAATACGTCATCACAAACTTGTTACATATGTCACGCTACACCTAGATTTTTGAATCAAGCGAAATACATGGCAGAAAAATTAGTCGATGAGGCAATGCTTGCTTTTGTACTTTTGCCATTCCATGCCTTGATAAGGTTTATGGAATGCTTGCTCCATATTGCATATAAACTTGACTTTAAAAAATGGCAAGCCAGAGGTGCTGAGCTTGAGAAGAAAGTTCAATATAAAAACCTATATATGCAGCAGAGATTTAGAAGTGAAATGGGGCTTTTAGTTGGCATGCCTAAACAAAAAAGCTTTATCAGAAAAACTTAAGAATCGACACATGGAGATTTGCTACACACACTTTTAATTTCTTCTGATGCCTTTTTTAACTCTTTGCGACAACCACCCAAATATAAACGGTCTAATTTAACAGTAGATGTAGTAAAATTACTAAAGGTTACAGAATTTATTGAAGCGAATTCTGATTCCGATTCAGAATAATAAAGGTCAAAAATAAAGCTCAAAATTTTTTATATATATATATTAAATTTTCTGGTAATATAGGAGGTAGGCTTACATACCGTCGAGGCAGGCGTGGCTGTTGACCGATCACGCCCATTTTTCGCTAAAATGTTTCAAGTTACAAGATAAACTTAGACCACCAAATTTTATCCTTATAGGATACATACATCTAAACTTATACCAATAATACTTTTCCAGTTGTATGGGTGGTAGGCGTGGCAATTGACGGATCACACCCGTATTTTGTGACAGTTATTTTTTTGGTCTTGAAAACAAAATTACCAAATTTTATGTCTTTAGCTATACAACTTTTTGAGATATTTGGCAAGCCTACATTTAAAAAGACACACTGTGTGCCGTGAGAACATGCTATAAAGTCGCTGCGACCATGGTAGAATAAGACAAGGTAGTGTTAGTAGTTAAAATTCTCTCTTGTGCTGGGTATCGCACCTGCCAAAACCAGGTTTTTACCAATAAAAGCAAAGCAAATAACAAAATTTGCATATTATGATATTCTATGTGCTTGTCAGCTGCGGTACCCACCGCTCCGAGACGACACTACCTTGTTAAATATACCTTGGCTGCGACCAAGTAACCGATATCGATATACGGCTCATCTCCAATATGCATCACTAGTTCTGAACAAAACTCTTAATTATGTGAAATGTTTATTTACTCGGTTTTAAAATTAAGAATTTTAATTGTTGATTATTTTTGTCAAGAATCAATTATTCGCTTGCACATGCCTATAACAATACATTTGTGAACTTAGAGCTAACTGTAAAAATTTATCTTGTATGTATTTATAAAAAAAATTGACCAGTGCAATAATGATATTCCTTTTTCTGTGGCGGCAATATATATTTAGAAAACTATTTATTATTGGCATAATTGAAGATGAACGAAAACTCTAAATTTACAATTTTTTGTGGCATAATTAAAGATGAAAGAAACATCAAGTTAAAATTTTTTTGTGGAAAATATGTATTAAACCCTTCTAAGTTCAAATCCGGGAAAAATTACATGCCGCTCTTTATTGGTTTAGAAGTTGTAGGGCTCGAAAGTTGGAAAATGGACATCAAAAACTTGTGAATTTTCCTAGCATTATTACTATCAAAATGAAGGTTATGCTGTTACGTATTCAACGAGCTATCAATCATTAAAATCCATCCATTTTAAAGATGGAGCTTTTTACATATGCATACTTGGCGGTTCACCCTTTTACACAAATAACCTACAATAGTAATCTAATATATAAAAATGAATGTCACTCTTTGTTCGCCATCTTACTTGCAAACAACGAAATTTTTCTGTGCGTTTTTTTTGAGAAATTTCTGTTTTTCTTCAAGTGGAAATTGTGCTTAGAGTGCTTTTTTGTTTTTCTTGGCCTGTTCATTCAGTCTTTTTCGTGTTTTTGTTGTCTTCATAAACACATTAAGCTTTAACTTTAGTTTCCAGTTCTTTGTGTTTCTTGTGCTTGCGGCCATTTTACTTCTTTGGTTAGCAACAATCAATACCCCAAACAGTGCGGACTAGAAGCAGGGCACTGTTAAAAAGCCCTGCAATGGGCACCAAGCCCAAGGAGCTGAGTGACTCCTTAGGGCATAATGACAATTTTAGAAGCAGAAGCTCTAGCAGGGAGTCTAAAAGACTAAGATCGGACGAGTGTTGTATATCGGCAGAAGCAGCAGCACCAGCAGCAGCAGCAGCAGCAGCGGCAGCAGCAGCGACAGCAGCAGCGAAAGTCATGCCACCCCCAGCAGCAAAAGTAACGTCAGCTATTGTACCTACAGGTGAGATCTTGCCATTGTATTTTCCTGGGCATAAGGGCCCGTTTGTAGTTTATCTTGATACCATTAATAATGATAATACCAGAAAGAGTATTAACTCTATCTCTGTGTCCAAGCTCATCAAGCAGCTGGACATTAAGGAAGTCATTGAAATTGCAAAAATTGGATATGGTCGATGCAAAATCACTTTTAAAAATGGCTTAGCCGCAAATGAATTTGCAACTGATTCTAGACTTGCTGTCTATGGCTACCAAGCAAAAATATTTCTTCACTTTATCTCTAAAGTAGGAATTATATTTGACATTCCCACGGATGTTAGTATGGATGAGCTATTTGAAGGAATCAAATCACCGATTCCGGTAATAAAATTGGTAAGGGTTGAGAGAAAAAACAAAAGCGACGTAAATAACAAAATCTTAACGCAGAGAGTTAAAGTTTTCTTTAAGGGTTTGGAGATCCCTGAAGAAATTGTATATGGTTACTCCAAGATTCCGGTAAAATTCTTCATACCTTTCACCCAATGTTACAGGTGTTTCAGATATAACCACTTTGCACAGCACTGCAAGCAAAAGGTTTCTGCCTGCAGGTCTTGTTATGGCGCTCATGGTCAGGAGGAGCCTTGTAGCATACTGAAGTGCGTAAATTGTAAAGAAAACCACCCTCCAACTAGCAAGGATTGTCCAGTAAGGGAAAGGTCCTTTGCCATCAAAAAAGCAATGACAATTGAGAATCTATCGTACAATGAAGCGAGAGCAAAATTCAATTCAGTTTTTACGAACAGGTTTGCGGATCTTGATCGTTTTGATCCAGATTCTTTTCCAGCTCTGCCAACTATGAAACGCAGCGTTCCAGTCTCAGTGAAGGATAACACGCAAAAGGCAGCACGGGCAGTACACAGTATTTTTCCCTTTTCTAAGGTTGCCAGCATCTCACAGAATAAACTTAATGAAAAAAAAAATGCAGAGCTCACCATGAAGGAGTGGAAGGAGGCAATCGCGGTAGAGGGAACAAACTCTACTAGAGCATCTGTGAATCACCACGCTACCTCTGAGTTTGAAAAATTCATTACTGGACTCACAAAAGCGGTAAATGCTCACTTTGTAACCTCGATGGCGGGTAATGTTTCTGTAGACCCACATGAAACTCTTATGCGTGTTCGAAATATGATTGATAGATTCAATATAGAATCTGATCTTAAAAGTATGGCATCTTTAATGGAGATGCAGTAATTCAGTGCAAGATTTTCTATGGTCAAAATAGTTCAATACAATATCCAAAGCTTAAAAACTAATAAGAATTATTTTGAATTTTTTATAAACAAATATGATATCGACATAGCTCTGATATCGGAGATTTTCTCAATAGATGAGTCCAAAGATTATACTAAATTTGTCAACTTTAATTTAATATGCAAAACAAGAAATGATAACTATGGAGGAGTTGCCATCGTTCTCAAAAACCATATAAACTTCAGAAGAATTGATTTTGATACGGAATTCGACATTCTATGTGTCGAAACGACAAATTTATCAATGAATTTGACAATTGTATCGGTGTACTTTCCACACTCTGTAAAAGTTGTTGATTTTTTTGAACAGATGTGTAAATTAATCAATTTTATGGAATCAAAAAAAAATGTTTTGATCTGTGGTGATTTCAATGCAAGGTGCAAGGGATTTGGCGACAAGCTGGATTCGGTAAGAGGTAACAAATTAAAAACCCTGATTGATTCATCGTCCTTCAGATGCCTTAACAATTCTGAAATAACTTTTAGGAGTTCACTCACGGACCCTAACTGTGTTGGCTCAGTTTTGGATCTCTCTTTCTCAAATTCTAATTTACCCTTTGTTTCATCTGTTTTTCCTTCCACGCTTGGGGGTAGTCACCATCTTCCAGTCATTTTGGAGCTATCAAATGTCTGCTGCAAGGGGGTTGTTTTCATGTCCAAGCTCAAATTAATGAAACAGCTTAACGAGCTGGTTTTATCCACGAATATTGATGAAATAAATCAGCAGTTTAAGATGCAAATTGATAATGCGACTTTCAGGATTGATGTCAATGCAAAGAGAATACCAAAGATGTGGTGGAATGAAGAGATCTCGAAAATCCTACGGCTGAAAATAGCTGCCCAAAGAAAATACAATGTTTCAAAATTGTTTATTGATATGGAAGAGCTTATTGCTATTAATAAGACTTGGAAGATTGCAATTAAAAGCGCAAAGAAGAAAAGTTTTGCAGAGAAAATTGAAAGTTGTAATAAGGCTAACAACACCAGAGAATTTTACAGGTTCGTTAAAAACTGCAAAAATGCTTCTTTTCAGTATACTAGATTGACCTGGGATCATACGAAGAATCTAGCCTATCTAACGCATTTAAGGGATCAAGTCCCTGATAGGGTCCCAATTGTCCTCCAAGGTGAGACTGTGATGACTGCCCCTGTTCCTTTTCGGCCAGAAGATTTGGCTGCTATTCTTGCTAGGAAATCAAAATCTTCTGCGGGTGGTTATGATGGAATCACATATCAAATGTTAAGAGCTCTTTCCGAAGTGTCTCGGGCGGCCTTGCTTGAGAGTTTGAATGAAAGCTGGTGCAGTGGTCTTATACATGACTCTTGGAGATATATTAAGATATGTCCCATTCCAAAAAAGGGGAAAGACTTGAATCAAGTTACTAATTTTCGGCCTATAGCATTGATTTCAGTCCTGATAAAAATTATTAACTCAATTGTTAAGGATAGACTCGTAGTCTTTTTGGAGGAACATGACATTCTTCCCATACGTTCGTATGCGTACAGAAAAAGGCACTCCTCCAGTACTTGCATAAATGATCTAACTCACTTTATTGCCAAAGCAAAACAAGAAAACTTAAAAGTAACGCTTGTAACTGTGGATATCTCAAAAGCCTATGACTGTGTCAATCTTCGCTTGTTAAATGATATGCTTGTAAGCATTGGCTGTGCTGCGCATGATACTAAATGGATGATCAATTTTCTCTCGTTAAGGAAGCTTGTCCTGGGACAAGCTCAGCTAGAAATAAGAAATGGTATTCCTCAAGGAAGTGTACTCAGTCCCACGTTGTTCAACATATATACAAGGTCACTTCATCAAATTCAAGATGAGTCCACTAAAGTTTTCCAATTTGCTGACGACTTTGTTATTGTCTCAGTTCACAAGGACTTTGATCTTTGTGTGGACAATTTAAAAGACAAAGTCATCTGTTTTTGCAATCAGGCTGGTGCGCTTAATTTGGAAATTAATGTTGAAAAGACTAAGGCCATGTATGTGGCCAAAGGTGCGCGTAAAAAAATTAAATTGGTTCTCAACTCGATCTCCATTCCAAATGTTAAGTCCATTAAATTCCTTGGAAGAGACATCAAAAATAGCCTAGCGGTGAAAGAACACTATGACAGAGTCATCAGGGAGTCTTTACCAGCTACTAATGCAATTAAGATGGTCACTAGTGTCAAAGAGGGGCTCATGCCAAATGCTGCTTTACACATGGCAAAAACATTTGTTTTCTCAAAGCTTGAATATGCCAGAACTTCGATGGCGCATGCTCCGGCATACATTAACAAAAAAATTACAACTTTTCAGAATGGAATCTTGAGAAGATGTTTAGGATTAAACCCTTCCACGCCTGTTCACATTTTATATGCTCTTGCACTGATTTTGCCACCAAAGGAGAGATCTATCTATCTTGCTGCTAAGGAGCTACTCAAAATCAGGATCTTCAACATAAGACTCTACAATCAAATCATGCTAAATTGTTCATCTAATTCAAGCTATAGCTTTATCTACAGCAGGTTCAAAGAGATCTTTGACAACACTCCAAACCTTGAAATTGATAACAGTAACCGTTCCAAACATTCAGTGGTGTTCAACCTTATCAATGGATCTAAAAGAAATGTTCCAACTGAGGTCTTAAGAGCTACTTACACCGAAAAACTCACGTTGTTACGAAATGAGGGCGTCACAATTTTTGCAACAGATGCAGCTGTATTTGATACGGCTACAGGATGTGCTGTTTGTAACATTTCCAATGGAAACAACTTTCTTTTCAAAATTGATAGCAAGGTTTCATCGCTTACTGGAGAACTTCTGGCAATTAAAAAAGCAGTCGATTTAATCATTGAAGATAATGTCGCTAAGTGTGCAATTTTTACTGACAGTAAAAACGCTTGCTTTCTACTGAATGATCCGTGTGTGGAGAACTTCTTAGCAAGGAACATCATCAACACCCTTAATAATAGCTGCGTGGAACACATTATCTTTATTTGGACTCCAGCGCATATTGGCTTCATGCCTAATGAAACTGCTGATTATTTTGCAAAACATGCTGCTGCTGCTGGCTGTCTTATCCCGCTACAATTCTCCCTTAAGGAGGCGTGCTGTAAAATCTTCAACATCCTGAAAGCACAATGGAATGAACTCTTCCTAACGACCTCCCTTGGGAAAGGGAAACTTTTCAACAAAATCTTCAATGAACTTCCTTCTAAGCACTGGTTCAACAAATTGAATTTCACATCCTATGAAATAAAACTCATAAAT
The DNA here is from genome assembly GCA_914767935.1 of Coremacera marginata. Taxonomy (NCBI): domain Eukaryota; kingdom Metazoa; phylum Arthropoda; class Insecta; order Diptera; family Sciomyzidae; genus Coremacera; species Coremacera marginata. The sequence goes on from OU612045.1 coordinate 113,991,835, forward strand.
CGTCTTATGTCGGGTCACACCTATAATAAGGTCTATCTAGTTATGATCAAAGCTGCAGTTTCAAATTTATGTTCAACATGTAATGTCATTGAAGACGATCATCATTTATGTTTTATTTGCTGTCAGTACTTAAGTGTGCGTCAAAATTACAATTTCTACAAAAAATACAATAATCTTGAAGAGCTTCTAATTGCGAAGAATTGGGCTGACTACCGTGAGCTAGTTGACTTCATACAAGATGCGAAAATTGATATTTAAGCTCCTTTTTTCATGGCTCAACTTCCTTATCATCAGACAACATTCTTCTTCTATCAATTTTTGGTTTTTTATTTTTTCTCGTTCATCAATCAACTTTCCTATTAAATTGCTTCTTCAACATTAATATTTATCAATCATTGTGACTCTTTTCTTTGATATCATGAACTTTTTGATTTTTCATTCATATCAAAAAATTAGTTAATGAGTTTTGATTAACTCGTAATTGGTGATGGCTGCTATTTCCTAATATCTTTGGACTGGCCAATAACTTCAAATCTCAAAAAAAAAAAAAAAAAAAAAATGAATGTTTGTTCATTATGCGTTGCAATACCGTTCATCAGATTGCCATAAACTTTGTCAATAGGGCTATTCACAGTTTTAGAACTCAGACCTGTTTAATTTAGCATACAACGTTTTATGAAAACCTATGTGCTTGTGGGTGCAAATGACAGACAGCGGAAGCACGCATTATTTCCGGCTCTGGCTCGTCGGCAAACGGGGGTGAAATTCTTGCACCTACCATCTGTTGTAAAAAACTACATGATTGTAAAAATTTTGAATTTTGCGTGCTAGGATAAGGAATAAGGTAAGATAGAAACACTATAAGGGATAGAATAAAAATAAATGTAGAGACTGGGACTATAGAAAAAAATCTAAACGTAGAGAAAAAAACAATTGTTGGGCCCTGGTGTTGTAGTCTCAATATTGCCCTCCCTACCATGATCACCGATGATAACACCAAAAATAATATAAAGAAACGATGATCCCACAAACAATTTCAGCACACGTTCACTCAACCAGTTCAGCTAGAAATCAAGACCAAATTAAATTATAGCCACATTTTACAAACTTTATTTTTTTCAAGAATTTACAAACCTGAGGAAATATACATATAGATATTTGATTTCTATACCATAATTGTTTTTTTTATACTTAATTCTTATAAAAGACAAGTTCATTTTACCGACATTTTCTTGTTTTTTTTCTGTGTTTTTTAAACCTTTTTTATTTTTTTTTTTAACTCTAGAAACTTGTAGCTATAAAATTTTAAGGGCAACAAACTTAATTTTAAAATATATAATTGACAACAAAAAAAAAACATCGGTTAAACCAGCAAGAGCTGTGACCAACACTTTTCAAAGCTTTAAAAATTTGCTCACTGCATTATTTAAAAAAAATATTCCAAACTCTTCATAAAACCTATCTTTACGCATATTTTATAAACTCCCAATGAAAGAAAGAAATTTAAGTAAGCCTGAGAAAAACTTCGACTATATGTCCGCAAAAATAAAAATAAACAAAGATCTTTCATGGTTCTTGAGAGTTGAGACTTGAGCTGCTTAGATACATTGGAAATGTTTTAGTTTAAATTGTTGTTGCGTTAGTTTTAAGTTTCTTTCATATTTCTTTAGCAACATGTTGCAAATACTCGCCTGCAATGTGTCAATGTATTTCTTTGACAAAGCCACATACGGTATATTTTTAAGCTCAATAAAAAAAAACAATTCAATGTATTTAACTTACATAGGTTTTAACGCTTATTTAAGTTTAGATCATTATATACACATTTTTTTCAATTTTCAAACTAAATTCGAATTAAATATTTCTTTTAAACTAAGATTTTACTGTTTAATTTAATGAAATGGCAAAGAAAGAGAGTACGCGATTTCAAGCTTTTATTAAGCTTACAAAAAAAATGTGAGCACTTAAACTTTGAAAGCGTGTTTTAGTTACACTTAGGCTTATACTTATTTTTTTTTATCACTAAATTTAAGCTTAAATTACCTTTTTTTTCCCTTTGTTCATGGCCTTCAAATTTGTTGTTAGTGTATGTGCTCATTTCAGATAAGCTCTTAATTTTACGTTAACACCAGAGGGCGCTGTAGTATAAATCTCTTACAAATTCGCTAAGAACTCAAACCGCTCATCTAAGTTACTTGAAAATTTGTAAACAGGGGTTTTCGGGTACAGTGAGTATTTTGAATGCATTTATTTTCCTCTATCTTTAATTCCAGAGGGAGCTGTAGTACAAATTTAAAAAAATAGCGAAAATTCCTTAACCGCTCATCCAATTTGTGTGAAAATTCGTAAATAGGGGTTTTGGGGTACGGTGAGTATTTTGAATTTATATATTTTTCCCTTTCCCGAAATCCAGAGGTCGCTGTAGTACAAATCTATAAACAAATTGCCAACAACTCTTAAGCCGCTCTTCGATTTTCATGCAAATTTGTATTTTGGAATTTTTCGAGAACGAATAATGTTTTTTGTGCTATCTATTTTGCTATATCTGAAACACCAGAGGGCGCTATAGTACGCTATTCTTAAAAACACGCTAAAAATTCCTTAACCGCTAATCAAATTTGCGTACAAATTTGTAAATAGGGGTTTTCGGATACGGAGAGTGTTTTCCCCTGTCTCGAACTCCAGAGTGCGCTGAAGCACAAATCTCTAAAAAAAATTGCAAACAACTCTTAAGCCGCCCCTTCATATTTCCATCCAAATTTGTATTTATGAATTTTTCGTCTACAGATAATGTTTTTTGTGCTATTTTGCCATATCTAAAACACCAGAGGACGCTGTAGTACAAATACCTCACAAAAACGTGATACACGAAAAATGAACCCACAGATACACAATAGCTGCAAATAATTGCTATCAAGATGTAGCACAACGCACCGGGTAATAGCTGTCTACACCGAAAAAAAAGCAGATTAAGATCAGGTTAACCTTTGCTGTTCAATTTGATCTTATCAAGAATATAATTTTTTCATTATATTTTGCTAATAAAAATATCGATCTGACAACATGTTACTGAAAAATTATTTGAAAAGTTGAAGTAATGATATGAAAAAATCTTAATATAAGCTTAGAATCGTTGCAAATTGGTATAACACCTCTTGGGTATTTTTTGATATGAAAAAATGTTAATTAATCTAAGTTAATCTAAGTTGTTAATCTAAGTTTTCAAAAGAAACAAATCTTCATGTCGTCATAGTTTAATATCAGCTAATTGCTGAAGCTAAGATCGACTGTGAAATAGAAGAGCAACAACAACTAGCACAACAAAATCTTTGAGTATTTAGAAAAGCTTTGATCTATCTTCGAATAATAGAACATACTTTCCCTGAAAGTATGCTTCACAAATTAGAAGAACTTTAAGCTGCTTTCATATCATTTGTGTTCTCGTACCGCAATTCAGGGTAATTTACTAATTGCATTCGTGAAACAAGTAGAAAATTAAGAGCTTAGTGGATCACAGCAAGAATCACGATAAAAGGCTACTGATGAGTTGGTGTAGCGGCCAACGAAACAGCTGTCTAGTCTGCTATGTGATTGATACTCTATAGGGTATTGTTGTTGTTAGCTGTTATTCCTTCAGTTGTTTTCTTCGGAAAGCAACATTGACCTTGAGCTCGATAAAATATAACCGTTAATAATTGAAAAATTATTGGAGTTATATAAACACATAACTTAAAAAAAAACTTATGAAAGAAGGTCGTAATTAATTTACAAATAAATTTAGGTTTACTTTAACATGTAAGTGAATGGAAAAATAGTTTACTTATTTTAATTAATAATTAAACTTTATCGTAGGGGACAGCACAAGAATATTGCTTAAAACTCCGCAATACAAATAATTAAATTAAAATCCGCAATGTAAATTAATTTTGGGTATAAGAGGCGTTCCAAATGACTCTGATAGTCTCCATCGGCCAGGAACCGTAAAGTTGTGGTCATTTGAATAATTATGTGAATCGTAGATCGCAGGGCAAAAGGATTAACTTTATTTAAAACCAAATCAAATGCCGCCTTAGACGATATTTTGCAATAAATATAACAGAAACATCATCAAATGGTCTTAAATAAACCTTACAAGTTGCTACTTACGCTGAATCAGATAAATCTAAAGTATTGTCGTAGAACTTTTTCGTCCGCGTGGTTCTGACACTCCAATAAAACTGCTGATTTTGACATGTTCGAATCCATTTCTCATTTGTTTTGAACATCCCATTCCGATCGGAATGCAGACCACCGTTTTAAATCCGAACGGAATCGAATTCCGACTTTTACGGAATTACGACTCGGAATTCAAAATAGGGCATTTATATATAAAATCGTTAGTGGATACTCATGTTGCTTAAGATCTCATGAGCAGTAGCATCGAAGGCCACCAAATTAGGCTTAATATCTATACAGAGAAAACAAGCAGAGCATGCTAAAGTCTAATCTTACAGGACACGTGTAGAAAAAGTCTTTTCTTACCAATTTTTTGCATGAGATATGTAGGAATATGAAACTTAACGTATTTGTAAAAAAAACCACTCAATCATGTTGGAAATAAGAAGTCGCATGCAGTGTTGAGACTTTACCTCACTCTCATATCTCGCGACTTGAAATCCCCAAGTTGCTAGAATTTTAGGTTTTCTGCACGAAATTTTATGAAATCATAAGATACATGCCCGTAGAAAAAATTTGCACGAAATGTGCAACTTTCATCTGGTGTTAAAAATAGTACGATGTTCACATCTCGCATAATAAAATCACAAAGCTGCACGAAGTCTAAAAGTTTTCTGCACGAAATTTTAAAAAAATCATAAACTACATGCCCGTGTTGAAAAGTTGCACGAAATAATGGAATTTTTTTTTAAGCTCTTATAGAAATATACAAAATTTAGGTGTTTTTGGAAACTTTTTTATGTATATATATACATGTAAATGGAGGTCAAAGGATAACTTTTCTTCGTAGACTTATGAAATATGAGAATTCTCTCTGTGCTTTTTTTAATTAGGTACAGCACGAATACGAACGCGACAAATTTTTCCAAGGGGAATAAAATGCAGTAATGATGTTCATTATAACACTTAAACTATTAATGAAAATAAAAAATAAGAAGTTAAATTCAAGTTACATAGAAATAGTAGTAATCAAAATGAAAAAAATTTAAGTTAAAAGCTCTTAGCGTGGTTTATTTTAATTTTTTTCTTTAATGAATAAGCGGTTCGAGCGACTTCAATAAATTGACTGTCGAAATATGAAAAGCAATGCAAACTTTTTACTCCTTTGATATTTGGAACATTTTTCCATAACTCTAACAGTTGTTTAGAAAAACTCTGAATTTTTTCTCCAGAGATATATAAAAGGTTGACTCCATAAATGTTGTTTTTTGCACATTCATAAAAAGATGGAGCATCTTTGAGAGCAATTTTTCTTGTTTGACAATTTGCCAGACTTTTCGTTTTACTACGGCACCTACTCCGTCTACAGCACCTTTGCCATGTGAAGTGGCGAAAAAGTTCCACTCTAATATTCCACAATTAAATTCTGCTGCGAGTCTAGGAATACTAGAAAGAATAAATTTACTTTTGAATTGGGAACTGCTCCCATCTGAGAATGCTTGTAATGAGAAAATAAATGCTTGTAATTCGTTCGTGTTGCTTTTGTAATGTGTTCACAATTTTCGAAATAAAGCAATAAAAATCGAATTTATTGTGTGTCAATTCATCGCTGATAACAGCAAACGACTTAGTTTCACCAGGAACCCAAGCAACGCACGTAAAAACTGTTACTTGGCGGTAACTAAAGAGGGCATGTTGAATTTCGTTTTGGCAGGTTAAACGATAGTTCTCAGCAAAATCAACTTGCATAACTAGTTCATTAGCTGTAATACTTTTTTTTTAATCTTCAAAATAATTTTGTTGGGAACGTTTAATAAAACAATGCATTTTAAAAGCAGGTAGCTGAGTCTGTAGATCATGAATTAAGTCGATCAATGGAGCAGTCGTGTAGTTTAGAGTTATACGATTGTCTATTTTTCTCCATTGTTTCCATTTGATTTCTGTATTCATTTTCTTGAGGAACTCTATTGGAATTAGATCGTTTTTAATATCGCGTACACAGCTCTTACATTCATTTGCCATGCACTTTTCATTAATCACATCGCAGCAAACTGATTTTAGAAATAAGTCATGTTTGGCCGGAATCAACGGTATAATCTTTGCACAACCTTATAGTAAAAAAGGGAAATTTGCATGGTACTTACACATACACATATTGTGTGGTAAATGATTAATTAGCTGAACATAAATCGGCTTACAGCCATAAAAGAAAGTTCTGTTGACGTTTTCCTCTGTATATTCAGCTTTGAAAAGTTGATATGCTTCTTGTAAAGTCATTAACATAAAACGTTTTGCAACTACTTTCCCATTAATTAACATTGTGTCCTTCCTTCCAGGAGCTTGCGCGCTAACTCCATCTTGCAAATAAAATTTTTCAATTAATTTTTCACGCCTCTGGATGGTTGGTGACTTTGTAGTGATCTCATTCACCGTTTCTGTTGGGATTATATACTTCTTGCATAAAGATTTGAGAACAGCTATTTTTTTATTTAGGTTTTTTGGAAGCTCTCAACTTTTTTTATTGCTTTTCTTTTCTTTCATCTTTTCCAAGAGAGTGCTGTCGCTCTTCATTTTTTGCGATAATTTTTTTCGATAATGTCGCTTTCGTTCAGCTTCTTTCTTCTTATAATGTTGCCATTTTCCTTCATCTTCTTTTCTTACCTCCCTATACCTCTTTGCTGAAACTTTTCAATTATAGCAACAATAAAATATTACTTGAATAAGCTAAAAACACAAAGAAAAAATGTTGGTTTAATTCGTCAAAAGTCTCTTTTGAAGAAACTTTTCTTTCTTTTACAGAAGTATATTTCTGCCAAAAATTTTAAGAATTAAAAATTCTTTTTCATTTATTAAATATAGATATTTAAGCTTTATTCTTGGATAATAAAAAGTTTTTCTGAGTTTTTTTTTGGGAGATGCCCATATGTGTATGTGTGCCTGCCAAGGACTACTATTCACATTGTTTCAATTCAAAACTTTAATTTACATATGGTTTCCCATCAATTCTTCGCTTAATATTCTGTTCTCTTTCACTTTCGATCCAATACCAAACATTAGCGTATAAGGCGCAGATGGTTCATGGATCTAATTATAAATTTAATTGATAATCGTGCAGGACAATGAATTTTCATTGACTTTTTATATCTTTTTGGTCCGGTATAGAACTACAACGCATGTGTAGAAAAGCTAAATGTAGATGTTGGGATCCTAATTCTACATCCGCATATAAGAAACATAAATGCAGCGTTTAGAACTACACTTCCTAACAAAGCGAAGCGCACGGGGCTATAAGCTAGTCTATATATAAATAGGCTAAGGAAAAGAAAAACAGTTCAGTACCATTTTCTCCTGTGTTTTTCAACCGATTTTGATGATTTTTTTTTTAATGGATCATAGTAGGGAGGAGCACCGACGATTTTTTAAAGAAAAATTCTAGCTGGATTAACCGGCGTCGCTCGGTGGTGGTATGACATTCAGGATTTTTTTTTTAAAATTAATCAGAATAGGTAGAAGAAGTGCACCGAATAGTATTTAAAGAAAAATGCTAGCTGGAATACTCGGCGTCGCTCGGGGGTGGTATGGCGAAAAGGTCGAATTTCGACCACTAGCGTACTCTAGTAATATAAAATTGTGCATAATATGTAAAATGCTATATCTTTAAAAGTAATGGATGGATTTTAATGATTGATAGCTCGTTAATAATAATAGGTAATAGCATAACCTTTCTTTTGATACCAATGTTAGGTTTTGTAGGGAAATGCGCAAGTTTTTGAAGTCCATTTTCCCAACTTTCGAGCCCTGTAACTTCTAAACCACTTGAAAGCGGCGCGAAATTTTTTCACCATTAGCTTTTGTAGCTCCAAATACACATTTTCAAAACAAAAAAAAAAACTACAACTAAAAAAGTCCATTTTCACTCATCTTCAATTCTTCCTTACTTTTAGATAAAATAGAATTTTAACTCGCAAAATGTGTATGTGGCCGCTCTTAAGTCGTTTAGAAGTTATAGGGGGTCTAAAGTTGAGAAATTGGGTGTATGTAAGTACGTAATTTTTATTTTACTAAACATAATGGGTGTCAAAAGGAAGGTTATGCGAAGGTAGATTAATATTAGGCACAAAGCTATATTTTTGTGTATGCTTAATTTAGTGTTAATACAATAAGAAAACCATAACCTGGCAGGGACGGCGCAGTTGCAACATAGCCCTTTTCATTGAATAAAGTGTAAAAAAGGCCTAGACTTACATGTTCGCACAAAGCTACAATTTTATTATGTTTTAATTTTTCACTATTATTTATGAAAAAAAAATGGCCTGGCAGTTTTTGGAAGGGCACAAATACCTGCCAGGCGGGGTTTAAAGTGTAAAAAAGACTAACATGTTCGCACAAAGTTAAAATTTTAATATGTCTTAATTTTGCCATTATTATTTACGAAAACAAACGTCTGGAAGGTTTTGGAAGAGCACAAATACCTGCCAGATCAGGGTTAAAATAATACGGAAAAGGCAGAAAACAATTTTTATTAATAATTGACATGCCATATTAAAGTAAATTAAAAAAAATGTGATTTTGATTTTTTTTTTTAATTAAAGAAAAAAAATTTTAGTTTTTACAGAAAGTAGCATTTATATATATTTAATTTAATATATAAAGAAATTTGCTTCTAAAATGAAATTTTTTGGAATTTCGAAAGAAATTACAATTTTTAAAAGTTAACTTTTATTCGTCCCAATCTTCATCATAGGAAATTTCACTTTTTGATTTAAGATGGTCATTATTGTGTGCTTCTTCGTTATCTGGAAAAAATTAATTCATTCAGCTATAGTGACCATAAATGTGAATTTATTTCAAAAGAAAATGTTTTCACATGATACAGTATATTCTGATTGACATGATCTTACAAAATTGTACATATTTATTGATGGTGGAACAATATCGCATTCTTGCCAGTTAAAGGTATATTTCTTGTTCTTTATTCTATCATAAACTCAATGTTTACGCATAAAAGCTGCAAATTTTGAGAATTAATAAATTGGATTTTACAAAAAATAAATTCTAATTTTGCAAATAATTATGCACTTAAATAATAATAAAAATAATAATAATTTAATAAGGAAATGATAGTAAAAAAAAACGAAATGGCCATTTCAGCCCTTGAAAGGACTTTGACCGAGCTTCTTATGATCAATTGTGTTTGTGCGTGTTGTGAAATGTTTGAACACAAATGGCCGAGAACTGGACCTGCAAGTTTTATGCCGACTCCGAACGGCTTATATTCTCAAGAAGCTTTTCATGGCAGTTTTTACTCTCTGCGGTTTGCCATTGTCTGCAGAGAGGCGACGGCCCAACAGAATGAATTCAATTGAAAAAACTTTCTGTGTCATGTGGGAATCGAACCAGGGTCTCTGGCGTATGGGCCACACACTACCCACTACGCCACGTCCGCCTTCCGATAGTAAAAACACCTATATAAATATCACAATATGTCAGGATGTTGGGAATTTTGTGGACAGTCTCTTAAAGTCCTCTATAGAAATAGATATAGAAATAGAGAAAGAAAACACTACCTATGGCCAACTCTGTAAGAGGTCGTAAGTTGAGGACCTGCTTCTACTGAAGAATGACAGACTCAAATCGTTGACAACATTTGAGATCAATTTTTCTTGTGCAATAGAATGTAATTCTGACGTTGGGAACATTTTTGGAAAGCCAAGAATTGTTTTCAGGTGCGTAGTTGCGCAGTTATTCCAAACAGGACAGACATATGTCAGAATCGGTCTAGTACACAATTTGTAAAGCACAATTTTATTTTTCAAGTTTAGCTTAGATTTTTTTTTTCGAAGAAAATAAAGAGTTCTGCTACACCTAATTGCTTTAATACAGGTGCTTTCTACGTGTTGTTTTAATAATACCTTTTCGTTAAGAACTACTCCTAAGTATTTTACTGAATTTGAAAGCGGTATTAAGTTGCCTTGAAATGAAAACGGAAACTATTGACTCAGATTATGATTAAAAAAAATTACTGAAAATATTTGAATCAAAAAACATTGTTTCATATGTTGCTAAGCCGATAGCCTTAGCTGCTCTGCTTTTAATATTTTATTGTAAATTTATTTTATAAAAAAAAAAAGAAAAATGAAATGGCAATCTAAGCCCTTGAAAGGACTTTGACCGAGCTTCTTATGATCAATTGTGTTGTGTGTGATATGAAATGTTTGCACACAAATGATCGAGAACTGGACCTACATGGTTTACGCCGACTCCGAGCGGCTTATGTGCTCAAGAAGCTTTTCATGGCAGTTTTTACTCTCTGAGGTTTGCCATTGTCTGCAGAGAGGTGACGCCCGAACAGAATAATTAATTCAATTGAAAAATTTTCTGTGTCAGATGGAGGATTCGAACCTGGGTTCTCTGGCGTAAGAGTTGCACACTCTACCAACTACGCCGCGGCCGTCAAATTTATTTTGTAACAAAAGTTAATAATAATAATAAAATCCAAATCAATAATAAAAATAAGTGCAAATCAACAGATTAAAAAATGATTTAAATCGTTGTCTCGATCTCATGTTTATTGATAAAGATTTTAAAGTAACTTTAGACTCTCCACCTTGTCCAATCTTTAATAAAACTCAACATCATATTCCAATCTTACTCGATTTTTCTTTATATCACTTTCAGCAGCTTAAATTTATTAACAAACTCTCCAGAGATTACAAAAAATGAAATTTTATAGATATGAACAACTACCTATCACAAATCGTCTGGGATTCCGTACTGCAGGGCCCTGAATTAAACTTAATGTATTGAAAATTTATTGACATTTTCAATGAATCCACTCAAAATTTTGTTCCCACCAAGCGTGATAGAACAAATGGAAACCCTCCCTGGTTTAATAAGAGGCTGTGTAACTTAAAAAACCGAACTAATCAAGCTTACAAACGCCTGAAAATTAATAAAGACAACTCAATATTAAAATCTGTCTACATTACTCATCAACGTGAATTTGACACACTGAACAAGTTTCTCTATGATTTATACATTATGTCCACTGAATCTGAACTTAAACGAAACAGCAAATATTTTTGGAATTTCATTAACAAAAAAAGAAAGTCAAACAGCCTGCCAACTGAAATGACCTTCCTCAACAAATCTTCTTATGACACACAAACCATTTGTAACCTATTTGCGGATTATTTTAAATCAGTGTACTCGTCCGCAATGTTTATACGCCTCCTAGTCCTCTTCTTGATATTGGTTCTATTATTCTCGCTGAATCCGACGTACTTAATGCACTAGTTTGCCTCGAAAGCAACATGAGTGAGGGCCCTGATGGCGTATCACCGATTTCTTTGAAAAATTGTGCACACTCCATTGCTTATCCATTATCATTAATTTATAACAAGTCAATAGCGTGTGGCTTATTTTTAGATTCTTGGAAAATTTCGCATATCGTACCGATCCATAAATCTGGGCCAAAGCATGAGATCATTAATTATCGACCAATTTGTAAACTCGCCACTATACCTAAACTATTTGAAAAAATTATTAACGAAAAACTTATTTTCGTTGTCAAAAATATTATATATACAACATCCTGCCCGATTAAGGTCACTTCGGGCGTCCTGCAGGGAAGCCATCTTGGCCCGCTGTTGTTTTTACTATTTATCAACGACCTTCCTCTTGTAGTAAAACATTCTAAATGCCTTCTTTTTGCTGACGATCTTAAGCTGTTTCGCCCAATCAGATCCCAGCTTGAGTGCAAACTTCTTCAAGAAGATTTAAACTCAATTTCCACCTGTTGTAACGAAAATGACCTGCCACTCAACATCTCTAAGTGTCAATATCTCACCTTCACCCGTTCTTTAGGAGTCATTCTGGACGCCCAACTCAATTTTAGAGATCATATTGATTTTATCATTAACAAGGCTAATTCAATGCTTGGTGTTGTAATTAGAAACAGCAGGGATTTTAACGATCCCTACACACTAAAAACACTCTTTACTTCGCTCGTTAGGCCTCACCTTGAATACTGCTCTATAATATGGAACCCTTCATCATTTTTACACTCAGAAAGAATCGAAAGAGTACAGAGAAAATTCACTAGATATATGGTATACCAACTTAATTGGAACTTGGCTGAATCCCCTCCATATAAAACTAGATGTGCCCTCATTGACTTGAGTACTCTGCAATGCAGAAGAATTGCAACATCAATCATATTTGTTAGAGATCTTATCCAAAATAATATTAAATGTCCAGAATTACTAGAAATGCTTGACTTCCATATATCTACAAGATCCCTCCGTAGTCAGTTCCGTTTCCACGGAATGTACCATAGAACCGCATATGGGCTTAATGAACCCTTATCTCGATGTACTAGAGAAGTAAATAAAGTCCTCTCCTCTATCGATATATTTGCATCATCTTCTCGTGAAAACTTTAAAAGCAATCACTATAATTTTCTCAAAAGCTCTGATGTCTAGCTATACTTCTATCTTTCTTATAATAATTTGTTGTTTAATTGTTTAACTTAACTTTTAAGATAACTATTAATTGCTATTCACCTAGTCTTGCTAGTCTTGTTTGCTCAAAAATTCTTACACTTTATAATTTCTTATTCATGGAAATATATTATCACTTATGTATATAAGTAAAGTTTTTCATTGGCCACATATAAAGAATAAAACTAGATTTGGTACTGTTAGACCGAGCCGTGTAGTTTATTTCAATATTAAAAGCAGTCTAAATTATAAAATACAAAAGTATTAAGGCTAGACTTAAATAAAAGACCTTAAATGCTGATCTCGCATTTACTGCAGAATGTTGAAACTGCTGATCTTGCGCCTCGTGTGTGGTGTTAGGTAACTGTTGCACTATTTGTTGAAACCGCTGATATTGCGCCTCGTGTGTGGAGTTGGGTAGCTTTTGCATAAAACGGTAATATAGGTCAACGGCCGCTGTCGCTAGGCGATCGTGTTAACACCTCCCTCGCTTAAGTGATGGCCGTCCTCGGGCTTCCTGAAACTGTCGATCACGATCTGGAGGGATTTTTTCGTTTGTCTTCTTCTTCGTTCTTGGTATAGCTTGAGGAGTGCGTAGCAGCCAATTATAATGACAACTGTTGGTAGGCCGGATAAGAGGGGTCTTGTTGCTAATTTCTCCTCGATATAATTTGGGTTCTCTACGCTCATTCTTTGGAGGTATGGTAGACTTAGTATCTCGTTATGGCTGGTTATGTTCAGAGCAGTCATCGCGGCTGACCCTGGTGATCTCTTCAATACCCCGTCTCGATTCATGTATGTGGACCCATTGATGCAAATTTCCTCGTTGAAAGTTAGGAGAAAGGTACCAGTGACCGTCCTGTTAGGACCGTTGGTGGAAGTTATAACGGCGGAGTTCTCGTTGATTATAATGATGCCATCATCGACGACTACTAGCGGTTCAAGGTGACTTGGTCTAGTACTGCAACTAGCGATGTTGCCAGTGTGAAGTTGTTGAGCGCATGTAGGGTGATTCAGTTCTTGACAAAATGTTGTTGTAAGCGTCGCGGTGCAGTTTCCGATACCCAGTACTCGGCTGCCACATTCGGCAACATTGTTGAATTCGGCGAAGTGCAAGATAGTCCCGTTACGTTGGACTGGGAATAATGTTACCTTTTTACACTCTAACTAAGAAAATGTAAAAACTTATTATCTAATAAAACCTTAATATAAGATACTTGCATAAGATCTGTTATACTAATATTTGTAGAACGCATGACAATTACATTTTTTATATCTTCAGAGTCCAAAATTGTGGGGTTTATTATTTTAATCTTTGCGAGAGTAATGGTTAGTATTAAATTTTCTAGTTCGGAAATCATTATTCTGTTTCTAGCTAAGAGTGAATCATATAAAATGCCAGTTTCAATTTGTTTTGTTTTCGAGTTTTCAATTATCTTGTTGACTGCATCGGTTATTTTGTTAATCTGTTCCTGTGTCTTTGAGTTGATAGTTACCTGTCTGTTTTCGGAATTTATAAGTTCTTGCTGTCTAAATTTTAGTTTTTCGAAGTCATCGAAGTCATCGAATTCTGGGGTTCCTGCGATTACTTTGAGTGCGACAGAGGGAAATGATTTGTGAGCTGTTTAGTCTCACTTGCCATTGCTGAATATGATTCAAGGTTGGTGGAATGTTTAAAATAATCGAAGCCCTGCCAGATTGTTACATCCCCGTCTGAGATTGGAATGTAATCCGCGTTGGAGTAGTCCGTTATTTTTGCCGCTATCACTTGAACAAAAAGTATCCCTATATAGAACCTAAAATATAAAAAGAAAGGTGAAACCCCAAGATTAGTCAGTTTAGAAGAAAGAGAGGGGAAAAAAAGAAAGAGGGAAGAAAGAAAAAAAAAAGACTGGAATGCTCATCTAAGGTTGTCCTTATGGACCACCTTCCCTTTAATAAGAACCGTGGTTCCCAAATCAGCTTCTATTTTCTCTTCAGCCTACAATGGCGTTAATTTGTTTCCTAGTCTTCTGTTCGATTTTACGAGAACACGTTCTCCCACCTCGAACACCCTGTTTTGTCGGGAAGGGTTGTTCCTTTCAAGTTGAGCCTTTTCGATCTTTTCCATTATTACTTTTCTAGTTTCCTGGGGTGTGGCCTGGATTATGTCTATAGGTCTTTTGCCGGTCTCTGAGTGAATCGAACGGTTGTACTCAACTGTGGCCATCAATATTAGATCTATCACGTCGTCTATTTTGTTTTCCAATTTTAGGCACCTTGCAATCTCCAAAAGAGTGCTATGGAGCCTTTCGACTTGCCCATTTGAAGTGCTGTGAAGTGGGGGCGCATTCACCACGTCAATCCTAACAAAGAAACAATCATATAACAAAGAAATGTTTCACGAATAGACGCGTTTTTTCGGAGTCTGCAATTAAACGTTGTGTTCATTGGTATTTTTGGATCTTCTAACTTCAGTTTTTCCACTACTTATACTGTGCTAAATATCGTATCGAAACGATTTTTATTTTAAACAACATACAAAGTGCACAAGTTTTTATTTTAAATAAATAAATAATTAACATGTCGAATGCAGCTAAAATCACCCGAAGTGCTACCATCGGCCGTAAACTTGCAGTCTCTGTGACCCCCCTCGGCACCAGCAATACTCGATCGGATGATTCATCGACTGCGGCTACACCTATTCTTACTGATGCAAGTCTGAACACTAAATTGAACTGCATAAGAGAAAGTATTGTGGAACAACTAACAGAAACTATTAATGCGTCTGAGGGAAGAGTAATGCAGAGGATTGGTGAGGTATCAGCGGAGCTTGCGAACATCAAATCAACCATAAGGAATGTTATTGAAAGAGTCACGGTGGTTGAGGCGGCATGCGCTGAATTGAATGTTATTAAAGAGGACATAATAGAATTGAGAAAGCAAATTCATAACCGTCAGAATGAGAATAGAAGAGAAATCTCCAGCTCGCCTACGCTGAATGATGAAGTAAGAGCACTTAAATTTCAAATTGAAACATATGAAAATGATGCTGTCTCAACTGATGTCATCATTAACGGACTCTGCTTTAAGGCTAATGAGAACCTTGCTGAGATGTTCGACAAAATATGCTCGTTAGTAAAGTGCAACACGGTTAGGCTGCGGAATATTTTTAGAGTACGCGCCAAAAACAACAGCAATAACTCTCCGATTATTCTCAAACTGTCTTCATCTTATGAGCGCAATAGTTTGTTGAAAGCTGTCACTGCGTTTCGCAAAGCTAACAAGCGGCCGTTATTACTCAGTGATATTGGATATGGTGGGGGTGGGTCGCTTTACTTACACGAAAGCTTGACCAAAACAAACCGCGCTTTGTTTCTTTATGCAAACAAACTCAAACGTGAGAACCGTCTTGTTGCTGTGTTTTCCTTGCGTGGCAATGTTTATGTTAGAGCTACCCGTGATGATGAGGCGAAGCTGGTTCACAACAAGGAGAACGTTGATTGCGTCGCTGGAACTTGAGGCTGTACACAGTAATTTAGTTTATTTTTACAATTGTGAAGTAATTATATTATTGTTATTATAAAATGTTAATCTGCTTATTTCTAAGCAAATTTTTACTTCTTCTTTCTTTCCCTTTTGTAATTCTTCTTTATGTGTACCTTGCAATGTTTAACTATTTTTCATTCTTTCACTACAGTAACTCTTTTTATCGTTTAGTCTCTTTGTCTGTATCTAAACCTTGTTTAAAGTTGACTATAGATTATATTAATTCTAATTCGTTCTGATGGATTGTCTGATGGTGCTACTGGCAACTATAAAGCTTTAATTCATGTTTTATGTAAACAATTTGACGGTTTAAATGTAATACATTTTAATGCTCGTAGTTTAAATGGAGTTAAACTTGATCAAGCAAGGTATGTCTTTGAAAACTCGTCTGTTGATGTAGTATGTGTCTCTGAAACATGGTTCAAAAGTGACATTCCTGATTCTTTTTATGATTTTAAGGGTTATAGACTTTTCCGTAATGACAGATGTGAAAAAAGAGGTGGTGGTGTGGCAATTTATTGCAAATCCAGTCTTAATGTAAAGTTTGTAGATAAATTTAGTGAAGTCTGTGAATAGATTAATGTTGTAATATTTGACAATAATAAAAAAATGTTAGTCTCATGTGTGTACAACCCTCATAGATGCAATAGTCCTGAGCCATTTTTTTCAAATATTACTACAAAAGTCATTGATTATGATTTCTTTATAGCGTGTGGTGACTTTAATATAGACTTATTGCGGAATAACTCTGCCACTGACAATTTTTATTATTTGTCGTCAATGAGCGGCTTAGATGTAACTAACGTTGGTACTCCCACTCGTTACATGCATAATTGTGAGCCTAGCCTGCTTGATATTTGTTTAGTTTCTGATAGCTCTTTTGTGTTGAAATTTGACCAAATCGGGTTTTTGTCTGACCATGACCTAATATTTTGCTGTCTCAATATTAAAATAAGAAGAAAATCTCATGTCAGCTTCTCCTATCGCGACTATAAATCAATTGATTCAGCTGCACTAACTTATGACTTAGCTGGCATAAATTGGTCTGACTGCTGGTTTTATAGTTCGGTTGATGATAAGCTTGGAGTATTTATGAATACACTTAACTTTCTACTTAATCGGCATGTTCCACTGCGTTCAATTCAAATTTCAAATAGTTCGTGTCCTTGGTTTACCAATAGTGTTATGTCCGTCATAAAAACAAGAAATAAGCTTTACTGTAAATGGAAAAGAAATCGAACAAATGATAATTGGGATATCTACAGAAGAGCTCGAAATGCAGCAACCCTTATGATTCGTCAGGCGAAGACAAACTTCTTTAATTCTAAGCTAAATTCTACCTTGAGCTCCAAACAATTATGGCAAAATTTAAAAAAATATAGAATATTCAGCAAAGAGCCAAGTGCATGCAATCTTGACCCAGCGTTACTTAATAACTTCTTTTTGGGAAATGGACGCCCCAGTTCTGCTAATACTTTGAGAAATAGTGAGTTATCTTTTAAATCAAGTAATTTTCTCTTTCCTTCTTTTGAGTATGCATAATGAGTATGCAAATGCATAATGAAGGTTAGTTCTAATGCAGTGGGGATTGATGAAATGCCAATCAGGTTTATTAAACTAGTAGTATGTGCAATTGTAGCGCCTCTCACTCACATTATTAATCACTGTATAACCTCTTCATGTTTCCCCGAATTATGGAAATTAGCCACGGTTATGCCTGTTGCTAAAAGTTCTCCTGCTTCTGATCCCGAGGATTTCAGACCCATTAGCATTCTTCCTGCTCTTAGTAAGGTTTTTGAACGAATAATGTCCAATCAAATTTCTGAATACCTAAATGTAAACAATCTTTTATCGCTGCTTCAGTCTGGGTTCCGGACTGGTCACAGCTGTGGGACGGCAGCGATGAAAATTATGGATGACATTAGAATATCTTATGATAAGAACTTTACAACTCTTCTTTGCCTCATTGACTTCGCCAAAGCTTTTGATTCGGTCAACCACAATCTGCTTTGTTACAAGCTTAAGCATTTGTTTAAGTTTAGTGATAGTGCGGTTAAACTTTTATCTAGTTACTTAGAGGGCAGAATGCAGAGGGTAAGAGTTGGTAATAGTTACTCGTCTGTACAAACAGTTTCTGCTGGGGTTCCACAAGGATCAATTTTGGGTCCCCTTCTTTTTTCTATTTTTTTAAATGACGTCTTCACTGTTTGCAAATATGCAACCATTCATGCATATGCTGATGATGTTCAGCTCTATCTTTCTCGACCTGCTGGACTCTTTGAAGATTTAAGCTATAGGCTAAACTATGATTTATCATTGCTCAACAAGTGGGCTGCTAACAACTTGCTTTTTATTAATCCGTCTAAATCGAAAGTACTGCCAATTGCTAGGGATGATTCTTGTTTTTTGGATATTCCGTCTTTATTTATAGGGGCTGTTAAGCTGACATTTGTTAGTAAAGTAAAAAACCTTGGCTATATTATAAATTCAAAACTTAATTGCAGTGATCATATTAATCATACCTTAAGTAAAATTTATGCTACCTTACGTTACCTACGTGCTTCTTCTGATTTTATTCCCCTTGAGACTCGGCGAAGGCTTGTAACACAACTAATAATGCCACACATAAATTTTTCAGATGTCGTATACAGCAAGCTGGACTCACAATCTCAACACAAGCTCCTTGTGGCCTTTAATAATGCTGCTAGGTATGTTTTTAAAATGCATCGATTTGAGCATATTGCTTTGCGAAGCAAGGATATACTTGGTTGTAGTTTGGTTGAATACCTAAATATGCGTAATATCATGTTTTTACATAATCTTATAAACACACAGTACCCTGGGTACCTTTATGAGAAATTACAGTTCTTCCAATCTGTACGGTCGAACAATTTGATTGTTCCTAGACACAACTATCTTAACAGCAGTAGATTCTTCTTCATTAGCACCATCAGACTTTGGAACTCATTGCCTTTATTTTTAAAACAAATAACTAATAGAGTCAGCTTTAAACGTGCAATTTTTATTTACTTCTCATCTCTGTAGTGATCAATTTTCTGGTTTTTCCCTTATTTACTATTCTTTATCTGATTTAACTCTTTTCTTCTTACACCCTTCTTCGATTATTTTTGTTTTTTTTTTTTTTTCTTTTTTTTTCTTTTTTTTTCCTTGATAAGAATGCTTAAAATAATTTTTAATAAGGTTATTTTTTGATAATTTTTTACTCAATTTATAATAGTTTTAAGTAAAATATTATTTATGTTAGTTATAAGTGTATTAATTCCATTTTCCTCTTTTGATGTACTATAAAAGATTGCTCTTAATGTACAATACTTCAAAATTAAATTAAATTAAATTAAATCCCGAATTTGTTTTTTAGTAGGGAAGGAATGGTTTCTGAATTGAAGGATGCTTCATTATCGCAATAGATTATCTTTGTGTTCGTGAAAATGTTCATTAACTGTAGAATTGGTGCCTTAATGTCATTTATTGTACGCGATGGTATGGGTTGAACAACTGCGAACTTTGAAAACTTGTCAATGCAAGTAAGAAAATATTTTTTTGCCGTCGAAAAAATATCGATGTGCAAGATTTCGCATTCGCGTGATGGAATGGGTGTTACCCCAAGCTAATGTTTTTGTGGGTGTCTGTCGTATTTGGCTTTTGTGCAAATCTTACAGTTTGTGACGATTTCATTGGCTAACTTCGTCATTTTGGGGAAGTAGTAATCGGAAAAGATTTGCTTAACGTTTTCTTGGGCAGCTCTGTGGGCCCGATTGTGTTCGGTTTGAACTATTTCCCTTTGTTCAGTTTTGTCAACAATATCTGACACCATTTTTCTACAGTGCCAAAACTTCGTTGATGGAAACTGTCTGACCAATTGGTGCTGAATGCTTGCGAGCACTGGTAGCTCGCAATATATCGCATTGACTACATCTGGGTTTATAATAGTTTTCATCTCATTCAGTAGGGTGTTCTTGTCTGTGAAGTTGATTAGGTGACGAATTTTTTTTCCGAAAAATATGAAGTAACGCTTGGATTTGAATTGTGCTTCTTCCAGAATTATCTGGTTTCTAAAGCAATTGACTGGCTTGTCAGTTGCTTCGATCGTGTAGGTTAGCGATTCTCCGCTGTGGATCGTCGCGTGATCCGAAAAAGCCTCTTGTTCCAAGGCATGAATATGTTGCCGTGATAGTGCATCGGCCACGTAGTTTTCCCTCCCAGGTTTGTAGAAGATTTTTGCATTGTGGTCTTCCACAAATGCTTTCCATCGCTTAAATTTTGGGTTCGAATTCCTTTCGGAGACCACAAACGTAAGCGGCTGATGATCGGTGAAGATATTTAGATCTTTAACCCCATAAAGGTAATTTCTCAGGTTTTTGAGAGCCCATACGATTGCTAAAAGTTCACGTTCGTTGGAGGCGAGATTTAGTTCGTTATCTTTTAGGGTTCTCGAAATCATTGTTATTGGTCTTTTATTTTGAGAGAGGACCGCCCCTAGACCTGACGCTGAAGCATCCGTCGTAAAATCGAACGGCTTCTTAAAGTCTGGGTAAAATAGGGTGACATCTTCTGATGCCAGAATTTCTTTGAGCTTGTTGAAGGCTTGGGCCTGTTTTTCATCGAGATTTATTATTACTTTTTTTGAATGGTTCGCACTAATTTTACCGTTATCACCTTTAAGTATATCAGTTAAGGGCTTCGCCAAGGACGCGAAGTCTTTGATGAAACAACGATAGTAGCTTGCCAACCCGAGAAACGACCTGACATTGAAGAGTGTAGAGGGTTGTTCATAATTGCGAATAGCTTCTACCTTGCTAGGACTTGTTTTTATACCCTCGCCAGATACGACAAATTCCAAGTATTCCACGCTTTCTTTAAAGAAGTGTGATTTTTCACGAGCGACTCTCATATTTGCTTGATGGCTCGCTGAAAAATGCTGGGGGCATTTTTCAAACCAAAAGGAAGCCTATTAAATTCATATTTCCCGTTACCTACGGAAAAAGCCGTTTTCTCCCTGTCACGTTCAGCGAGGGATATTTGGTGGAACCCTGACTTTAGGTCTAGAGTTGTGAAGTACCTAGCTTTTCCCATGCTTGATAGTATTACTGAAATGTTTGGGATCGGATACTTGTCGTCTATAGTTTTTTGGTTTAGTTTCCGAAAATCTATGACGAGACGCTTTTTGATATTACCGTATTCGTCTCTTCCTTTTTTACCAACAATCCAAATGGGGTTGTTGTAAGGTGAACGGGATGGGCGTATTATGTCCTTTTTTAATAAGTCATTTATTTCACTATTTACAAAATCAGTAACGCCCATAGGGTAGGGGTACAGTTTTGAGTAAACTGGGTCGTCAGTATCTGTTCGGATAGTTGCGACAATGTTTGTGTTGAAGGGTAGGGACTCGTTGGGGTCTGCAAAGACGCCAGACAATTTCCGTATCATTTTGTGAAAAATGTTTTTTACTTTTTGGGGTGCTTCCAAATCTTCTACTTCTGTGAAATTAACATCGACACATTTGAAAAATTGTATCTCCTCAGATCCGGTGTTGGTTCTGAGAGTTTTATTCTTAAAATCTAATGTTGACTCCGTCTGTGTTAACAGGTCAAGGCCAATTATGCCATCAAATGTTGATAGCGTAGGTAAAAAAAAAAATGTGCTATTGGTGTCGAACAAACGGACAATGCACTTTTCGGACACAAACGGACAATGTTATCAAATCCATGGACAGACTTTACGATGAAAGGTTCTTCCACAGGAATTTTACGTTTAAGTTCTGTTAATGGCTTTATGTAATTTTTAGACGCTACTGTGTCCACTAACAGTTTAATCGTTCTCCCTGCTATACTTCTATTTATGAATGGTAGCAGGGAGTTTTGTCTAAAAAATTTATTTGATCATGCCCCTGGAGGTGATCAACTACTGCCAACGCTTCTGATTCGGCTAAGCTTTGATAATCAGATTCCTCTTGATCTACGAAAGGGTTATTCTGCAAGAGATTATTCACCCTTTGATGCTTTGGGCCTGTAAATCTAGTATTACCGCTAAGTGGCCTTTTCAAACTGATTTCGACCGTGGATTTGGCCAGGACTATTCGACTGGAACTGAGTGGGCTGTCTGAATCGTTGTGAAGAGTCAACTTCCATTGGTTGTACCGGGCCTAAATTTTGTGGAGTCCTACCTCCAGTATTCTGTTGCCTAAAAAAATGCGGATTTTTTCGTATATTGCCTGTCTTATCATTATCATTCGCAATGTTTTTTTCTTTGTTTTGCTGTCTATGCTTCCCACGCGGTGTCCTGTCTTCTACACTTCTTGCATAATTGCTTGCGAACATGTAGCGTTCGTGGTTGGATTCAACCTCCTGAGCTAATGCAAGCGCTGTCGGTAAATCGGCTGGTCTCGCTGCAAAAAGTATATCACTCAATGCTTTCCTAGTTCCCGAAATGAAGACTCTAAGTGCGTCCGCCCTATACTTCTCATTCAAAGATGCAACAATAGTTTTTTCATATGTCATAATTGTTTTGTTCGTGAGGAGTGTTAGTTTTCGCTCTACTTCGTCATAATATTGTAGAATCGTCATACTACCCTGGCGAAGAGTTGACAGCTCCTGATCTATTATATAAATTGGTCGCTTGTCCGAGTACGTAAAGTCAAGGCGGCTAATAATTGCCTTAAAGTTAAGGACAGTATTGAAAGAGGAGAGCACCATATCAGCAGAGCCTTTGATTTTATTTCTAATGATTGCTACTGCCTGGTAGTGTTTTGAACTACCATTGTGACTTTCAAATAATTTGTACGCGATGTGCGCCGCTTGTCTTCAAGATACGTAACTTTCTTGTCTACCTTCAAAGTCCGGCAGCGATTTTATAATGTCTAATGATTCGCCACATGATGTCCCTGGAGTTATTTCTACGTCCTTGTACGTTTCCACCTGGGGTGTTGACACTGTCAAGGTTGTCAAACGTTCGTTAAGACCTGCTATAGTTTGTTCAAAATTGGCCCTCTGTACGGTAAGTGTGCTACTAACTGCACCCTCTATCAAAGCCATTAACTGCGCTGGTTCCATTTTGTTTTTCCGTCACTTTTCCTTGACCACCAATTTGTGTTACTACTGTTATCGCTTACTCTCTTCTCAGTTGTAAGTTTTTTGATGAAAAATTCAAGACTTTGTTCGTTGTCACTCATGAAATTATTTGAAAAAAGGAAAACAATTGACAAATAATTGACACTAACACTTTATATTTTAGTTATAGATTAAAATAAAAAAAATTTAGTATTAAGATTTTGTTATACCGGTGATTAAAAATGTGAGAAAAAAAAGAATTGTATTTTTGCAAAGATTAAAGTTGGCGGTTTTTTTCCGCAAAATTTTTTTGGTTTGATTGAGAGAAAAGAAAAAAAAAATTGTCAAATTCTACTCACATTTCGTTTTTTTTATTCTTATCTAAATAAGTCTGCTTTCTGTGGTCCGCTGGTGAATCTTTCAGGGCACTGTTGCTGCTATTATTTGGTTGACTGCGACGTTAGTTGCTCCTGTTGTTTTTTATTTTTTATTTTTTATTTGCTTGTTGATACGTTGCAATTTTTGTTATCTTTTCAGAGTTTTTTGTATTTTTATTTTTTCGATTATTTTTCCGGTGCGACGTTAGTTGCTGCCGTTGTTTTTTTATTTTTTATTTTTTAATTGCTTGTTGATGCACTGCAATTTTTATTATCTTTTCAGAATTTTTGTAGTATTTTTTTTCCGGTTCGAGTTATAGTTGGGCGCCAGTAAAGTTTTTCATTGGCCACATATAAAGAATAAAACTAGATTTGGTACTGTTAGACCGAGCCGTGTAGTTTATTTCAATATTAAAAGCAGACTAAATTCTAAAATACAAAAGTATTAAGGTTAGACTTAAATAAAAGACCTTAAATGCTGATCTCGCATTTACTGCAGAATGTTGAAACTGCTGATCTTGCGCCTCGTGTGTGGTGTTGGGTAACTGTTGCACTATTTGTTGAAACCGCTGATATTGCGCCTCGTGTGTGGAGTTGGGTAGCTTTTGCATAAAACGGTAATATAGGTCAACGGCCGCTGTCGCTAGGCGATCGTGTTAACACCTCCCTCGCTTAAGTGATGGCCGTCCTCGGGCTTCCTGAAACTGTCGATCACGATCTGTAGGGATTTTTTCGTTTGTCTTCTTCTTCGTTCTTGGTATAGCTTGAGGAGTGCGTAGCAGCCAATTATAATGACAACTGTTGGTAGGCCGGATAAGAGGGGTCTTGTTGCTAATTTCTCCTCGATATAATTTGGGTTCTCTACGCTCATTCTTTGGAGGTATGGTAGACTTAGTATCTCGTTATGGCTGGTTATGTTCAGAGCAGCCATCGCGGCTGACCCTGGTGATCTCTTCAATACCCCGTCTCGATTCATGTATGTGGACCCATTGATGCAAATTTCCTCGTTGAAAGTTAGGAGAAAGGTACCAGTGACCGTCCTGTTAGGACCGTTGGTGGAAGTTATAACGGCGGAGTTCTCGTTGATTATAATGATGCCATCATCGACGACTACTAGCGGTTCAAGGTGACTTGGTCTAGTACTGCAACTAGCGATGTTGCCAGTGTGAAGTTGTTGAGTGCATGTAGGGTGATTCAGTTCTTGACAAAATGTTGTTGTAAGCGTCGCGGTGCAGTTTCCGATACCCAGTACTCGGCTGCCACATTCGGCAACATTGTTGAATTCGGCGAAGTGCAAGATAGTCCCGTTACGCTGGACTGGGAATAATGTCACCTTTTTACACTCTAACTAAGAAAATGTAAAAACTTATTATCTAATAAAACCTTAATATAAGATACTTGCATACGATCTGTTATACTAATATTTGTAGAACGCATGACAATTACATTTTTTATATCTTCAAAGTCCAAAATTGTGGGGTTTATTATTTTAATCTTTGCGAGAGTAATGGTTAGTATTAAATTTTCTAGTTCGGAAATCATTCTGTTTCTAGCTAAGAGTGAATCATATAAAATGCCAGTTTCAATTTGTTTTGTTTTCGAGTTTTCAATTATCTTGTTGACTGCATCGGTTATTTTGTTAATCTGTTCCTGTGTCTTTGAGTTGATAGTTACCTGTCTGTTTTCGGAATTTATAAGTTCTTGCTGTCTAAATTTTAGTTTTTCGAAGTCATCGAAGTCATCGAATTCTGGGGTTCCTGCGATTACTTTGAGTGCGACAGAGGGAAATGATTTGTGAGCTGTTTAGTCTCACTTGCCATTGCTGAATATGATTCAAGGTTGGTGGAATGTTTAAAATAATCGAAGCCCTGCCAGATTGTTACATCCCGTCTGAGATTGGAATGTAATCCGCGTTGGAGTAGTCCGTTATTTTTGCCGCTATCACTTGAACAAAAAGTATCCCTATATAGAACCTAAAATATAAAAAGAAAGGTGAAACCCCAAGATTAGTCAGTTTAGAAGAAAGAGAGGGGAAAAAAAGAAAGAGGGAAGAAAGAAAAAAAAAAGACTGGAATGCTCATCTAAAGTTGTCCTTATAGACCACCTTCCCTTTAATAAGAACCGTGGTTCCCAAATCAGCTTCTATTTTCTCTTCAGCCTACAATGGCGTTAATTTGTTTCCTAGTCTTCTGTTCGATTTTACGAGAACACGTTCTCCCACCTCGAACACCCTGTTTTGTCGGGAAGGGTTGTTCCTTTCAAGTTGAGCCTTTTCGATCTTTTCCATTATTACTTTTCTAGTTTCCTGGGGTGTGGCCTGGATTATGTCTATAGGTCTTTTGCCGGTCTCTGAGTGAATCGAACGGTTGTACTCAACTGTGGCCATCAATATTAGATCTATCACGTCGTCTATTTTGTTTTCCAGTTTTAGGCACCTTGCAATCTCTAAAAGAGTGCTATGGAGCCTTTCGACTTGCCCATTTGAAGTGCTGTGAAGTGGGGGCGCATTCACCACGTCAATCCCGAATTTGTTTTTTAGTAGGGAAGGAATGGTTTCTGAATTGAAGGATGCTTCATTATCGCAATAGATTATCTTTGTGTTCGTGAAAATGTTCATTAACTGTAGAATTGGTGCCTTAATGTCATTTATTGTACGCGATGGTATGGGTTGAACAACTGCGAACTTTGAAAACTTGTCAATGCAAGTAAGAAAATATTTTTTTGCCGTCGAAAAAATATCGATGTGCAAGATTTCGCATTCGCGTGATGGATGGGTGTTACCCCAAGCTCCTGTTTTTGTGGGTGTCTGTCGTATTTGGCTTTTGTGCAAATCTTACAGTTTGTGACGATTTCATTGGCTAACTTCGTCATTTTGGGGAAGTAGTAATCGGAAAAGATTTGCTTAACGTTTTCTTGGGCAGCTCTGTGGGCCCGATTGTGTTCGGTTTGAACTATTTCCCTTTGTTCAGTTTTGTCAACAATATCTGACACCATTTTTCTACAGTGCCAAAACTTCGTTGATGGAAACTGTCTGACCAATTGGTGCTGAATGCTTGCGAGCACTGGTAGCTCGCAATATATCGCATTGACTACATCTGGGTTTATAATAGTTTTCATCTCATTCAGTAGGGTGTTCTTGTCTGTGAAGTTGATTAGGTGACGAATTTTTTTTTCCGAAAAATATGAAGTAACGCTTGGATTTGAATTGTGCTTCTTCCAGAATTATCTGGTTTCTAAAGCAATTGACTGGCTTGTCAGTTGCTTCGATCGTGTAGGTTAGCGATTCTCCGCTGTGGATCGTCGCGTGATCCGAAAAAGCCTCTTGTTCCAAGGCATGAATGTGTTGCCGTGATATTGCATCGGCCACGTAGTTTTCCCTCCCAGGTTTGTAGAAGATTTTTGCATTGTGGTCTTCCACAAATTCTTTCCATCGCTTAAATTTTGGGTTCGAATTCCTTTCGGAGACCACAAACGTAAGCGGCTGATGATCGGTGAAGATATTTAGATCTTTAACCCCATAAAGGTAATTTCTCAGGTTTTTGAGAGCCCATACGATTGCTAAAAGTTCACGTTCGTTGGAGGCGAGATTTAGTTCGTTATCTTTTAGGGTTCTCGAAATCATTGTTATTGGTCTTTTATTTTGAGAGAGGACCGCCCCTAGACCTGACGCTGAAGCATCCGTCGTAAGATCGAACGGCTTCTTAAAGTCTGGGTAAAATAGGGTGACATCTTCTTATGCCAGAATTTCTTTGAGCTTGTTGAAGGCTTGGGCCTGTTTTTCATCGAGATTTATTATTACTTTTTTTGAATGGTTCGCACTAATTTTACCGTTATCACCTTTAAGTATATCAGTTAAGGGCTTCGCCAAGGACGCGAAGTCTTTGATGAAACAACGATAGTAGCTTGCCAACCCGAGAAACGACCTGACATTGAAGAGTGTAGAGGGTTGTTCATAATTGCGAATAGCTTCTACCTTGCTAGGACTTGTTATTATACCCTCGCCAGATACGACAAATTCCAAGTATTCCACGCTTTCTTTAAAGAAGTGTGATTTTTCACGAGCGACTCTCATATTTGCTTGATGGCTCGCTGAAAAATGCTGGGGGCATTTTTCAAACCAAAAGGAAGCCTATTAAATTCATATTTCCCGTTACCTACGGAAAAAGCCGTTTTCTCCCTGTCACGTTCAGCGAGGGATATTTGGTGGAACCCTGACTTTAGGTCTAGAGTTGTGAAGTACCTAGCTTTTCCCATGCTTGATAGTATTACTGAAATGTTTGGGATCGGATACTTGTCGTCTATAGTTTTTTGGTTTAGTTTCCGAAAATCTATGACGAGACGCTTTTTGATATTACCGTATTCGTCTCTTCCTTTTTTACCAACAATCCAAATGGGGTTGTTGTAAGGTGAACGGGATGGGCGTATTATGTCCTTTTTTAATAAGTCATTTATTTCACTATTTACAAAATCAGTAACGCCCATAGGGTAGGGGTACAGTTTTGAGTAAACTGGGTCGTCAGTATCTGTTCGGATAGTTGCGACAATGTTTGTGTTGAAGGGTAGGGACTCGTTGGGGTCTGCAAAGACGCCAGACAATTTCCGTATCATTTTGTGAAAAATGTTTTTTACTTTTTGGGGTGCTTCCAAATCTTCTACTTCTGTGAAATTAACATCGACACATTTGAAAAATTGTATCTCCTCAGATCCGGTGTTGGTTCTGAGAGTTTTATTCTTAAAATCTAATGTTGACTCCGTCTGTGTTAACAGGTCAAGGCCAATTATGCCATCAAATGTTGATAGCGTAGGTAAAAAAAAAATGTGCTATTGGTGTCGAACAAACGGACAATGCACTTTTCGGACACAAACGGACAATGTTATCAAATCCATGGACAGACTTTACGATGAAAGGTTCTTCCACAGGAATTTTACGTTTAAGTTCTGTTAATGGCTTTATGTAATTTTTAGACGCTCCTGTGTCCACTAACAGTTTAATCGTTCTCCCTGCTATACTTCTATTTATGAATGGTAGCAGGGAGTTTTGTCTAAAAAATTTATTTGATCATGCCCCTGGAGGTGATCAACTACTGCCAACGCTTCTGATTCGGCTAAGCTTTGATAATCAGATTCCTCTTGATCTACGAAAGGGTTATTCTGCAAGAGATTATTCACCCTTTGATGCTTTGGGCCTGTAAATCTAGTATTACCGCTAAGTGGCCTTTTCAAACTGATTTCGACCGTGGATTTGGCCAGGACTATTCGACTGGAACTGAGTGGGCTGTCTGAATCGTTGTGAAGAGTCAACTTCCATTGGTTGTACCGGGCCTAAGTTTTGTGGAGTCCTACCTCCAGTATTCTGTTGCCTAAAAAAATGCGGATTTTTTCGTATATTGCCTGTCTTATCATTATCATTTGCAATGTTTTTTTCTTTGTTTTGCTGTCTATGCTTCCCACGCGGTGTCCTGTCTTCTACACTTCTTGCATAATTGCTTGCGAACATGTAGCGTTCGTGGTTGGATTCAACCTCCTGAGCTAATGCAAGCGCTGTCGGTAAATCGGCTGGTCTCGCTGCAAAAAGTATATCACTCAATGCTTTCCTAGTTCCCGAAATGAAGACTCTAAGTGCGTCCGCCCTATACTTCTCATTCAAAGATGCAACAATAGTTTTTTCATATGTCATAATTGTTTTGTTCGTGAGGAGTGTTAGTTTTCCCTCTACTTCGTCATAATATTGTAGAATCGTCATACTACCCTGGCGAAGAGTTGACAGCTCCTGATCTATTATATAAATTGGTCGCTTGTCCGAGTACGTAAAGTCAAGGCGGTTAATAATTGCCTTAAAGTTAAGGACAGTATTGAAAGAGGAGAGCACCATATCAGCAGAGCCTTTGATTTTATTTCTAATGATTGCTACTGCCTGGTAGTGTTTTGAACTACCATTGTGACTTTCAAATAATTTGTACGCGGTGTGCGCCGCTTGTCTCCAAGATACGTAACTTTCTTGTCTACCTTCAAAGTCCGGCAGCGATTTTATAATGTCTAATGATTCGCCACATGATGTCCCTGGAGTTATTTCTACGTCCTTGTACGTTTCCACCTGGGGTGTTGACACTGTCAAGGTTGTCAAACGTTCGTTAAGACCTGCTATAGTTTGTTCAAAATTGGCCCTCTGTACGGTAAGTGTGCTACTAACTGCACCCTCTATCAAAGCCATTAACTGCGCTGGTTCCATTTTGTTTTTCCGTCACTTTTCCTTGACCACCAATTTGTGTTACTACTGTTATCGCTTACTCTCTTCTCAGTTGTAAGTTTTTTGATGAAAAATTCAAGACTTTGTTCGTTGTCACTCATGAAATTATTTGAAAAAAGGAAAACAATTGACAAATAATTGACACTAACACTTTATATTTTAGTTATAGATTAAAATAAAAAAAATTTAGTATTAAGATTTTGTTATACCGGTGATTAAAAATGTGAGAAAAAAAAGAATTGTATTTTTGCAAAGATTAAAGTTGGCGGTTTTTTTCCGCAAAATTTTTTTGGTTTGATTGAGAGAAAAGAAGAAAAAAATTGTCAAATTCTACTCACATTTCGTTTTTTTTATTCTTATCTAAATAAGTCTGCTTTCTGTGGTCCGCTCGTGAATCTTTCAGGGCACTGTTGCTGCTATTATTTGGTTGACTGCGACGTTAGTTGCTCCTGTTGTTTTTTATTTTTTATTTTTTATTTGCTTGTTGATACGTTGCAATTTTTGTTATCTTTTCAGAGTTTTTTGTATTTTTATTTTTTCGATTATTTTTCCGGTGCGACGTTAGTTGCTGCCGTTGTTTTTTTATTTTTTATTTTTTAATTGCTTGTTGATGCACTGCAATTTTTATTATCTTTTCAGAATTTTTGTAGAATTTTTTTTCCGGTTCGAGTTATAGTTGGGCGCCAGTAAAGTTTTTCATTGGCCACATATAAAGAATAAAACTAGATTTGGTACTGTTAGACCGAGCCGTGTAGTTTATTTCAATATTAAAAGCAGTCTAAATTATAAAATACAAAAGTATTAAGGCTAGACTTAAATAAAAGACCTTAAATGCTGATCTCGCATTTACTGCAGAATGTTGAAACTGCTGATCTTGCGCCTCGTGTGTGGTGTTAGGTAACTGTTGCACTATTTGTTGAAACCGCTGATATTGCGCCTCGTGTGTGGAGTTGGGTAGCTTTTGCATAAAACGGTAATATAGGTCAACGGCCGCTGTCGCTAGGCGATCGTGTTAACACCTCCCTCGCTTAAGTGATGGCCGTCCTCGGGCTTCCTGAAACTGTCGATCACGATCTGGAGGGATTTTTTCGTTTGTCTTCTTCTTCGTTCTTGGTATAGCTTGAGGAGTGCGTAGCAGCCAATTATAATGACAACTGTTGGTAGGCCGGATAAGAGGGGTCTTGTTGCTAATTTCTCCTCGATATAATTTGGGTTCTCTACGCTCATTCTTTGGAGGTATGGTAGACTTAGTATCTCGTTATGGCTGGTTATGTTCAGAGCAGCCATCGCGGCTGACCCTGGTGATCTCTTCAATACCCCGTCTCGATTCATGTATGTGGACCCATTGATGCAAATTTCCTCGTTGAAAGTTAGGAGAAAGGTACCAGTGACCGTCCTGTTAGGACCGTTGGTGGAAGTTATAACGGCGGAGTTCTCGTTGATTATAATGATGCCATCATCGACGACTACTAGCGGTTCAAGGTGACTTGGTCTAGTACTGCAACTAGCGATGTTGCCAGTGTGAAGTTGTTGAGCGCATGTAGGGTGATTCAGTTCTTGACAAAATGTTGTTGTAAGCGTCGCGGTGCAGTTTCCGATACCCAGTACTCGGCTGCCACATTCGGCAACATTGTTGAATTCGGCGAAGTGCAAGATAGTCCCGTTACGCTGGACTGGGAATAATGTTACCTTTTTACACTCTAACTAAGAAAATGTAAAAACTTATTATCTAATAAAACCTTAATATAAGATACTTGCATAAGATCTGTTATACTAATATTTGTAGAACGCATGACAATTACATTTTTTATATCTTCAGAGTCCAAAATTGTGGGGTTTATTATTTTAATCTTTGCGAGAGTAATGGTTAGTATTAAATTTTCTAGTTCGGAAATCATTATTCTGTTTCTAGCTAAGAGTGAATCATATAAAATGCCAGTTTCAATTTGTTTTGTTTTCGAGTTTTCAATTATCTTGTTGACTGCATCGGTTATTTTGTTAATCTGTTCCTGTGTCTTTGAGTTGATAGTTACCTGTCTGTTTTCGGAATTTATAAGTTCTTGCTGTCTAAATTTTAGTTTTTCGAAGTCATCGAAGTCATCGAATTCTGGGGTTCCTGCGATTACTTTGAGTGCGACAGAGGGAAATGATTTGTGAGCTGTTTAGTCTCACTTGCCATTGCTGAATATGATTCAAGGTTGGTGGAATGTTTAAAATAATCGAAGCCCTGCCAGATTGTTACATCCCCGTCTGAGATTGGAATGTAATCCGCGTTGGAGTAGTCCGTTATTTTTGCCGCTATCACTTGAACAAAAAGTATCCCTATATAGAACCTAAAATATAAAAAGAAAGGTGAAACCCCAAGATTAGTCAGTTTAGAAGA
Source organism: Coremacera marginata (assembly GCA_914767935.1). Classification (NCBI taxonomy): domain Eukaryota; kingdom Metazoa; phylum Arthropoda; class Insecta; order Diptera; family Sciomyzidae; genus Coremacera; species Coremacera marginata. The sequence goes on from OU612045.1 coordinate 114,024,093, forward strand.
AAGAGAGGGGAAAAAAAGAAAGAGGGAAGAAAGAAAAAAAAAAGACTGGAATGCTCATCTAAGGTTGTCCTTATGGACCACCTTCCCTTTAATAAGAACCGTGGTTCCCAAATCAGCTTCTATTTTCTCTTCAGCCTACAATGGCGTTAATTTGTTTCCTAGTCTTCTGTTCGATTTTACGAGAACACGTTCTCCCACCTCGAACACCCTGTTTTGTCGGGAAGGGTTGTTCCTTTCAAGTTGAGCCTTTTCGATCTTTTCCATTATTACTTTTCTAGTTTCCTGGGGTGTGGCCTGGATTATGTCTATAGGTCTTTTGCCGGTCTCTGAGTGAATCGAACGGTTGTACTCAACTGTGGCCATCAATATTAGATCTATCACGTCGTCTATTTTGTTTTCCAGTTTTAGGCACCTTGCAATCTCTAAAAGAGTGCTATGGAGCCTTTCGACTTGCCCATTTGAAGTGCTGTGAAGTGGGGGCGCATTCACCACGTCAATCCCGAATTTGTTTTTTAGTAGGGAAGGAATGGTTTCTGAATTGAAGGATGCTTCATTATCGCAATAGATTATCTTTGTGTTCGTGAAAATGTTCATTAACTGTAGAATTGGTGCCTTAATGTCATTTATTGTACGCGATGGTATGGGTTGAACAACTGCGAACTTTGAAAACTTGTCAATGCAAGTAAGAAAATATTTTTTTGCCGTCGAAAAAATATCGATGTGCAAGATTTCGCATTCGCGTGATGGAATGGGTGTTACCCCAAGCTCCTGTTTTTGTGGGTGTCTGTCGTATTTGGCTTTTGTGCAAATCTTACAGTTTGTGACGATTTCATTGGCTAACTTCGTCATTTTGGGGAAGTAGTAATCGGAAAAGATTTGCTTAACGTTTTCTTGGGCAGCTCTGTGGGCCCGATTGTGTTCGGTTTGAACTATTTCCCTTTGTTCAGTTTTGTCAACAATATCTGACACCATTTTTCTACAGTGCCAAAACTTCGTTGATGGAAACTGTCTGACCAATTGGTGCTGAATGCTTGCGAGCACTGGTAGCTCGCAATATATCGCATTGACTACATCTGGGCTTATAATAGTTTTCATCTCATTCAGTAGGGTGTTCTTGTCTGTGAAGTTGATTAGGTGACGAATTTTTTTTTCCGAAAAATATGAAGTAACGCTTGGATTTGAATTGTGCTTCTTCCAGAATTATCTGGTTTCTAAAGCAATTGACTGGCTTGTCAGTTGCTTCGATCGTGTAGGTTAGCGATTCTCCGCTGTGGATCGTCGCGTGATCCGAAAAAGCCTCTTGTTCCAAGGCATGAATATGTTGCCGTGATAGTGCATCGGCCACGTAGTTTTCCCTCCCAGGTTTGTAGAAAATTTTTGTATTGTGGTCTTCCACAAATGCTTTCCATCGCTTAAATTTTGGGTTCGAATTCCTTTCGGAGACCACAAACGTAAGCGGCTGATGATCGGTGAAGATATTTAGATCTTTAACCCCATAAAGGTAATTTCTCAGGTTTTTGAGAGCCCATACGATTGCTAAAAGTTCACGTTCGTTGGAGGCGAGATTTAGTTCGTTATCTTTTAGGGTTCTCGAAATCATTGTTATTGGTCTTTTATTTTGAGAGAGGACCGCCCCTAGACCTGACGCTGAAGCATCCGTCGTAAGATCGAACGGCTTCTTAAAGTCTGGGTAAAATAGGGTGACATCTTCTGATGCCAGAATTTCTTTGAGCTTGTTGAAGGCTGGGGCGTTTTTCATCGAGATTTATTATTACTTTTTTTGAATGGTTCGCACTAATTTTACCGTTATCACCTTTAAGTATATCAGTTAAGGGCTTCGCCAAGGACGCGAAGTCTTTGATGAAACAACGATAGTAGCTTGCCAACCCGAGAAACGACCTGACATTGAAGAGTGTAGAGGGTTGTTCATAATTGCGAATAGCTTCTACCTTGCTAGGACTTGTTATTATACCCTCGCCAGATACGACAAATTCCAAGTATAACGCTTGGATTTGAATTGTGCTTCTTCCAGAATTATCTGGTTTCTAAAGCAATTGACTGGCTTGTCAGTTGCTTCGATCGTGTAGGTTAGCGATTCTCCGCTGTGGATCGTCGCGTGATCCGAAAAAGCCTCTTGTTCCAAGGCATGAATGTGTTGCCGTGATAGTGCATCGGCCACGTAGTTTTCCCTCCCAGGTTTGTAGAAGATTTTTGCATTGTGGTCTTCCACAAATTCTTTCCATCGCTTAAATTTTGGGTTCGAATTCCTTTCGGAGACCACAAACGTAAGCGGCTGATGATCGGTGAAGATATTTAGATCTTTAACCCCATAAAGGTAATTTCTCAGGTTTTTGAGAGCCCATACGATTGCTAAAAGTTCACGTTCGTTGGAGGCGAGATTTAGTTCGTTATCTTTTAGGGTTCTCGAAATCATTGTTATTGGTCTTTTATTTTGAGAGAGGACCGCCCCTAGACCTGACGCTGAAGCATCCGTCGTAAGATCGAACGGCTTCTTAAAGTCTGGGTAAAATAGGGTGACATCTTCTTATGCCAGAATTTCTTTGAGCTTGTTGAAGGCTTGGGCCTGTTTTTCATCGAGATTTATTATTACTTTTTTTGAATGGTTCGCACTAATTTTACCGTTATCACCTTTAAGTATATCAGTTAAGGGCTTCGCCAAGGACGCGAAGTCTTTGATGAAACAACGATAGTAGCTTGCCAACCCGAGAAACGACCTGACATTGAAGAGTGTAGAGGGTTGTTCATAATTGCGAATAGCTTCTACCTTGCTAGGACTTGTTATTATACCCTCGCCAGATATGACAAATTCCAAGTATTCCACGCTTTCTTTAAAGAAGTGTGATTTTTCACGAGCGACTCTCATATTTGCTTGATGGCTCGCTGAAAAATGCTGGGGGCATTTTTCAAACCAAAAGGAAGCCTATTAAATTCATATTTCCCGTTACCTACGGAAAAAGCCGTTTTCTTCCTGTCACGTTCAGCGAGGGATATTTGGTGGAACCCTGACTTTAGGTCTAGAGTTGTGAAGTACCTAGCTTTTCCCATGCTTGATAGTATTACTGAAATGTTTGGGATCGGATACTTGTCGTCTATAGTTTTTTGGTTTAGTTTCCGAAAATCTATGACGAGACGCTTTTTGATATTACCGTATTCGTCTCTTCCTTTTTTACCAACAATCCAAATGGGGTTGTTGTAAGGTGAACGGGATGGGCGTATTATGTCCTTTTTTAATAAGTCATTTATTTCACTATTTACAAAATCAGTAACGCCCATAGGGTAGGGGTACAGTTTTGAGTAAACTGGGTCGTCAGTATCTGTTCGGATAGTTGCGACAATGTTTGTGTTGAAGGGTAGGGACTCGTTGGGGTCTGCAAAGACGCCAGACAATTTCCGTATCATTTTGTGAAAAATGTTTTTTACTTTTTGGGGTGCTTCCAAATCTTCTACTTCTGTGAAATTAACATCGACACATTTGAAAAATTGTATCTCCTCAGATCCGGTGTTGGTTCTGAGAGTTTTATTCTTAAAATCTAATGTTGACTCCGTCTGTGTTAACAGGTCAAGGCCAATTATGCCATCAAATGTTGATAGCGTAGGTAAAAAAAAAATGTGCTATTGGTGTCGAACAAACGGACAATGCACTTTTCGGACACAAACGGACAATGTTATCAAATCCATGGACAGACTTTACGATGAAAGGTTCTTCCACAGGAATTTTACGTTTAAGTTCTGTTAATGGCTTTATGTAATTTTTAGACGCTCCTGTGTCCACTAACAGTTTAATCGTTCTCCCTGCTATACTTCTATTTATGAATGGTAGCAGGGAGTTTTGTCTAAAAAATTTATTTGATCATGCCCCTGGAGGTGATCAACTACTGCCAACGCTTCTGATTCGGCTAAGCTTTGATAATCAGATTCCTCTTGATCTACGAAAGGGTTATTCTGCAAGAGATTATTCACCCTTTGATGCTTTGGGCCTGTAAATCTAGTATTACCGCTAAGTGGCCTTTTCAAACTGATTTCGACCGTGGATTTGGCCAGGACTATTCGACTGGAACTGAGTGGGCTGTCTGAATCGTTGTGAAGAGTCAACTTCCATTGGTTGTACCGGGCCTAAGTTTTGTGGAGTCCTACCTCCAGTATTCTGTTGCCTAAAAAAATGCGGATTTTTTCGTATATTGCCTGTCTTATCATTATCATTTGCAATGTTTTTTTCTTTGTTTTGCTGTCTATGCTTCCCACGCGGTGTCCTGTCTTCTACACTTCTTGCATAATTGCTTGCGAACATGTAGCGTTCGTGGTTGGATTCAACCTCCGGAGCTAATGCAAGCGCTGTCGGTAAATCGGCTGGTCTCGCTGCAAAAAGTATATCACTCAATGCTTTCCTAGTTCCCGAAATGAAGACTCTAAGTGCGTCCGCCCTATACTTCTCATTCAAAGATGCAACAATAGTTTTTTCATATGTCATAATTGTTTTGTTCGTGAGGAGTGTTAGTTTTCGCTCTACTTCGTCATAATATTGTAGAATCGTCATACTACCCTGGCGAAGAGTTGACAGCTCCTGATCTATTATATAAATTGGTCGCTTGTCCGAGTACGTAAAGTCAAGGCGGTTAATAATTGCCTTAAAGTTAAGGACAGTATTGAAAGAGGAGAGCACTATATCAGCAGAGCCTTTGATTTTATTTCTAATGTTTGCTACTGCCTGGTAGTGTTTTGAACTACCATTGTGACTTTCAAATAATTTGTACGCGGTGTGCGCCGCTTGTCTCCAAGATACGTAACTTTCTTGTCTACCTTCAAAGTCCGGCAGCGATTTTATAATGTCTAATGATTCGCCACATGATGTCCCTGGAGTTATTTCTACGTCCTTGTACGTTTCCACCTGGGGTGTTGACACTGTCAAGGTTGTCAAACGTTCGTTAAGACCTGCTATAGTTTGTTCAAAATTGGCCCTCTGTACGGTAAGTGTGCTACTAACTGCACCCTCTATCAAAGCCATTAACTGCGCTGGTTCCATTTTGTTTTTCCGTCACTTTTCCTTGACCACCAATTTGTGTTACTACTGTTATCGCTTACTCTCTTCTCAGTTGTAAGTTTTTTGATGAAAAATTCAAGACTTTGTTCGTTGTCACTCATGAAATTATTTGAAAAAAGGAAAACAATTGACAAATAATTGACACTAACACTTTATATTTTAGTTATAGATTAAAATAAAAAAAATTTAGTATTAAGATTTTGTTATACCGGTGATTAAAAATGTGAGAAAAAAAAGAATTGTATTTTTGCAAAGATTAAAGTTGGCGGTTTTTTTCCGCAAAATTTTTTTGGTTTGATTGAGAGAAAAGAAGAAAAAAATTGTCAAATTCTACTCACATTTCGTTTTTTTTATTCTTATCTAAATAAGTCTGCTTTCTGTGGTCCGCTGGTGAATCTTTCAGGGCACTGTTGCTGCTATTATTTGGTTGACTGCGACGTTAGTTGCTCCTGTTGTTTTTTATTTTTTATTTTTTATTTGCTTGTTGATACGTTGCAATTTTTGTTATCTTTTCAGAGTTTTTTGTATTTTTATTTTTTCGATTATTTTTCCGGTGCGACGTTAGTTGCTGCCGTTGTTTTTTTATTTTTTATTTTTTAATTGCTTGTTGATGCACTGCAATTTTTATTATCTTTTCAGAATTTTTGTAGAATTTTTTTTCCGGTTCGAGTTATAGTTGGGCGCCAGTAAAGTTTTTCATTGGCCACATATAAAGAATAAAACTAGATTTGGTACTGTTAGACCGAGCCGTGTAGTTTATTTCAATATTAAAAGCAGTCTAAATTATAAAATACAAAAGTATTAAGGCTAGACTTAAATAAAAGACCTTAAATGCTGATCTCGCATTTACTGCAGAATGTTGAAACTGCTGATCTTGCGCCTCGTGTGTGGTGTTAGGTAACTGTTGCACTATTTGTTGAAACCGCTGATATTGCGCCTCGTGTGTGGAGTTGGGTAGCTTTTGCATAAAACGGTAATATAGGTCAACGGCCGCTGTCGCTAGGCGATCGTGTTAACACCTCCCTCGCTTAAGTGATGGCCGTCCTCGGGCTTCCTGAAACTGTCGATCACGATCTGGAGAGATTTTTTCGTTTGTCTTCTTCTTCGTTCTTGGTATAGCTTGAGGAGTGCGTAGCAGCCAATTATAATGACAACTGTTGGTAGGCCGGATAAGAGGGGTCTTGTTGCTAATTTCTCCTCGATATAATTTGGGTTCTCTACGCTCATTCTTTGGAGGTATGGTAGACTTAGTATCTCGTTATGGCTGGTTATGTTCAGAGCAGCCATCGCGGCTGACCCTGGTGATCTCTTCAATACCCCGTCTCGATTCATGTATGTGGACCCATTGATGCAAATTTCCTCGTTGAAAGTTAGGAGAAAGGTACCAGTGACCGTCCTGTTAGGACCGTTGGTGGAAGTTATAACGGCGGAGTTCTCGTTGATTATAATGATGCCATCATCGACGACTACTAGCGGTTCAAGGTGACTTGGTCTAGTACTGCAACTAGCGATGTTGCCAGTGTGAAGTTGTTGAGCGCATGTAGGGTGATTCAGTTCTTGACAAAATGTTGTTGTAAGCGTCGCGGTGCAGTTTCCGATACCCAGTACTCGGCTGCCACATTCGGCAACATTGTTGAATTCGGCGAAGTGCAAGATAGTCCCGTTACGCTGGACTGGGAATAATGTTACCTTTTTACACTCTAACTAAGAAAATGTAAAAACTTATTATCTAATAAAACCTTAATATAAGATACTTGCATAAGATCTGTTATACTAATATTTGTAGAACGCATGACAATTACATTTTTTATATCTTCAGAGTCCAAAATTGTGGGGTTTATTATTTTAATCTTTGCGAGAGTAATGGTTAGTATTAAATTTTCTAGTTCGGAAATCATTATTCTGTTTCTAGCTAAGAGTGAATCATATAAAATGCCAGTTTCAATTTGTTTTGTTTTCGAGTTTTCAATTATCTTGTTGACTGCATCGGTTATTTTGTTAATCTGTTCCTGTGTCTTTGAGTTGATAGTTACCTGTCTGTTTTCGGAATTTATAAGTTCTTGCTGTCTAAATTTTAGTTTTTCGAAGTCATCGAAGTCATCGAATTCTGGGGTTCCTGCGATTACTTTGAGTGCGACAGAGGGAAATGATTTGTGAGCTGTTTAGTCTCACTTGCCATTGCTGAATATGATTCAAGGTTGGTGGAATGTTTAAAATAATCGAAGCCCTGCCAGATTGTTACATCCCCGTCTGAGATTGGAATGTAATCCGCGTTGGAGTAGTCCGTTATTTTTGCCGCTATCACTTGAACAAAAAGTATCCCTATATAGAACCTAAAATATAAAAAGAAAGGTGAAACCCCAAGATTAGTCAGTTTAGAAGAAAGAGAGGGGAAAAAAAGAAAGAGGGAAGAAAGAAAAAAAAAAGACTGGAATGCTCATCTAAGGTTGTCCTTATGGACCACCTTCCCTTTAATAAGAACCGTGGTTCCCAAATCAGCTTCTATTTTCTCTTCAGCCTACAATGGCGTTAATTTGTTTCCTAGTCTTCTGTTCGATTTTACGAGAACACGTTCTCCCACCTCGAACACCCTGTTTTGTCGGGAAGGGTTGTTCCTTTCAAGTTGAGCCTTTTCGATCTTTTCCATTATTACTTTTCTAGTTTCCTGGGGTGTGGCCTGGATTATGTCTATAGGTCTTTTGCCGGTCTCTGAGTGAATCGAACGGTTGTACTCAACTGTGGCCATCAATATTAGATCTATCACGTCGTCTATTTTGTTTTCCAGTTTTAGGCACCTTGCAATCTCTAAAAGAGTGCTATGGAGCCTTTCGACTTGCCCATTTGAAGTGCTGTGAAGTGGGGGCGCATTCACCACGTCAATCCCGAATTTGTTTTTTAGTAGGGAAGGAATGGTTTCTGAATTGAAGGATGCTTCATTATCGCAATAGATTATCTTTGTGTTCGTGAAAATGTTCATTAACTGTAGAATTGGTGCCTTAATGTCATTTATTGTACGCGATGGTATGGGTTGAACAACTGCGAACTTTGAAAACTTGTCAATGCAAGTAAGAAAATATTTTTTTGCCGTCGAAAAAATATCGATGTGCAAGATTTCGCATTCGCGTGATGGAATGGGTGTTACCCCAAGCTCCTGTTTTTGTGGGTGTCTGTCGTATTTGGCTTTTGTGCAAATCTTACAGTTTGTGACGATTTCATTGGCTAACTTCGTCATTTTGGGGAAGTAGTAATCGGAAAAGATTTGCTTAACGTTTTCTTGGGCAGCTCTGTGGGCCCGATTGTGTTCGGTTTGAACTATTTCCCTTTGTTCAGTTTTGTCAACAATATCTGACACCATTTTTCTACAGTGCCAAAACTTCGTTGATGGAAACTGTCTGACCAATTGGTGCTGAATGCTTGCGAGCACTGGTAGCTCGCAATATATCGCATTGACTACATCTGGGTTTATAATAGTTTTCATCTCATTCAGTAGGGTGTTCTTGTCTGTGAAGTTGATTAGGTGACGAATTTTTTTTTCCGAAAAATATGAAGTAACGCTTGGATTTGAATTGTGCTTCTTCCAGAATTATCTGGTTTCTAAAGCAATTGACTGGCTTGTCAGTTGCTTCGATCGTGTAGGTTAGCGATTCTCCGCTGTGGATCGTCGCGTGATCCGAAAAAGCCTCTTGTTCCAAGGCATGAATATGTTGCCGTGATAGTGCATCGGCCACGTAGTTTTCCCTCCCAGGTTTGTAGAAAATTTTTGCATTGTGGTCTTCCACAAATGCTTTCCATCGCTTAAATTTTGGGTTCGAATTCCTTTCGGAGACCACAAACGTAAGCGGCTGATGATCGGTGAAGATATTTAGATCTTTAACCCCATAAAGGTAATTTCTCAGGTTTTTGAGAGCCCATACGATTGCTAAAAGTTCACGTTCGTTGGAGGCGAGATTTAGTTCGTTATCTTTTAGGGTTCTCGAAATCATTGTTATTGGTCTTTTATTTTGAGAGAGGACCGCCCCTAGACCTGACGCTGAAGCATCCGTCGTAAGATCGAACGGCTTCTTAAAGTCTGGGTAAAATAGGGTGACATCTTCTGATGCCAGAATTTCTTTGAGCTTGTTGAAGGCTGGGGCCTGTTTTTCATCGAGATTTATTATTACTTTTTTTGAATGGTTCGCACTAATTTTACCGTTATCACCTTTAAGTATATCAGTTAAGGGCTTCGCCAAGGACGCGAAGTCTTTGATGAAACAACGATAGTAGCTTGCCAACCCGAGAAACGACCTGACATTGAAGAGTGTAGAGGGTTGTTCATAATTGCGAATAGCTTCTACCTTGCTAGGACTTGTTATTATACCCTCGCCAGATACGACAAATTCCAAGTATTCCACGCTTTCTTTAAAGAAGTGTGATTTTTCACGAGCGACTCTCATATTTGCTTGATGGCTCGCTGAAAAATGCTGGGGGCATTTTTCAAACCAAAAGGAAGCCTATTAAATTCATATTTCCCGTTACCTACGGAAAAAGCCGTTTTCTCCCTGTCACGTTCAGCGAGGGATATTTGGTGGAACCCTGACTTTAGGTCTAGAGTTGTGAAGTACCTAGCTTTTCCCATGCTTGATAGTATTACTGAAATGTTTGGGATCGGATACTTGTCGTCTATAGTTTTTTGGTTTAGTTTCCGAAAATCTATGACGAGACGCTTTTTGATATTACCGTATTCGTCTCTTCCTTTTTTACCAACAATCCAAATGGGGTTGTTGTAAGGTGAACGGGATGGGCGTATTATGTCCTTTTTTAATAAGTCATTTATTTCACTATTTACAAAATCAGCAACGCCCATAGGGTAGGGGTACAGTTTTGAGTAAACTGGGTCGTCAGTATCTGTTCGGATAGTTGCGACAATGTTTGTGTTGAAGGGTAGGGACTCGTTGGGGTCTGCAAAGACGCCAGACAATTTCCGTATCATTTTGTGAAAAATGTTTTTTACTTTTTGGGGTGCTTCCAAATCTTCTACTTCTGTGAAATTAACATCGACACATTTGAAAAATTGTATCTCCTCAGATCCGGTGTTGGTTCTGAGAGTTTTATTCTTAAAATCTAATGTTGACTCCGTCTGTGTTAACAGGTCAAGGCCAATTATGCCATCAAATGTTGATAGCGTAGGTAAAAAAAAAATGTGCTATTGGTGTCGAACAAACGGACAATGCACTTTTCGGACACAAACGGACAATGTTATCAAATCCATGGACAGACTTTACGATGAAAGGTTCTTCCACAGGAATTTTACGTTTAAGTTCTGTTAATGGCTTTATGTAATTTTTAGACGCTCCTGTGTCCACTAACAGTTTAATCGTTCTCCCTGCTATACTTCTATTTATGAATGGTAGCAGGGAGTTTTGTCTAAAAAATTTATTTGATCATGCCCCTGGAGGTGATCAACTACTGCCAACGCTTCTGATTCGGCTAAGCTTTGATAATCAGATTCCTCTTGATCTACGAAAGGGTTATTCTGCAAGAGATTATTCACCCTTTGATGCTTTGGGCCTGTAAATCTAGTATTACCGCTAAGTGGCCTTTTCAAACTGATTTCGACCGTGGATTTGGCCAGGACTATTCGACTGGAACTGAGTGGGCTGTCTGAATCGTTGTGAAGAGTCAACTTCCATTGGTTGTACCGGGCCTAAGTTTTGTGGAGTCCTACCTCCAGTATTCTGTTGCCTAAAAAAATGCGGATTTTTTCGTATATTGCCTGTCTTATCATTATCATTTGCAATGTTTTTTTCTTTGTTTTGCTGTCTATGCTTCCCACGCGGTGTCCTGTCTTCTACACTTCTTGCATAATTGCTTGCGAACATGTAGCGTTCGTGGTTGGATTCAACCTCCTGAGCTAATGCAAGCGCTGTCGGTAAATCGGCTGGTCTCGCTGCAAAAAGTATATCACTCAATGCTTTCCTAGTTCCCGAAATGAAGACTCTAAGTGCGTCCGCCCTATACTTCTCATTCAAAGATGCAACAATAGTTTTTTCATATGTCATAATTGTTTTGTTCGTGAGGAGTGTTAGTTTTCGCTCTACTTCGTCATAATATTGTAGAATCGTCATACTACCCTGGCGAAGAGTTGACAGCTCCTGATCTATTATATAAATTGGTCGCTTGTCCGAGTACGTAAAGTCAAGGCGGTTAATAATTGCCTTAAAGTTAAGGACAGTATTGAAAGAGGAGAGCACCATATCAGCAGAGCCTTTGATTTTATTTCTAATGATTGCTACTGCCTGGTAGTGTTTTGAACTACCATTGTGACTTTCAAATAATTTGTACGCGGTGTGCGCCGCTTGTCTCCAAGATACGTAACTTTCTTGTCTACCTTCAAAGTCCGGCAGCGATTTTATAATGTCTAATGATTCGCCACATGATGTCCCTGGAGTTATTTCTACGTCCTTGTACGTTTCCACCTGGGGTGTTGACACTGTCAAGGTTGTCAAACGTTCGTTAAGACCTGCTATAGTTTGTTCAAAATTGGCCCTCTGTACGGTAAGTGTGCTACTAACTGCACCCTCTATCAAAGCCATTAACTGCGCTGGTTCCATTTTGTTTTTCCGTCACTTTTCCTTGACCACCAATTTGTGTTACTACTGTTATCGCTTACTCTCTTCTCAGTTGTAAGTTTTTTGATGAAAAATTCAAGACTTTGTTCGTTGTCACTCATGAAATTATTTGAAAAAAGGAAAACAATTGACACTAACACTTTATATTTTAGTTATAGATTAAAATAAAAAAAATTTAGTATTAAGATTTTGTTATACCGGTGATTAAAAATGTGAGAAAAAAAAGAATTGTATTTTTGCAAAGATTAAAGTTGGCGGTTTTTTTCCGCAAAATTTTTTTGGTTTGATTGAGAGAAAAGAAGAAAAAAATTGTCAAATTCTACTCACATTTCGTTTTTTTTATTCTTATCTAAATAAGTCTGCTTTCTGTGGTCCGCTGGTGAATCTTTCAGGGCACTGTTGCTGCTATTATTTGGTTGACTGCGACGTTAGTTGCTCCTGTTGTTTTTTATTTTTTATTTTTTATTTGCTTGTTGATACGTTGCAATTTTTGTTATCTTTTCAGAGTTTTTTGTATTTTTATTTTTTCGATTATTTTTCCGGTGCGACGTTAGTTGCTGCCGTTGTTTTTTTATTTTTTATTTTTTAATTGCTTGTTGATGCACTGCAATTTTTATTATCTTTTCAGAATTTTTGTAGTATTTTTTTTCCGGTTCGAGTTATAGTTGGGCGCCAGTAAAGTTTTTCATTGGCCACATATAAAGAATAAAACTAGATTTGGTACTGTTAGACCGAGCCGTGTAGTTTATTTCAATATTAAAAGCAGTCTAAATTATAAAATACAAAAGTATTAAGGCTAGACTTAAATAAAAGACCTTAAATGCTGATCTCGCATTTACTGCAGAATGTTGAAACTGCTGATCTTGCGCCTCGTGTGTGGTGTTAGGTAACTGTTGCACTATTTGTTGAAACCGCTGATATTGCGCCTCGTGTGTGGAGTTGGGTAGCTTTTGCATAAAACGGTAATATAGGTCAACGGCCGCTGTCGCTAGGCGATCGTGTTAACACCTCCCTCGCTTAAGTGATGGCCGTCCTCGGGCTTCCTGAAACTGTCGATCACGATCTGGAGAGATTTTTTCGTTTGTCTTCTTCTTCGTTCTTGGTATAGCTTGAGGAGTGCGTAGCAGCCAATTATAATGACAACTGTTGGTAGGCCGGATAAGAGGGGTCTTGTTGCTAATTTCTCCTCGATATAATTTGGGTTCTCTACGCTCATTCTTTGGAGGTATGGTAGACTTAGTATCTCGTTATGGCTGGTTATGTTCAGAGCAGCCATCGCGGCTGACCCTGGTGATCTCTTCAATACCCCGTCTCGATTCATGTATGTGGACCCATTGATGCAAATTTCCTCGTTGAAAGTTAGGAGAAAGGTACCAGTGACCGTCCTGTTAGGACCGTTGGTGGAAGTTATAACGGCGGAGTTCTCGTTGATTATAATGATGCCATCATCGACGACTACTAGCGGTTCAAGGTGACTTGGTCTAGTACTGCAACTAGCGATGTTGCCAGTGTGAAGTTGTTGAGCGCATGTAGGGTGATTCAGTTCTTGACAAAATGTTGTTGTAAGCGTCGCGGTGCAGTTTCCGATACCCAGTACTCGGCTGCCACATTCGGCAACATTGTTGAATTCGGCGAAGTGCAAGATAGTCCCGTTACGCTGGACTGGGAATAATGTTACCTTTTTACACTCTAACTAAGAAAATGTAAAAACTTATTATCTAATAAAACCTTAATATAAGATACTTGCATAAGATCTGTTATACTAATATTTGTAGAACGCATGACAATTACATTTTTTATATCTTCAGAGTCCAAAATTGTGGGGTTTATTATTTTAATCTTTGCGAGAGTAATGGTTAGTATTAAATTTTCTAGTTCGGAAATCATTATTCTGTTTCTAGCTAAGAGTGAATCATATAAAATGCCAGTTTCAATTTGTTTTGTTTTCGAGTTTTCAATTATCTTGTTGACTGCATCGGTTATTTTGTTAATCTGTTCCTGTGTCTTTGAGTTGATAGTTACCTGTCTGTTTTCGGAATTTATAAGTTCTTGCTGTCTAAATTTTAGTTTTTCGAAGTCATCGAAGTCATCGAATTCTGGGGTTCCTGCGATTACTTTGAGTGCGACAGAGGGAAATGATTTGTGAGCTGTTTAGTCTCACTTGCCATTGCTGAATATGATTCAAGGTTGGTGGAATGTTTAAAATAATCGAAGCCCTGCCAGATTGTTACATCCCCGTCTGAGATTGGAATGTAATCCGCGTTGGAGTAGTCCGTTATTTTTGCCGCTATCACTTGAACAAAAAGTATCCCTATATAGAACCTAAAATATAAAAAGAAAGGTGAAACCCCAAGATTAGTCAGTTTAGAAGAAAGAGAGGGGAAAAAAAGAAAGAGGGAAGAAAGAAAAAAAAAAGACTGGAATGCTCATCTAAGGTTGTCCTTATGGACCACCTTCCCTTTAATAAGAACCGTGGTTCCCAAATCAGCTTCTATTTTCTCTTCAGCCTACAATGGCGTTAATTTGTTTCCTAGTCTTCTGTTCGATTTTACGAGAACACGTTCTCCCACCTCGAACACCCTGTTTTGTCGGGAAGGGTTGTTCCTTTCAAGTTGAGCCTTTTCGATCTTTTCCATTATTACTTTTCTAGTTTCCTGGGGTGTGGCCTGGATTATGTCTATAGGTCTTTTGCCGGTCTCTGAGTGAATCGAACGGTTGTACTCAACTGTGGCCATCAATATTAGATCTATCACGTCGTCTATTTTGTTTTCCAGTTTTAGGCACCTTGCAATCTCTAAAAGAGTGCTATGGAGCCTTTCGACTTGCCCATTTGAAGTGCTGTGAAGTGGGGGCGCATTCACCACGTCAATCCCGAATTTGTTTTTTAGTAGGGAAGGAATGGTTTCTGAATTGAAGGATGCTTCATTATCGCAATAGATTATCTTTGTGTTCGTGAAAATGTTCATTAACTGTAGAATTGGTGCCTTAATGTCATTTATTGTACGCGATGGTATGGGTTGAACAACTGCGAACTTTGAAAACTTGTCAATGCAAGTAAGAAAATATTTTTTTGCCGTCGAAAAAATATCGATGTGCAAGATTTCGCATTCGCGTGATGGAATGGGTGTTACCCCAAGCTCCTGTTTTTGTGGGTGTCTGTCGTATTTGGCTTTTGTGCAAATCTTACAGTTTGTGACGATTTCATTGGCTAACTTCGTCATTTTGGGGAAGTAGTAATCGGAAAAGATTTGCTTAACGTTTTCTTGGGCAGCTCTGTGGGCCCGATTGTGTTCGGTTTGAACTATTTCCCTTTGTTCAGTTTTGTCAACAATATCTGACACCATTTTTCTACAGTGCCAAAACTTCGTTGATGGAAACTGTCTGACCAATTGGTGCTGAATGCTTGCGAGCACTGGTAGCTCGCAATATATCGCATTGACTACATCTGGGTTTATAATAGTTTTCATCTCATTCAGTAGGGTGTTCTTGTCTGTGAAGTTGATTAGGTGACGAATTTTTTTTCCGAAAAATATGAAGTAACGCTTGGATTTGAATTGTGCTTCTTCCAGAATTATCTGGTTTCTAAAGCAATTGACTGGCTTGTCAGTTGCTTCGATCGTGTAGGTTAGCGATTCTCCGCTGTGGATCGTCGCGTGATCCGAAAAAGCCTCTTGTTCCAAGGCATGAATATGTTGCCGTGATAGTGCATCGGCCACGTAGTTTTCCCTCCCAGGTTTGTAGAAGATTTTTGCATTGTGGTCTTCCACAAATGCTTTCCATCGCTTAAATTTTGGGTTCGAATTCCTTTCGGAGACCACAAACGTAAGCGGCTGATGATCGGTGAAGATATTTAGATCTTTAACCCCATAAAGGTAATTTCTCAGGTTTTTGAGAGCCCATACGATTGCTAAAAGTTCACGTTCGTTGGAGGCGAGATTTAGTTCGTTATCTTTTAGGGTTCTCGAAATCATTGTTATTGGTCTTTTATTTTGAGAGAGGACCGCCCCTAGACCTGACGCTGAAGCATCCGTCGTAAGATCGAACGGCTTCTTAAAGTCTGGGTAAAATAGGGTGACATCTTCTTATGCCAGAATTTCTTTGAGCTTGTTGAAGGCTGGGGCCTGTTTTTCATCGAGATTTATTATTACTTTTTTTGAATGGTTCGCACTAATTTTACCGTTATCACCTTTAAGTATATCAGTTAAGGGCTTCGCCAAGGACGCGAAGTCTTTGATGAAACAACGATAGTAGCTTGCCAACCCGAGAAACGACCTGACATTGAAGAGTGTAGAGGGTTGTTCATAATTGCGAATAGCTTCTACCTTGCTAGGACTTGTTTTTATACCCTCGCCAGATACGACAAATTCCAAGTATTCCACGCTTTCTTTAAAGAAGTGTGATTTTTCACGAGCGACTCTCATATTTGCTTGATGGCTCGCTGAAAAATGCTGGGGGCATTTTTCAAACCAAAAGGAAGCCTATTAAATTCATATTTCCCGTTACCTACGGAAAAAGCCGTTTTCTCCCTGTCACGTTCAGCGAGGGATATTTGGTGGAACCCTGACTTTAGGTCTAGAGTTGTGAAGTACCTAGCTTTTCCCATGCTTGATAGTATTACTGAAATGTTTGGGATCGGATACTTGTCGTCTATAGTTTTTTGGTTTAGTTTCCGAAAATCTATGACGAGACGCTTTTTGATATTACCGTATTCGTCTCTTCCTTTTTTACCAACAATCCAAATGGGGTTGTTGTAAGGTGAACGGGATGGGCGTATTATGTCCTTTTTTAATAAGTCATTTATTTCACTATTTACAAAATCAGTAACGCCCATAGGGTAGGGGTACAGTTTTGAGTAAACTGGGTCGTCAGTATCTGTTCGGATAGTTGCGACAATGTTTGTGTTGAAGGGTAGGGACTCGTTGGGGTCTGCAAAGACGCCAGACAATTTCCGTATCATTTTGTGAAAAATGTTTTTTACTTTTTGGGGTGCTTCCAAATCTTCTACTTCTGTGAAATTAACATCGACACATTTGAAAAATTGTATCTCCTCAGATCCGGTGTTGGTTCTGAGAGTTTTATTCTTAAAATCTAATGTTGACTCCGTCTGTGTTAACAGGTCAAGGCCAATTATGCCATCAAATGTTGATAGCGTAGGTAAAAAAAAAATGTGCTATTGGTGTCGAACAAACGGACAATGCACTTTTCGGACACAAACGGACAATGTTATCAAATCCATGGACAGACTTTACGATGAAAGGTTCTTCCACAGGAATTTTACGTTTAAGTTCTGTTAATGGCTTTATGTAATTTTTAGACGCTCCTGTGTCCACTAACAGTTTAATCGTTCTCCCTGCTATACTTCTATTTATGAATGGTAGCAGGGAGTTTTGTCTAAAAAATTTATTTGATCATGCCCCTGGAGGTGATCAACTACTGCCAACGCTTCTGATTCGGCTAAGCTTTGATAATCAGATTCCTCTTGATCTACGAAAGGGTTATTCTGCAAGAGATTATTCACCCTTTGATGCTTTGGGCCTGTAAATCTAGTATTACCGCTAAGTGCCCTTTTCATTGTTTGGCCTAGATTATGATTGGTATAGTATTGTGCCAAGGCCTGGTTGTGGCCGGCCATAGCCTGATTATGAAACTGATTTCGACCGTGGATTTGGCCAGGACTATTCGACTGGAACTGAGTGGGCTGTCTGAATCGTTGTAAAGAGTCAACTTCCATTGGCTGTACCGGGCCTAAGTTTTGTGGAGTCCTACCTCCAGTATTCTGTTGCCTAAAAAAATGCGGATTTTTTCGTATATTGCCTGTCTTATCATTATCATTCGCAATGTTTTTTTCTTTGTTTTGCTGTCTATGCTTCCCACGCGGTGTCCTGTCTTCTACACTTCTTGCATAATTGCTTGCAAACATGTAGCGTTCGTGGTTGGATTCAACCTCCTGAGCTAATGCAAGCGCTGTCGGTAAATCGGCTGGTCTCGCTGCAAAAAGTATATCACTCAATGCTTTCCTAGTTCCCGAAATGAAGACTCTAAGTGCGTCCGCCCTATACTTCTCATTCAAAGATGCAACAATAGTTTTTTCATATGTCATAATTGTTTTGTTCGTGAGGAGTGTTAGTTTTCGCTCTACTTCGTCATAATATTGTAGAATCGTCATACTACCCTGGCGAAGAGTTGACAGCTCCTGATCTATTATATAAATTAGTCGCTTGTCCGAGTACGTAAAGTCAAGGCGGCTAATAATTGCCTTAAAGTTAAGGACAGTATTGAAAGAGTAGAGCACCATATCATCAGAGCCTTTGATTTTATTTCTAATGATTGCTACTGCCTGGTAGTGTTTTGAACTACCATTGTGACTTTCAAATAATTTGTACGCGGTGTGCGCCGCTTGTCTCCAAGATACGTAACTTTCTTGTCTACCTTCAAAGTCCGGCAGCGATTTTATAATGTCTAATGATTCGCCACATGATGTCCCTGGAGTTATTTCTACGTCCTTGTACGTTTCCACCTGGGGTGTTGACACTGTCAAGGTTGTCAAACGTTCGTTAAGACCTGCTATAGTTTGTTCAAAATTGGCCCTCTGTACGGTAAGTGTGCTACTAACTGCACCCTCTATCAAAGCCATTAACTGTGCTGGTTCCATTTTGTTTTTCCGTCACTTTTCCTTGACCACCAATTTGTGTTACTACTGTTATCGCTTACTCTCTTCTCAGTTGTAAGTTTTTTGATGAAAAATTCAAGACTTTGTTCGTTGTCACTCATGAAATTATTTGAAAAAAAGGAAAACAATTGACAAATAATTGACACTAACACTTTATATTTTAGTTATAGATTAAAATAAAAAAAATTTAGTATTAAGATTTTGTTATACCGGTGATTAAAAATGTGAGAAAAAAAAAATTGTATTTTTGCAAAGATTAAAGTTGGCGGTTTTTCCCGCAAAATTTTTTTGGTTTGATTGAGAGAAAAAGAAAAAAAAAATTGTCAAATTCTACTCACATTTCGTTTTTTTTATTCTTATCTAAATAAGTCTGCTTTCTGTGGTCCGCTGGTGAATCTTTCAGGGCACTGTTGCTGCTA
Organism: Coremacera marginata; assembly: GCA_914767935.1. NCBI lineage: Eukaryota > Metazoa > Arthropoda > Insecta > Diptera > Sciomyzidae > Coremacera > Coremacera marginata. Next base: position 114,042,849 of record OU612045.1, read on the forward strand.
TTATTTGGTTGACTGCGACGTTAGTTGCTCCTGTTGTTTTTTATTTTTTATTTTTTATTTGCTTGTTGATACGTTGCAATTTTGGTTATCTTTTCAGAGTTTTTTGTATTTTTATTTTTTCGATTATTTTTCCGGTGCGACGTTAGTTGCTGCCGTTGTTTTTTTATTTTTTATTTTTTAATTGCTTGTTGATGCACTGCAATTTTTATTATCTTTTCAGAATTTTTGTAGTATTTTTTTTCCGGTTCGAGTTATAGTTGGGCGCCAGTAAAGTTTTTCATTGGCCACATATAAAGAATAAAACTAGATTTGGTACTGTTAGACCGAGCCGTGTAGTTTATTTCAATATTAAAAGCAGACTAAATTCTAAAATACAAAAGTATTAAGGCTAGACTTAAATAAAAGACCTTAAATGCTGATCTTGCATTTACTGCAGAATGTTGAAACTGCTGATCTTGCGCCTCGTGTGTGGTGTTGGGTAACTGTTGCACTATTTGTTGAAACCGCTGATATTGCGCCTCGTGTGTGGAGTTGGGTAACTTTTGCATAAAACGGTAATATAGGTCAACGGCCGCTGTCGCTAGGCGATCGTGTTAACACCTCCCTCGCTTAAGTGATGGCCGTCCTCGGGCTTCCTGAAACTGTCGATCACGATCTGGAGGGATTTTTTCGTTTGTCTTCTTCTTCGTTCTTGGTATAGCTTGAGGAGTGCGTAGCAGCCAATTATAATGACAACTGTTGGTAGGCCGGATAAGAGGGGTCTTGTTGCTAATTTCTCCTCGATATAATTTAGGTTCTCTACGCTCATTCTTTGGAGGTATGGTAGACTTAGTATCTCGTTATGGCTGGTTATGTTCAGAGCAGCCATCGCGGCTGACCCTGGTGATCTCTTCAATACCCCGTCTCGATTCATGTATGTAGACCCATTGATGCAAATTTCCTCGTTGAAAGTTAGGAGAAAGGTACCAGTGACCGTCCTGTTAGGACCGTTGGTGGAAGTTATAACGGCGGAGTTCTCGTTGATTATAATGATGCCATCATCGACGACTACTAGCGGTTCAAGGTGACTTGGTCTAGTACTGCAACTAGCGATGTTGCCAGTGTGAAGTTGTTGAGCGCATGTAGGGTGATTCAGTTCTTGACAAAATGTTGTTGTAAGCGTCGCGGTGCAGTTTCCGATACCCAGTACTCGGCTGCCACATTCGGCAACATTGTTGTATTCGGAGAAGTGCAAGATAGTCCCGTTACGCTGGACTGGGAATAATGTTACCTTTTTACACTCTTACTTAGGTATTGGATATTTAATAAGAAAATGTAAAAACTTATTATCTAATAAAACCTTAATATAAGATAATTGCATAAGATCTGTTATACTAATATTTGTAGAACGCATGACTGTTTTGACTTGACAAGCCTTTTTGCCAATTGTTAAGCATAAGTATATTCCAAATAACTTAAACAAATCAAAATGATACTGTGCTACAAAAATTAAGCTTATTGAAAATTCGTAACTTTGAACGTAAGACTTGCTTTATTGTGAGTTTTTACGAGAATGAAAAAATCTAACAAGAGTTAAAGCAATGAAGCCAGAGGAAAAAATAAGAAGATACGAAGATGAGATACGAATGGTGCGATTATTGATGATTGCTATTTATCGTATGTCTGACATCAGACATTACTCCCCCTGTTGGAAGACTCACGCTTTCAACAGCTTCAATTGGTAGTTCGCAAAGCTTTCGCACTACACGAGTTGTCAATCCATCACTAGTTCTGATAGTAGCAATCCTAGCCACGCCATCGTCACCAAGAGTGGTATCAATAATTCTACCCATTTTCTATTTCAATGGAGGAAGGTTATCGTCTTTGATGAGTACCATAGATCCAGCTTTCAAATTGGGTGCATTTGAACGCCATTTGGACCGTTCTTGCAGCAGAGTTTAATATTCGGTACTACACTTTTTCCAGAATATTTGTTGAGTGTAGCAAACGCGCTGCCAACGGCTTAATCTGTTGAGGTTTACATCTGTGACATCAGGCTCTACAAACGAAGAGAAAGATCCACCAATTAAGAAATGCGCAGGAGTCAAAACTTCTAAGTCTTCTGGATTCTCTGAAAGTGGACAAAGCGGCCGTGAATTTATAATGGCAGAGATTTGACAAACCAAAGTTCTTAGCTCATCGTAGGTAAGAATAGAAGAGCCAACAACGCGATAAAAATGATATTTGGCGGTCTTAATGGCAGCCTCCCATAATCCGCCAAAGTGGGGTGACCTTGGTGGTATGAACTTCCAGTTGATGCCATCGGCTAAGCACTGATCTTCGATGGCCTTAATGTGCGAGTCGTTGGAAAAGAGCCTTTTGAGTTCAGCGAGTTCGTTTTTTGCTCCAATAAAGTTGGTGGCGTTGTCCGACCAGATTGTTTTAGGGCTTCCTCTGGTGCATATGAAGCGCTGTAGTGAAGCGAGAAATGACTGCGTTGTAAGGTCTTTTACCAATTCCATATGCACGGCCTTTGTTGCAAAACAGACAAATAAACATATGTATGACTTGATTGGCGAGCGTCCTCGAACATCAGATTTATGGAAAAAGGGACCACAAAAGTCGACACCTGTTGTCGTAAATGCTCTGCTTGCTTGAACTCTCTCTTCAGGAAGGCTGCCCATGATATGGTCGAGCGTGCGCGGTCTGACATGGAAGCATCTAACGCATTTATTGACAATGCTGTTAACGTATTTGCGGCCTCCAATTGGCCAGTACTGAAGACGAATCGATGCTAACAAGGCTTGCGAACCAGCATGCAGCAATCTTTGATGATAGTAAATGATGATTGAGTCTGATATAGGGTGCGCTTTGGGCAAAATAATTGGGTGCCGTAATTCAAATTCAAGAGACGAATGTTGAAAACGGCCGCCAACGCGAATGAGCCCAAAGTTGTCCAAAAAGGCTTCAGCGAGAAGAGCGAAGAAGATGATTGGACAGGTTGCTTCGAATCGAGCAATTTGTATTCCGTTGGAAGAGCAGCACGTTGTACCATGCGGAGTAAAAGGCGAGTACCTGCCTTAATGTCTTGTGTTGTGAGCGGACCAATAACTCTTTGACCTTTTGAACCGAAGAGACTAATATAAGCAAATACTCTTTGCATCTTCAAAAATGAGTTCGTGAATTTGCAATCTTGAGAAAAATCAATTAATTTATATGAAGAAATGCAAACAATCTTACGTCTTTCTGGAGGTTGAAGTATTGCATCTGGAAGCGATGGCCAATAATGTGGGTCTTCTTTCAGGAATGAGGGTCCATAAAACCACAAGTCGAAGTCCTTTAGAGCGTAAGGAGATGCCCCCTTGGAAAGTATGTCAGCAGGATTCATTTTTGATGGTACATAATGCCATTTCATGTCTTTAGTTAGAGTCTGAATATTGCTTATGCGATTTGAGACAAAAATATTGTATCTAGATGGTTCATCACGCAACCAAGAGAGCACAACAGTAGAATCACACCAGCAGTGTAGTTCAGCTTCGAATAATTTTAAGTTGACAACTGAAGTTAAGAGTGATGCAAGCAAATGAGCAGCTTGAAGCTCTAACCTTGGAATTGTGAGAGTTTGAAGAGGAGAGACGCGTGATTTCGAGCAAAGTAAAGTTGTGGTGATGCTGCCTTGATCATTTGAACGCACGTATATACATGCGCCGTAAGCACATATGCTTGCATCGCAAAAGGCATGAATTTGCAATTTAGCATTTCGAACCAAGACTGCCCTAGGAAATGTTATTGTGTCGACTAATTCAAACTCCTTGCTGAAACTAACCCATTCTGAATGCAAAGATTGAGGCAGGCTTTCATCCCAATCGTACTTCATCTTCCATAATAATTGGTTAAAAATTTTTGCTTTCATTATAATCGGACCGATAAGACCTAGTGGGTCGTAAAATCTTGCTATCGTTGATAAAATGCTACGTTTAGTTACCTTTGTTTGATTCTGAAGCTTGTCAAATGCAAATAAAAATACATCGCTCTTCGGGCTCCAAACCTTTTGCTCCCCACTGGAAAGTTGCGTTCTTCGTCGAGAGCCAGTTGATGCATGGCTCGAACCGCAAGAAATGCAGCAGACTTTGTCCCATAAGTTACAGTATCAAGCTTGAAGATTTTTATGGAATCTTGAGGGTTCTCACGCCATATTATGCACTGAAGAAAGTTATCTGGTGAACAAACCTTGACACTTCGATACATTTTGCATATGTCTGCTGTTAGTGCAATTTTGAATGTACGAAAACGAAGAAGTATATCGCACAGTTTTGATTGAATTGTTGGCCCGACCATGAGTACATCATTAAGCGATATTCTATTTGAAGAGGCTGCTGACCCATCGAATACCACGCGCAATTTCGTAGTGGTACTATCTGCTTTGTGTACACAGTGATGCGGCAGAAAGTAGATTGGAACTTTAGGCAGCGGTTCTTGCACCAAAGTCATGTGTCCGAGCTCGAGATATTCATCCATGAATGCCGAATACTGTGTTTTGAGCTCATCATTAGCATTTAATCGTCTCTCGAGTGTCATAAATCGATTAAGCGCTGATTTGTACGACGCTCCAAGTTGAGCGGGATCCAGTTTGGTAGGAAGACGCACTGAGTATGCTCTGTTAGCCAAACGAGTATGATGCTCAACGAAGTGATTTTCGCAAAGTTCTTCTTCTTTTGTGAAACAATTAATTGTTTCAGAGGGAGTATCTACTTCCCAGAACTTTCTTACTAAATTTTCAAGCTCATAGTCAGGATCATGAAATTGAATCTTTAATGATGTTGATAGACACGTAGATGACCTGGTTATAGTGCGCACACCTCCACAGACAATCGAACCAAGTTTTGTTTTTTGTAAGAGCGGCAGGTTGGGACCAAGTCGTATCTGACCCACACACATTAAATCGAAAAATAGCTCAGCACCTATTAATACGTCTATGCGCTGCGACTTGAAGAAATACGGATCAGCAAGTTTAAAATTTTTAGGCATGTTCCAACCTTTAGTGTTTAGTTGGAAATTCGGCTGCTGATCAGTGATAGTTGGACTCACAATGGCTGAAATTGTAGTAGAAAAGTCACCAGTGAGAGATTGCATGAAGAAATTAACAGTAGCGTTAGCTGTAAAATCTGACTCTCCAATTCCGGAAACAATTGTTGTTGATTTCTTTTTTTTGAGTTGGAGTTCGTTGACCAACTTCACAGAGATAAAATTATGTTGAGATGCTGAATCTAAAATTGCTCTGCAAGGTACAAGAGAACCACCTTGGCTTTTGACGTAAACAATAGCAGAAGCGAGTAAAACGTTTATATTTAAAGGAGTAGATACGCATGGTTGAGCATCTGCTGGCGATATTGAACATAAGGCTGAATGGCTACTAGGAGCGCTTTGAAGTTGATTTAAGTTCACTGCCGAGTGTATGTAGGATGTATTTGGAATTGCTGTATCTTCTTCGTTAGGAGACACAGTCGTAGGATTTGATATCGAGAATGATTGAGCTGTTTTATCATCAATAGTAGAATTCATATGTAGCATGGTATGATGTTTTGCTGAACAGGTGCGACAACGAGTTGACTTGCATGTTTTGAGCCGTGACCAGGCTTTAGGCAGTTTACACAAAGATGTAACCTTTTCGCTTCTTTGTATCGTATTCCTGGAGTGAGGTTGTTAAATTGTGAACAGTGATAGATCAGATGATCGCTTGACTCACAAAATCGACAAATCCTTGCCAGTGCAGCGGAAGCGACGAATGCTTTCTTACGATTATTTAAGTTTTGAATTGATTTGCCCACCTGTTTGCTAGGCGTCTGATTTGCCATAGCATTTTCCACATTTTCAAGCATCTGACATCGTCGTTCCAAGAAATCTTCCATTGAGTTCCATGGCGGCAACACATCAATAGGAGTCTCTTCTTCCCACTTGGTCTGTGCAGTGGTGCCCATTTTTTTACCAATGAGATGAACAAGTAAACCATCTGCTAACTGCTCACGGGTAGCCATAGATTCTAGGGCGCGAAGATGAGATTTGGCCTTGTCACTCAGCTGGCGAAGGGACGAATCATTTCCTACAGTCTGTAGTGCAAAGAGCTCTTTGATGTGAGCCTGAAAATTAAGACGCTTATTATCGAATCTCTTTTTTAATAAATTTAAAGCCTTGGAGTAATTATCCTCAGTAATGTCCAAAGATTTTATTGTATCCAACGCAGCACCCTTTAGGCTTAAGCGCAAGTGCTGAAACTTCTCCACGTTTGTAAGATCGACATTTTTATCCACGATAGACTGAAAGGTTTGATAAAAATCTGGCCAATCAGTGTGCTTTTCATAAAAGGAAGGTATTTGTAACGTTGGTAAGCGTGTCTTTGGTTGCTGAAGCACAAGAGAATGCAACATGTTGTCGGGAAATGAACCACGCGTTGTTGCAGAATGTGGGTTGTCTCGTCTAGAATTGAGTTCCCGTGTAAAAGCTGCCTTCAATTTCATGTAAATTGACATGAAGCTACTGCGCGCATCTCCTTCGATTTCAAGAGGATTTTCATCTTCTATAGAAGACTGAAATTTGTCGAAATCTCTTTCAAATTTTTCTATAAGTTCGAGCCGAACCGAAATATCACTTTCATCAAATGTTTGCAATGCATTCGCGGATAAAGTTGATTGCAAATCCTGTAGTTGCTTAAAAATTGCGGTGACTCTTAACCTTGAAAGCGAGACGTCGTTGTTTTCATTGACATCGGGCTTGCCCTTGAGACTGCGTTTAGGTTTAACCATTTTTGAATGGGATATATTATATATATGTGTGCAAATGTATATCACGGATTGTCTAGAAGAATCTAGAGCGTAACGCTATAAGAACGCAGTGCAGCGTTATAAGAGCGCTAGCAGCATAGCATAACTTGAATGTAGGATTTTGGAGCACAGCAGCAGCAACAATACTCTTGCGGAAGTCGGTGGTGTACAGCACAAGTGGGATGATTGTAGGTATTGTCCAGAATCAACACCGGAGCGCTTAGAGCAATTCAGCCGAACTTAAGTTGAACAGCAGCAGCTAGACGATAGCGTTACGCCGACAGAAACGTGAGTTGAAGCACAGCAGATTTTGAAGATCTGCAGCAGCAGTGTAACGATATCGTAGCGCCGGCAGCGCAGCGTAAGTTGGAGCGCAGCAGATTTTGAAGCGCAGACGTAGCAGGAACAACAGCAAGAATAAATCACCGCTTTGTTTTAATGGCAATGCAGCAAGTTTTGCAATGAGAATATGAAAGCCGCGTGTCAATTAAGCAAGAATTTGTTCAGTTTTTAATGAATTTTGATATTAAGTGCAAATATTTGCAATATCAGTCTTGCCCAGGCAATCGCCGCGTTTAGTTCGTTATTTTAACTATCGCTGTGTTATTTTGTGTTTATTGAGTCTGACATAGTGGTATCTCTTTCGCACTTCTGTTAGCTAATTGTGTCCACGTGTTTAAATTTAACACTAAATAATCTATTAACTCATACAAACCTTTGCACATCAAAAGGGTCTTAAAGTAATAAGCATCTGACCACAATAAATAAAATGAACGGGGTTGACCCCCCTTTTCATAATAGGTTTAAGCCTCTAGACCCTGATATTCATCCAATCTCATCGCGAATCAAACCAAACAAACGTTCAAGGGCAGCCGATTTCGAGCCACTGCCTGAAATAATACACAACGATGACCATATACCTCGTTACTTAGTAATTACTGCAGTCGGATCAACAAAAGATGAAAATGTACCCTCTATTTCGTCTTACAACGTTTTTCGAATTGAAAAAGGCTTGAATTACATATCTAGAGATTATACTGAAGTAGTAGAACTAAAATCAGGGGATCTTCTTCTAAAAGCTCTCAATATTAAAGCAGCCGATAAATTTATGAAAGCTAAACTTGTTGACACAGTACCAGTAAACATAACCTCACACAAAAGTTTAAACTCTACACAAGGCCGAATCTACTCAAAAAACATTATTAATATTGATGAAAAAGAATTGCTCTCATCTTTAGAAAGTCAAAAAATCATTGACATCAAAAAAATAAATAAAATAGTCGATGGAAAGATCGTACCAACTGGTGCAGCAATTGTCACTTTTGACTTAATCCGTCGCCCAGAATACATTAAGTTGGGCTGGCAAAGAGTTCCAGTGGCGGAGTACATTCCTAACCCAATGAGATGTGTCAACTGCCAAAAGCTAGGACACACAAAAAAATGGTGCCGTAATATTGAATCGTGTAGAGAATGCGCATACCCCCCTCCACACGATACTTGCCTAAGAAAGTTCTGTGTCAACTGCAACAACGATTCACATCCATCATACGATCCTTCTTGCACAACGTTCCTTAAACACAAAGCAGTTAACAAGATCAAAATAGATCGGAGATGCCCTGCTCGTGAGGCCTGGAAAATCTTCAACGACCAACCATCATTACACACAATAGAACATTTTAAAAAAACGTCAACAACCCACACCTATGCTCAAGTTCTAAGAACAGCCAACACTGTTGGAGCTGCACGAAAAACTTCAACAACACATGAAAAGCAACTAATTAATCCACAGCCAAATCTACAACAACGACCCCAAACACTACAACCCCAACAACCTCCACAACAACAAGACACACAACTTCAACAACCTCTACAATATGAACAACTACAACATGAAAAAACACAAAACGAACACCAACAACAACACCAGGAAAAACTACATCAACACATTAAAATTAACGAACTACCACGATGCTCCAATGACAGTTGCTTACCCACTATTGAACAGACAAAAGCCAACAGTCAAGTAACACAAAACACAACACTAAACTCAATAACAGGAACAACACACATAAACGCGTCCTCCAATAACTTTGGTACAATTGACACAGATAATATCATGGAAACAGACGCTCCTCCTTCACCAACAAATAGAACACACACCTCAAATGGAACAGCAACTACACCAAACTCAAAACTATACAAAAGATTCCCCAACCTTTCAGTAATCATCACCCCAGAAACTCTCAAAAAAGCACAAAAAACGAACATACACACCCCAAAAAAATAAATAAATTCAACATTAACTATGGATTTAGGTATTAATATTTTTATTTTACAATGGAACATGCAAGGGTTTTTAAACAACAAATACGCGCTAGAACAACTCGTTGCAAAACATAAGCCAGACATTATACTAATCCAAGAAACACACATAGTAGATAAAAACAAACATTTACTACACTTGCCGAACTATAAAATTTTTCATCACAACAAAGACTACTCATATGCTAAATCAGGCATTGCCATACTAGTTAAAAATACTGTAAGCGTCTCAAACCACAATACTTCAAGCAACAACCTACTTCATCAAACAATAACAATTCATGGAAAAAAAGACTTGTATATTACCAATATTTATAAAGAACCAGATGTTTACCTTACCCCGCAACTTATTGACGACATTCCTAGGTACAATTCCGATCACCATTTAATTGCTGGAGACCTTAATGCTCATAACACGCTGTGGGGCTCCAACAGCACTTCCAGAAGCGGAACCTTATGGGAATTTTTTGCTAATGACCGCAACTTAACAATACTCAACGACGGATGCCCAACTCTTCTCAACACCAGAAACACTCTAACGGCAGTAGATGTGGCAATGGCCAACTCTGACCTGGCTTCAGTCTGACTCACGTGGTCCTGCTTTCAACAACCACAAATTTGTGATCATTTTCCCATTCTCATATACAACAACACTCGGCCCACACTTCATAAGTTCAACTCAAGATTCATTGATCAAAAAGCTAATTGGGATTTATTTATCGCAAAAACTGACATCTTAAACGTTGAATACGAAACGTCATCTAACATTAACAGAGAAGCAGCTCAAATTAAAAGAATCTTGAGAAAAGCTGCTAACGAGTCTATGCCTGTAAGTCGAAAATCGAAACATCGCAACTGCCCAGCTTGGTTTAATTCGGAAATTAGCAAACTTATTTATAAAAAAAATGAAGCCTGGACCAAATTTAAAAAGCGAAGAACTCAAACCAATTTATTGCATTACAAGAAAGCTAGTGCTCAGGTTAAAAGAGCTTGCAAACAAGCAAAGCAGGAAACATGGAATAGATTTGTCAACTCACTTAACCCAAAACTTGATTCTAGAACCTTATGGAATAGAGTTAAAAAAATTAATTCACGTCGTTTAATAAATTTTCCACCAATCTTCACTGATAATGCTGTTTTGTCCCACCCTGAATGTATAGCAACTGCTCTCGCAAAACTTTGGAGCTCTATTAGTTCAGATACTTCTTTCAACTCCAGCCTCATTAGCGAAAAATTAAATTTCAATGTTGAAAACATGATCAGTAACGGATCGAACCTATATTGTCTATTAGAGAATATAACACTGATGGAGCTAAATTCGGCATTAAAAAACTGTAGGGGAACAACGCCTAGCACTGACAAAATCACTTACGCGATGATAACGAACGCTTCTACGGGACTAAAAACAAGACTTTGCATCTTATTTAACAATATACTGAAATTTGGTATCTACCCACACGACTGGAAGTTAGCACTCCTGACGCCAGTTCCAAAACCAGGGAAAAATGCAAATAGCATGGAAGGCTACCGGCCAATATCTCTATTACCTGTGCTGGCAAAAGTTTTCGACAAAATAATATCACGTAGAATCTGGTCTAGATGCAAGGATAATGTTCTAGAACAACAACACGCATTCCGCCCGAATCATGGAGTCCACACACTCTGCCATGCATTGGAATCACAGATCAAAGAAAATATAAGGCACAGAAAACACAGCATTATTCTCTCCGAAGATCTGGAAAAGGCATTTGATAGAATAATTTCAACGCATGTGATAAAAGAGCTCCATAAATGGGGCATACCAAAACAAATTCTAAAAATAGTCCTTTCCTTTTTAACTAATCGCAGAATCAAAGTCAGAGTGGACGGATTCATGTCAAATGTTCTTTCGCTTGATAATGGGGTGCCACAAGGATCTCCAATATCGGTAGTATTGTATGCAGCATATGCGAATTCACTGGTCAGAACCTTAAAAAAAATTAACAGTATAGATTTTCTGGGTATCTATGCGGACAACATATTTGCAGTCTCTTCCGGAAATGAAGTACAGACGAACACGAACCTCATCGAGTTAGATAGAGAAATTCATCTGTGGGCAACCAAAACAGGGGCAGTAGTTCCGGCCAATAAAGCAGAAGCTCTTCATATTTGCAGAAAACACAAATGCCGATCAAGTACACTAACAATCAGAAATGTGAGTATCAACATAAAATCAAACATGAGAATACTGGGCCTTACTTTTTCTAAGAATGCACTTTGGAATGAACACATTAATAAAATTGTGGTAAAACTCAAAAACATCAACAACTTGCTCAAAGTAATTTGCACACGAAAAAAAGGACCCCACATAGAAACAGCCATCTCGATTTGCCGATTATTAGTAGAAGGAACAGTGCAAAACTGCATCACAATATATGGTTGGACAACGGAAACGAACAGAAAAAAATTAAATGTTGCAATTAACAGATGTTTCCGTACAGCATCTGGTATACTAACAGCTACGCCATTAGACTCCCTTAGAATTGAAGCCCAGTACAATGATTTTGAGTCATTAGTATATAGCAGATCAATAAAACTTACCGCTAAGTCCATAACCACAGCTTCTCATGGTACACACAAACTTCTTTGGAATCACCTTGACGACAACAAAACCACAGGTTCAAGCAGCGATTGTGGAATCCAACGCATAATTAGATACTGCCATTACATTAATATGCCCATACCTAACAAGCCACCTAACAACGCTCCAACACTTAACACAAATTTTATCGCAGATATATCACTCAGCGTACACAACAAAAAAAATACAAATACTGAGATATTTAAGAAAATTTTTAATAAACATAAATTTGAGTTCCTCCCGGAATTAACGATCTTCACTGATGGATCATTTTACGAAGGGGCATCGGCTTTTGCTGTGGTAGAACAGAATGACCACAATACATTTTCAACTGTTCACACAGGACTACTGCCCCTTAATGCAGGCATATTCAATGCAGAGTTAGAAGCCATTAAACATGCGGTTAAATATGCAGCAACAAAAAACAAAAAAACATTAATATGTTCAGATAGTCTTAGCGTTATCAAATCATTACAAAACATAGGCAACACAACCACTAAACACATTTTCGAGGGCGTAACAATAAATAATTGCATCAAAATTTTGTGGATTCCCAGCCATATTGGCATTAGGGGAAACGAATTAGCCGACAACGCAGCGAAACAAGCTTTAACCCTGCCTTTGGTAATGGAAGTTCGGTGCCTGGAATATTACTCATAGTACTCATTAAATTTGGTAAAATGATTTTAGCAGACACAAAACTACACAAATGGTCAAATTCGAGATCCTTTCTAAGTACACACAATGCTTCCATTTTGAGACCAGCATACAATAGCAATTTTTCCCGGGACGATTGCATCAAAATCATAAGGATGAGAGTAGGGACAACCTTATTTAGCTGTGGTCATTATTTTACCAACACAAATGCAATAGAATGCGTATACTGCAAAACTGCCTTAACTGTTCAGCACATTGTGAAAGATTGTCCCATATCGAAAGTAGATTCTCCGCTAGAGGTGGCACTTGATTGCAGCAAGAGAAAAACTCTTAACATCATCAATACCGTACTGGCGAAGCACGGCTTAAATCATGATATATAATCAATTTAATTGATCTCATTTATATATATTTTCAAATAATGTATAACTATCTGGAATTTTATCGTTAATTTAATTTTCACTTTTTGAATTTTATTATTAATTGAAGTACACTAAGTCAAAAATATGGGTACAAAATGGCCTGGTCGCCCAGTACCCAATCAAAAATATTTTATAAATTCATTTATAAAATATAAGTAGTAAATAAATAAAATAAAATAATATTTGCAATAAAATTAACCTTTGCAATCACGTCGGGGTCACCAATGTTTTGACTTGACAAGCCTTTTTGCCAATTGTTAAGCATCAGTATATTCCAACTAACTTAAACAAATCAAAATGATACTGTGCTACAAAAATTAAGCTTATTGAAAATTCGTAACTTTGAACGTAAGACTTGCTTTATTGAGAGTTTTTACGAGAATGAAAAAATGTAACAAGAGTTAAAGCAATGAAGCCAGAGGAAAAAATAAGAAAAGGAAGATTAAAGATAATCAGCGATATCTGCATACGAAGATGAGTGGATGGTAAATAGCGATATCTGCATTGGCAGGGTTGTTAATGGTGCGATTATTGATGATTGCTATTTATCGTATGTCTGACATCAGACACATGACAATTACATTTTTTATATCTTCAGAGTCCAAAATTGTGGGGTTTATTATTTTAATCTTTGCGAGAGTAATGGTTAGTATTAAATTTTTTAGTTCGGAAATCATTATTCTGTTTCTAGCTAAGAGTGAATCATATAAAATGCCAGTTTCAATTTGTTTTGTTTTCGATTTCAATTATCTTGTTGACTGCATCGGTTATTTTGTTAATCTGTTCCTGTGTCTTTGAGTTGATAGTTACCTGTCTGTTTTCGGAATTTATAAGTTCTTGCTGTCTTAATTTTAGTTTTTCGAAGTCATCGAAGTCTGGGGTTCCTGCGATTACTTTGAGTGCGGTTCCCAAGAGGTTGATACTTCTAGCGTGTCGATGGTGCACGTTCAGGGTTGCCAAGAGGGTGTTGATGTGTTCAACATCAGCGTCAAGTAGCTTTCTCATGTGTGACAGAGGGAAATGATTTGTGAGCTGTTTAGTCTCACTTGCCATTGCTGAATATGATTCAAGGTTGGTGGAATGTTTAAAATAATCGAAGCCCTGCCAGATTGTTACATCCCCGTCTGAGATTGGAATGTAATCCGCGTTGGAGTAGTCCGTTATTTTTGCCGCTATCACTTAAACAAAAAGTATCCCTATATAGAACCTAAAATATAAAAAGAAAGGTGAAACCCCAAGATTAGTCAGTTTAGAAGAAAGAGAGGGGAAAAAGAAAGAGGGAAGAAAGAAAAAAAAAAAGACTGGAATGCTCATCTAAGGTTGTCCTTATGGACCACCTTCCCTTTAATAAGAACCGTGGTTCCCAAATCAGCTTATATTTTCTCTTCAGCCTACAATGGCGTTAATTTGTTTCCTAGTCTTCTGTTCGATTTTACGAGAACACGTTCTCCCACCTCGAACACCCTGTTTTGTCGGGAAGGGTTGTTCCTTTCAAGTTGAGCCTTTTCGATCTTTTCCATTATTACTTTTCTAGTTTCCTGGGGTGTGGCCTGGATTATGTCTATAGGTCTTTTGCCGGTCTCTGAGTGAATCGAACGGTTGTACTCAACTGTGGCCATCAATATTAGATCTATCACGTCGTCTATTTTGTTTTCCAGTTTTAGGCACCTTGCAATCTCTAAAAGAGTGCTATGGAGCCTTTCGACTTGCCCATTTGAAGTGCTGTGAAGTGGGGGCGCATTCACCACGTCAATCCTGAATTTGTTTTTTAGTAGGGAAGGAATGGTTTCTGAATTGAAGGATGCTTCATTATCGCAATAGATTATCTTTGTGTTCGTGAAAATGTTCATTAACTGTAGAATTGGTGCCTTAATGTCATTTATTGTACGCGATGGTATGGGTTGAACAACTGCGAACTTTGAAAACTTGTCAATGCAAGTAAGAAAATATTTTTTTGCCGTCGAAAAAATATCGATGTGCAAGATTTCGCATTCGCGTGATGGAATGGGTGTTACCCCAAGCTCCTGTTTTTGTGGGTGTCTGTCGTATTTGGCTTTTGTGCAAATCTTACAGTTTGTGACGATTTCATTGGCTAACTTCGTCATTTTGGGGAAGTAGTAATCGGAAAAGATTTGCTTAACGTTTTCTTGGGCAGCTCTGTGGGCCCGATTGTGTTCGGTTTGAACTATTTCCCTTTGTTCAGTTTTGTCAACAATATCTGACACCATTTTTCTACAGTGCCAAAACTTCGTTGATGGAAACTGTCTGACCAATTGGTGCTGAATGCTTGCGAGCACTGGTAGCTCGCAATATATCGCATTGACTACATCTGGGTTTATAATAGTTTTCATCTCATTCAGTAGGGTGTTCTTGTCTGTGAAGTTGATTAGGTGACGAATTTTTTTTTTCCGAAAAATATGAAGTAACGCTTGGATTTGAATTGTGCTTCTTCCAGAATTATCTGGTTTCTAAAGCAATTGACTGGCTTGTCAGTTGCTTCGATCGTGTAGGTTAGCGATTCTCCGCTGTGGATCGTCGCGTGATCCGAAAAAGCCTCTTGTTCCAAGGCATGAATATGTTGCCGTGATAGTGCATCGGCCACGTAGTTTTCCCTCCCAGGTTTGTAGAAGATTTTTGCATTGTGGTCTTCCACAAATGCTTTCCATCGCTTAAATTTTGGGTTCGAATTCCTTTCGGAGACCACAAACGTAAGCGGCTGATGATCGGTGAAGATATTTAGATCTTTAACCCCATAAAGGTAATTTCTCAGGTTTTTGAGAGCCCATACGATTGCTAAAAGTTCACGTTCGTTGGAGGCGAGATTTAGTTCGTTATCTTTTAGGGTTCTCGAAATCATTGTTATTGGTCTTTTATTTTGAGAGAGGACCGCCCCTAGACCTGACGCTGAAGCATCCGTCGTAAGATCGAACGGCTTCTTAAAGTCTGGGTAAAATAGGGTGACATCTTCTTATGCCAGAATTTCTTTGAGCTTGTTGAAGGCTGGGGCCTGTTTTTCATCGAGATTTATTATTACTTTTTTTGAATGGTTCGCACTAATTTTACCGTTATCACCTTTAAGTATATCAGTTAAGGGCTTCGCCAAGGACGCGAAGTCTTTGATGAAACAACGATAGTAGCTTGCCAACCCGAGAAACGACCTGACATTGAAGAGTGTAGAGGGTTGTTCATAATTGCGAATAGCTTCTACCTTGCTAGGACTTGTTTTTATACCCTCGCCAGATACGACAAATTCCAAGTATTCCACGCTTTCTTTAAAGAAGTGTGATTTTTCACGAGCGACTCTCATATTTGCTTGATGGCTCGCTGAAAAATGCTGGGGGCATTTTTCAAACCAAAAGGAAGCCTATTAAATTCATATTTCCCGTTACCTACGGAAAAAGCCGTTTTCTCCCTGTCACGTTCAGCGAGGGATATTTGGTGGAACCCTGACTTTAGGTCTAGAGTTGTGAAGTACCTAGCTTTTCCCATGCTTGATAGTATTACTGAAATGTTTGGGATCGGATACTTGTCGTCTATAGTTTTTTGGTTTAGTTTCCGAAAATCTATGACGAGACGCTTTTTGATATTACCGTATTCGTCTCTTCCTTTTTTACCAACAATCCAAATGGGGTTGTTGTAAGGTGAACGGGATGGGCGTATTATGTCCTTTTTTAATAAGTCATTTATTTCACTATTTACAAAATCAGTAACGCCCATAGGGTAGGGGTACAGTTTTGAGTAAACTGGGTCGTCAGTATCTGTTCGGATAGTTGCGACAATGTTTGTGTTGAAGGGTAGGGACTCGTTGGGGTCTGCAAAGACGCCAGACAATTTCCGTATCATTTTGTGAAAAATGTTTTTTACTTTTTGGGGTGCTTCCAAATCTTCTACTTCTGTGAAATTAACATCGACACATTTGAAAAATTGTATCTCCTCAGATCCGGTGTTGGTTCTGAGAGTTTTATTCTTAAAATCTAATGTTGACTCCGTCTGTGTTAACAGGTCAAGGCCAATTATGCCATCAAATGTTGATAGCGTAGGTAAAAAAAAAATGTGCTATTGGTGTCGAACAAACGGACAATGCACTTTTCGGACACAAACGGACAATGTTATCAAATCCATGGACAGACTTTACGATGAAAGGTTCTTCCACAGGAATTTTACGTTTAAGTTCTGTTAATGGCTTTATGTAATTTTTAGACGCTCCTGTGTCCACTAACAGTTTAATCGTTCTCCCTGCTATACTTCTATTTATGAATGGTAGCAGGGAGTTTTGTCTAAAAAATTTATTTGATCATGCCCCTGGAGGTGATCAACTACTGCCAACGCTTCTGATTCGGCTAAGCTTTGATAATCAGATTCCTCTTGATCTACGAAAGGGTTATTCTGCAAGAGATTATTCACCCTTTGATGCTTTGGGCCTGTAAATCTAGTATTACCGCTAAGTGCCCTTTTCATTGTTTGGCCTAGATTATGATTGGTATAGTATTGTGCCAAGGCCTGGTTGTGGCCGGCCATAGCCTGATTATGAAACTGATTTCGACCGTGGATTTGGCCAGGACTATTCGACTGGAACTGAGTGGGCTGTCTGAATCGTTGTAAAGAGTCAACTTCCATTGGCTGTACCGGGCCTAAGTTTTGTGGAGTATTCTGTTGCCTAAAAAAATGCGGATTTTTTCGTATATTGCCTGTCTTATCATTATCATTCGCAATGTTTTTTTCTTTGTTTTGCTGTCTATGCTTCCCACGCGGTGTCCTGTCTTCTACACTTCTTGCATAATTGCTTGCGAACATGTAGCGTTCGTGGTTGGATTCAACCTCCTGAGCTAATGCAAGCGCTGTCGGTAAATCGGCTGGTCTCGCTGCAAAAAGTATATCACTCAATGCTTTCCTAGTTCCCGAAATGAAGACTCTAAGTGCGTCCGCCCTATACTTCTCATTCAAAGATGCAACAATAGTTTTTTCATATGTCATAATTGTTTTGTTCGTGAGGAGTGTTAGTTTTCGCTCTACTTCGTCATAATATTGTAGAATCGTCATACTACCCTGGCGAAGAGTTGACAGCTCCTGATCTATTATATAAATTGGTCGCTTGTCCGAGTACGTAAAGTCAAGGCGGCTAATAATTGCCTTAAAGTTAAGGACAGTATTGAAAGAGTAGAGCACCATATCATCAGAGCCTTTGATTTTATTTCTAATGATTGCTACTGCCTGGTAGTGTTTTGAACTACCATTGTGACTTTCAAATAATTTGTACGCGGTGTGCGCCGCTTGTCTCCAAGATACGTAACTTTCTTGTCTTCCTTCAAAGTCCGGCAGCGATTTTATAATGTCTAATGATTCGCCACATGATGTCCCTGGAGTTATTTCTACGTCCTTGTACGTTTCCACCTGGGGTGTTGACACTGTCAAGGTTGTCAAACGTTCGTTAAGACCTGCTATAGTTTGTTCAAAATTGGCCCTCTGTACGGTAAGTGTGCTACTAACTGCACCCTCTATCAAAGCCATTAACTGTGCTGGTTCCATTTTGTTTTTCCGTCACTTTTCCTTGACCACCAATTTGTGTTACTACTGTTATCGCTTACTCTCTTCTCAGTTGTAAGTTTTTTGATGAAAAATTCAAGACTTTGTTCGTTGTCACTCATGAAATTATTTGAAAAAAAGGAAAACAATTGACAAATAATTGACACTAACACTTTATATTTTAGTTATAGATTAAAATAAAAAAAATTTAGTATTAAGATTTTGTTATACCGGTGATTAAAAATGTGAGAAAAAAAAAATTGTATTTTTGCAAAGATTAAAGTTGGCGGTTTTTCCCGCAAAATTTTTTTGGTTTGATTGAGAGAAAAAGAAAAAAAAAAATTGTCAAATTCTACTCACATTTCGTTTTTTTTATTCTTATCTAAATAAGTCTGCTTTCTGTGGTCCGCTGGTGAATCTTTCAGGGCACTGTTGCTGCTATTATTTGGTTGACTGCGACGTTAGTTGCTCCTGTTGTTTTTTATTTTTTATTTTTTATTTGCTTGTTGATACGTTGCAATTTTGGTTATCTTTTCAGAGTTTTTTGTATTTTTATTTTTTCGATTATTTTTCCGGTGCGACGTTAGTTGCTGCCGTTGTTTTTTTATTTTTTATTTTTTAATTGCTTGTTGATGCACTGCAATTTTTATTATCTTTTCAGAATTTTTGTAGTATTTTTTTTCCGGTTCGAGTTATAGTTGGGCGCCAGTAAAGTTTTTCATTGGCCACATATAAAGAATAAAACTAGATTTGGTACTGTTAGACCGAGCCGTGTAGTTTATTTCAATATTAAAAGCAGACTAAATTCTAAAATACAAAAGTATTAAGGCTAGACTTAAATAAAAGACCTTAAATGCTGATCTTGCATTTACTGCAGAATGTTGAAACTGCTGATCTTGCGCCTCGTGTGTGGTGTTGGGTAACTGTTGCACTATTTGTTGAAACCGCTGATATTGCGCCTCGTGTGTGGAGTTGGGTAACTTTTGCATAAAACGGTAATATAGGTCAACGGCCGCTGTCGCTAGGCGATCGTGTTAACACCTCCCTCGCTTAAGTGATGGCCGTCCTCGGGCTTCCTGAAACTGTCGATCACGATCTGGAGGGATTTTTTCGTTTGTCTTCTTCTTCGTTCTTGGTATAGCTTGAGGAGTGCGTAGCAGCCAATTATAATGACAACTGTTGGTAGGCCGGATAAGAGGGGTCTTGTTGCTAATTTCTCCTCGATATAATTTAGGTTCTCTACGCTCATTCTTTGGAGGTATGGTAGACTTAGTATCTCGTTATGGCTGGTTATGTTCAGAGCAGCCATCGCGGCTGACCCTGGTGATCTCTTCAATACCCCGTCTCGATTCATGTATGTAGACCCATTGATGCAAATTTCCTCGTTGAAAGTTAGGAGAAAGGTACCAGTGACCGTCCTGTTAGGACCGTTGGTGGAAGTTATAACGGCGGAGTTCTCGTTGATTATAATGATGCCATCATCGACGACTACTAGCGGTTCAAGGTGACTTGGTCTAGTACTGCAACTAGCGATGTTGCCAGTGTGAAGTTGTTGAGCGCATGTAGGGTGATTCAGTTCTTGACAAAATGTTGTTGTAAGCGTCGCGGTGCAGTTTCCGATACCCAGTACTCGGCTGCCACATTCGGCAACATTGTTGTATTCGGAGAAGTGCAAGATAGTCCCGTTACGCTGGACTGGGAATAATGTTACCTTTTTACACTCTTACTTAGGTATTGGATATTTAATAAGAAAATGTAAAAACTTATTATCTAATAAAACCTTAATATAAGATAATTGCATAAGATCTGTTATACTAATATTTGTAGAACGCATGACTGTTTTGACTTGACAAGCCTTTTTGCCAATTGTTAAGCATAAGTATATTCCAAATAACTTAAACAAATCAAAATGATACTGTGCTACAAAAATTAAGCTTATTGAAAATTCGTAACTTTGAACGTAAGACTTGCTTTATTGTGAGTTTTTACGAGAATGAAAAAATCTAACAAGAGTTAAAGCAATGAAGCCAGAGGAAAAAATAAGAAGATACGAAGATGAGTGGATGGTAAATAGCGATATCTGCATTGGCAGGGTTGTTAATTGAATGGTGCGATTATTGATGATTGCTATTTATCGTATGTCTGACATCAGACATTACTCCCCCTGTTGGAAGACTCACGCTTTCAACAGCTTCAATTGGTAGTTCGCAAAGCTTTCGCACTACACGAGTTGTCAATCCATCACTAGTTCTGATAGTAGCAATCCTAGCCACGCCATCGTCACCAAGAGTGGTATCAATAATTCTACCCATTTTCTATTTCAATGGAGGAAGGTTATCGTCTTTGATGAGTACCATAGATCCAGCTTTCAAATTGGGTGCATTTGAACGCCATTTGGACCGTTCTTGCAGCAGAGTTTAATATTCGGTACTACACTTTTTCCAGAATATTTGTTGAGTGTAGCAAACGCGCTGCCAACGGCTTAATCTGTTGAGGTTTACATCTGTGACATCAGGCTCTACAAACGAAGAGAAAGATCCACCAATTAAGAAATGCGCAGGAGTCAAAACTTCTAAGTCTTCTGGATTCTCTGAAAGTGGACAAAGCGGCCGTGAATTTATAATGGCAGAGATTTGACAAACCAAAGTTCTTAGCTCATCGTAGGTAAGAATAGAAGAGCCAACAACGCGATAAAAATGATATTTGGCGGTCTTAATGGCAGCCTCCCATAATCCGCCAAAGTGGGGTGACCTTGGTGGTATGAACTTCCAGTTGATGCCATCGGCTAAGCACTGATCTTCGATGGCCTTAATGTGCGAGTCGTTGGAAAAGAGCCTTTTGAGTTCAGCGAGTTCGTTTTTTGCTCCAATAAAGTTGGTGGCGTTGTCCGACCAGATTGTTTTAGGGCTTCCTCTGGTGCATATGAAGCGCTGTAGTGAAGCGAGAAATGACTGCGTTGTAAGGTCTTTTACCAATTCCATATGCACGGCCTTTGTTGCAAAACAGACAAATAAACATATGTATGACTTGATTGGCGAGCGTCCTCGAACATCAGATTTATGGAAAAAGGGACCACAAAAGTCGACACCTGTTGTCGTAAATGCTCTGCTTGCTTGAACTCTCTCTTCAGGAAGGCTGCCCATGATATGGTCGAGCGTGCGCGGTCTGACATAGAAGCATCTAACGCATTTATTGACAATGCTGTTAACGTATTTGCGGCCTCCAATTGGCCAGTACTGAAGACGAATCGATGCTAACAAGGCTTGCGAACCAGCATGCAGCAATCTTTGATGATAGTAAATGATGATTGAGTCTGATATAGGGTGCGCTTTGGGCAAAATAATTGGGTGCCGTGATTCAAATTCAAGAGACGAATGTTGAAAACGGCCGCCAACGCGAATGAGCCCAAAGTTGTCCAAAAAGGCTTCAGCGAGAAGAGCGAAGAAGATGATTGGACAGGTTGCTTCGAATCGAGCAATTTGTATTCCGTTGGAAGAGCAGCACGTTGTACCATGCGGAGTAAAAGGCGAGTACCTGCCTTAATGTCTTGTGTTGTGAGCGGACCAATAACTCTTTGACCTTTTGAACCGAAGAGACTAATATAAGCAAATACTCTTTGCATCTTCAAAAATGAGTTCGTGAATTTGCAATCTTGAGAAAAATCAATTAATTTATATGAAGAAATGCAAACAATCTTACGTCTTTCTGGAGGTTGAAGTATTGCATCTGGAAGCGATGGCCAATAATGTGGGTCTTCTTTCAGGAATGAGGGTCCATAAAACCACAAGTCGAAGTCCTTTAGAGCGTAAGGAGATGCCCCCTTGGAAAGTATGTCAGCAGGATTCATTTTTGATGGTACATAATGCCATTTCATGTCTTTAGTTAGAGTCTGAATATTGCTTATGCGATTTGAGACAAAAATATTGTATCTAGATGGTTCATCACGCAACCAAGAGAGCACAACAGTAGAATCACACCAGCAGTGTAGTTCAGCTTCGAATAATTTTAAGTTGACAACTGAAGTTAAGAGTGATGCAAGCAAATGAGCAGCTTGAAGCTCTAACCTTGGAATTGTGAGAGTTTGAAGAGGAGAGACGCGTGATTTCGAGCAAAGTAAAGTTGTGGTGATGCTGCCTTGATCATTTGAACGCACGTATATACATGCGCCGTAAGCACATATGCTTGCATCGCAAAAGGCATGAATTTGCAATTTAGCATTTCGAACCAAGACTGCCCTAGGAAATGTTATTGTGTCGACTAATTCAAACTCCTTGCTGAAACTAACCCATTCTGAATGCAAAGATTGAGGCAGGCTTTCATCCCAATCGTACTTCATCTTCCATAATAATTGGTTAAAAATTTTTGCTTTCATTATAATCGGACCGATAAGACCTAGTGGGTCGTAAAATCTTGCTATCGTTGATAAAATGCTACGTTTAGTTACCTTTGTTTGATTCTGAAGCTTGTCAAATGCAAATAAAAATACATCGCTCTTCGGGCTCCAAACCTTTTGCTCCCCACTGGAAAGTTGCGTTCTTCGTCGAGAGCCAGTTGATGCATGGCTCGAACCGCAAGAAATGCAGCAGACTTTGTCCCATAAGTTACAGTATCAAGCTTGAAGATTTTTATGGAATCTTGAGGGTTCTCACGCCATATTATGCACTGAAGAAAGTTATCTGGTGAACAAACCTTGACACTTCGATACATTTTGCATATGTCTGCTGTTAGTGCAATTTTGAATGTACGAAAACGAAGAAGTATATCGCACAGTTTTGATTGAATTGTTGGCCCGACCATGAGTACATCATTAAGCGATATTCTATTTGAAGAGGCTGCTGACCCATCGAATACCACGCGCAATTTCGTAGTGGTACTATCTGCTTTGTGTACACAGTGATGCGGCAGAAAGTAGATTGGAACTTTAGGCAGCGGTTCTTGCACCAAAGTCATGTGTCCGAGCTCGAGATATTCATCCATGAATGCCGAATACTGTGTTTTGAGCTCATCATTAGCATTTAATCGTCTCTCGAGTGTCATAAATCGATTAAGCGCTGATTTGTACGACGCTCCAAGTTGAGCGGGATCCAGTTTGGTAGGAAGACGCACTGAGTATGCTCTGTTAGCCAAACGAGTATGATGCTCAACGAAGTGATTTTCGCAAAGTTCTTCTTCTTTTGTGAAACAATTAATTGTTTCAGAGGGAGTATCTACTTCCCAGAACTTTCTTACTAAATTTTCAAGCTCATAGTCAGGATCATGAAATTGAATCTTTAATGATGTTGATAGACACGTAGATGACCTGGTTATAGTGCGCACACCTCCACAGACAATCGAACCAAGTTTTGTTTTTTGTAAGAGCGGCAGGTTGGGACCAAGTCGTATCTGACCCACACACATTAAATCGAAAAATAGCTCAGCACCTATTAATACGTCTATGCGCTGCGACTTGAAGAAATACGGATCAGCAAGTTTAAAATTTTTAGGCATGTTCCAACCTTTAGTGTTTAGTTGGAAATTCGGCTGCTGATCAGTGATAGTTGGACTCACAATGGCTGAAATTGTAGTAGAAAAGTCACCAGTGAGAGATTGCATGAAGAAATTAACAGTAGCGTTAGCTGTAAAATCTGACTCTCCAATTCCGGAAACAATTGTTGTTGATTTCTTTTTTTTGAGTTGGAGTTCGTTGACCAACTTCACAGAGATAAAATTATGTTGAGATGCTGAATCTAAAATTGCTCTGCAAGGTACAAGAGAACCACCTTGGCTTTTGACGTAAACAATAGCAGAAGCGAGTAAAACGTTTATATTTAAAGGAGTAGATACGCATGGTTGAGCATCTGCTGGCGATATTGAACATAAGGCTGAATGGCTACTAGGAGCGCTTTGAAGTTGATTTAAGTTCACTGCCGAGTGTATGTAGGATGTATTTGGAATTGCTGTATCTTCTTCGTTAGGAGACACAGTCGTAGGATTTGATATCGAGAATGATTGAGCTGTTTTATCATCAATAGTAGAATTCATATGTAGCATGGTATGATGTTTTGCTGAACAGGTGCGACAACGAGTTGACTTGCATGTTTTTGAGCCGTGACCAGGCTTTAGGCAGTTTACACAAAGATGTAACCTTTTCGCTTCTTTGTATCGTATTCCTGGAGTGAGGTTGTTAAATTGTGAACAGTGATAGATGATAGATAGATAGTGATAGATGATCGCTTGACTCACAAAATCGACAAATCCTTGCCAGTGCAGCGGAAGCGACGAATGCTTTCTTACGATTATTTAAGTTTTGAATTGATTTGCCCACCTGTTTGCTAGGCGTCTGATTTGCCATAGCATTTTCCACATTTTCAAGCATCTGACATCGTCGTTCCAAGAAATCTTCCATTGAGTTCCATGGCGGCAACACATCAATAGGAGTCTCTTCTTCCCACTTGGTCTGTGCAGTGGTGCCCATTTTTTTACCAATGAGATGAACAAGTAAACCATCTGCTAACTGCTCACGGGTAGCCATAGATTCTAGGGCGCGAAGATGAGATTTGGCCTTGTCACTCAGCTGGCGAAGGGACGAATCATTTCCTACAGTCTGTAGTGCAAAGAGCTCTTTGATGTGAGCCTGAAAATTAAGACGCTTATTATCGAATCTCTTTTTTAATAAATTTAAAGCCTTGGAGTAATTATCCTCAGTAATGTCCAAAGATTTTATTGTATCCAACGCAGCACCCTTTAGGCTTAAGCGCAAGTGCTGAAACTTCTCCACGTTTGTAAGATCGACATTTTTATCCACGATAGACTGAAAGGTTTGATAAAAATCTGGCCAATCAGTGTGCTTTTCATAAAAGGAAGGTATTTGTAACGTTGGTAAGCGTGTCTTTGGTTGCTGAAGCACAAGAGAATGCAACATGTTGTCGGGAAATGAACCACGCGTTGTTGCAGAATGTGGGTTGTCTCGTCTAGAATTGAGTTCCCGTGTAAAAGCTGCCTTCAATTTCATGTAAATTGACATGAAGCTACTGCGCGCATCTCCTTCGATTTCAAGAGGATTTTCATCTTCTATAGAAGACTGAAATTTGTCGAAATCTCTTTCAAATTTTTCTATAAGTTCGAGCCGAACCGAAATATCACTTTCATCAAATGTTTGCAATGCATTCGCGGATAAAGTTGATTGCAAATCCTGTAGTTGCTTAAAAATTGCGGTGACTCTTAATCTTGAAAGCGAGACGTCGTTGTTTTCATTGACATCGGGCTTGCCCTTGAGACTGCGTTTAGGTTTAACCATTTTTGAATGGGATATATTATATATATGTGTGCAAATGTATATCACGGATTGTCTAAAAGAATCTAGAGCGTAACGCTATAAGAACGCAGTGCAGCGTTATAAGAGCGCTAGCAGCATAGCATAACTTGAATGTAGGATTTTGGAGCACAGCAGCAGCAACAATACTCTTGCGGAAGTCGGTGGTGTACAGCACAAGTGGGATGATTGTAGGTATTGTCCAGAATCAACACCGGAGCGTTTAGAGCAATTCAGCCGAACTTAAGTTGAACAGCAGCAGCTAGACGATAGCGTTACGCCGACAGAAACGTGAGTTGAAGCACAGCAGATTTTGAAGATCTGCATCAGCAGTGTAACGATATCGTAGCGCCGGCAGCGCAGCGTAAGTTGGAGCGCAGCAGATTTTGAAGCGCAGACGTAGCAGGAACAACAGCAAGAATAAATCACCGCTTTGTTTTAATGGCAATGCAGCAAGTTTTGCAATGAGAATATGAAAGCCGCGTGTCAATTAAGCAAGAATTTGTTCAGTTTTTAATGAATTTTGATATTAAGTGCAAATATTTGCAATATCAGTCTTGCCCAGGCAATCGCCGCGTTTAGTTCGTTATTTTAACTATCGCTGTGTTATTTTGTGTTTATTGAGTCTGACATAGTGGTATCTCTTTCGCACTTCTGTTAGCTAATTGTGTCCACGTGTTTAAATTTAACACTAAATAATCTATTAACTCATACAAACCTTTGCACATCAAAAGGGTCTTAAAGTAATAAGCATCTGACCACAATAAATAAAATGAACGGGGTTGACCCCCCTTTTCATAATAGGTTTAAGCCTCTAGACCCTGATATTCATCCAATCTCATCGCGAATCAAACCAAACAAACGTTCAAGGGCAGCCGATTTCGAGCCACTGCCTGAAATAATACACAACGATGACCATATACCTCGTTACTTAGTAATTACTGCAGTCGGATCAACAAAAGATGAAAATGTACCCTCTATTTCGTCTTACAACGTTTTTCGAATTGAAAAAGGCTTGAATTACATATCTAGAGATTATACTGAAGTAGTAGAACTAAAATCAGGGGATCTTCTTCTAAAAGCTCTCAATATTAAAGCAGCCGATAAATTTATGAAAGCTAAACTTGTTGACACAGTACCAGTAAACATAACCTCACACAAAAGTTTAAACTCTACACAAGGCCGAATCTACTCAAAAAACATTATTAATATTGATGAAAAAGAATTGCTCTCATCTTTAGAAAGTCAAAAAATCATTGACATCAAAAAAATAAATAAAATAGTCGATGGAAAGATCGTACCAACTGGTGCAGCAATTGTCACTTTTGACTTAATCCGTCGCCCAGAATACATTAAGTTGGGCTGGCAAAGAGTTCCAGTGGCGGAGTACATTCCTAACCCAATGAGATGTGTCAACTGCCAAAAGCTAGGACACACAAAAAAATGGTGCCGTAATATTGAATCGTGTAGAGAATGCGCATACCCCCCTCCACACGATACTTGCCTAAGAAAGTTCTGTGTCAACTGCAACAACGATTCACATCCATCATACGATCCTTCTTGCACAACGTTCCTTAAACACAAAGCAGTTAACAAGATCAAAATAGATCGGAGATGCCCTGCTCGTGAGGCCTGGAAAATCTTCAACGACCAACCATCATTACACACAATAGAACATTTTAAAAAAACGTCAACAACCCACACCTATGCTCAAGTTCTAAGAACAGCCAACACTGTTGGAGCTGCACGAAAAACTTCAACAACACATGAAAAGCAACTAATTAATCCACAGCCAAATCTACAACAACGACCCCAAACACTACAACCCCAACAACCTCCACAACAACAAGACACACAACTTCAACAACCTCTACAATATGAACAACTACAACATGAAAAAACACAAAACGAACACCAACAACAACACCAGGAAAAACTACATCAACACATTAAAATTAACGAACTACCACGATGCTCCAATGACAGTTGCTTACCCACTATTGAACAGACAAAAGCCAACAGTCAAGTAACACAAAACACAACACTAAACTCAATAACAGGAACAACACACATAAACGCGTCCTCCAATAACTTTGGTACAATTGACACAGATAATATCATGGAAACAGACGCTCCTCCTTCACCAACAAATAGAACACACACCTCAAATGGAACAGCAACTACACCAAACTCAAAACTATACAAAAGATTCCCCAACCTTTCAGTAATCATCACCCCAGAAACTCTCAAAAAAGCACAAAAAACGAACATACACACCCCAAAAAAATAAATAAATTCAACATTAACTATGGATTTAGGTATTAATATTTTTATTTTACAATGGAACATGCAAGGGTTTTTAAACAACAAATACGCGCTAGAACAACTCGTTGCAAAACATAAGCCAGACATTATACTAATCCAAGAAACACACATAGTAGATAAAAACAAACATTTACTACACTTGCCGAACTATAAAATTTTTCATCACAACAAAGACTACTCATATGCTAAATCAGGCATTGCCATACTAGTTAAAAATACTGTAAGCGTCTCAAACCACAATACTTCAAGCAACAACCTACTTCATCAAACAATAACAATTCATGGAAAAAAAGACTTGTATATTACCAATATTTATAAAGAACCAGATGTTTACCTTACCCCGCAACTTATTGACGACATTCCTAGGTACAATTCCGATCACCATTTAATTGCTGGAGACCTTAATGCTCATAACACGCTGTGGGGCTCCAACAGCACTTCCAGAAGCGGAACCTTATGGGAATTTTTTGCTAATGACCGCAACTTAACAATACTCAACGACGGATGCCCAACTCTTCTCAACACCAGAAACACTCTAACGGCAGTAGATGTGGCAATGGCCAACTCTGACCTGGCTTCAGTCTGACTCACGTGGTCCTGCTTTCAACAACCACAAATTTGTGATCATTTTCCCATTCTCATATACAACAACACTCGGCCCACACTTCATAAGTTCAACTCAAGATTCATTGATCAAAAAGCTAATTGGGATTTATTTATCGCAAAAACTGACATCTTAAACGTTGAATACGAAACGTCATCTAACATTAACAGAGAAGCAGCTCAAATTAAAAGAATCTTGAGAAAAGCTGCTAACGAGTCTATGCCTGTAAGTCGAAAATCGAAACATCGCAACTGCCCAGCTTGGTTTAATTCGGAAATTAGCAAACTTATTTATAAAAAAAATGAAGCCTGGACCAAATTTAAAAAGCGAAGAACTCAAACCAATTTATTGCATTACAAGAAAGCTAGTGCTCAGGTTAAAAGAGCTTGCAAACAAGCAAAGCAGGAAACATGGAATAGATTTGTCAACTCACTTAACCCAAAACTTGATTCTAGAACCTTATGGAATAGAGTTAAAAAAATTAATTCACGTCGTTTAATAAATTTTCCACCAATCTTCACTGATAATGCTGTTTTGTCCCACCCTGAATGTATAGCAACTGCTCTCGCAAAACTTTGGAGCTCTATTAGTTCAGATACTTCTTTCAACTCCAGCCTCATTAGCGAAAAATTAAATTTCAATGTTGAAAACATGATCAGTAACGGATCGAACCTATATTGTCTATTAGAGAATATAACACTGATGGAGCTAAATTCGGCATTAAAAAACTGTAGGGGAACAACGCCTAGCACTGACAAAATCACTTACGCGATGATAACGAACGCTTCTACGGGACTAAAAACAAGACTTTGCATCTTATTTAACAATATACTGAAATTTGGTATCTACCCACACGACTGGAAGTTAGCACTCCTGACGCCAGTTCCAAAACCAGGGAAAAATGCAAATAGCATGGAAGGCTACCGGCCAATATCTCTATTACCTGTGCTGGCAAAAGTTTTCGACAAAATAATATCACGTAGAATCTGGTCTAGATGCAAGGATAATGTTCTAGAACAACAACACGCATTCCGCCCGAATCATGGAGTCCACACACTCTGCCATGCATTGGAATCACAGATCAAAGAAAATATAAGGCACAGAAAACACAGCATTATTCTCTCCGAAGATCTGGAAAAGGCATTTGATAGAATAATTTCAACGCATGTGATAAAAGAGTTCCATAAATGGGGCATACCAAAACAAATTCTAAAAATAGTCCTTTCCTTTTTAACTAATCGCAGAATCAAAGTCAGAGTGGACGGATTCATGTCAAATGTTCTTTCGCTTGATAATGGGGTGCCACAAGGATCTCCAATATCGGTAGTATTGTATGCAGCATATGCGAATTCACTGGTCAGAACCTTAAAAAAAATTAACAGTATAGATTTTCTGGGTATCTATGCGGACAACATATTTGCAGTCTCTTCCGGAAATGAAGTACAGACGAACACGAACCTCATCGAGTTAGATAGAGAAATTCATCTGTGGGCAACCAAAACAGGGGCAGTAGTTCCGGCCAATAAAGCAGAAGCTCTTCATATTTGCAGAAAACACAAATGCCGATCAAGTACACTAACAATCAGAAATGTGAGTATCAACATAAAATCAAACATGAGAATACTGGGCCTTACTTTTTCTAAGAATGCACTTTGGAATGAACACATTAATAAAATTGTGGTAAAACTCAAAAACATCAACAACTTGCTCAAAGTAATTTGCACACGAAAAAAAGGACCCCACATAGAAACAGCCATCTCGATTTGCCGATTATTAGTAGAAGGAACAGTGCAAAACTGCATCACAATATATGGTTGGACAACGGAAACGAACAGAAAAAAATTAAATGTTGCAATTAACAGATGTTTCCGTACAGCATCTGGTATACTAACAGCTACGCCATTAGACTCCCTTAGAATTGAAGCCCAGTACAATGATTTTGAGTCATTAGTATATAGCAGATCAATAAAACTTACCGCTAAGTCCATAACCACAGCTTCTCATGGTACACACAAACTTCTTTGGAATCACCTTGACGACAACAAAACCACAGGTTCAAGCAGCGATTGTGGAATCCAACGCATAATTAGATACTGCCATTACATTAATATGCCCATACCTAACAAGCCACCTAACAACGCTCCAACACTTAACACAAATTTTATCGCAGATATATCACTCAGCGTACACAACAAAAAAAATACAAATACTGAGATATTTAAGAAAATTTTTAATAAACATAAATTTGAGTTCCTCCCGGAATTAACGATCTTCACTGATGGATCATTTTACGAAGGGGCATCGGCTTTTGCTGTGGTAGAACAGAATGACCACAATACATTTTCAACTGTTCACACAGGACTACTGCCCCTTAATGCAGGCATATTCAATGCAGAGTTAGAAGCCATTAAACATGCGGTTAAATATGCAGCAACAAAAAACAAAAAAACATTAATATGTTCAGATAGTCTTAGCGTTATCAAATCATTACAAAACATAGGCAACACAACCACTAAACACATTTTCGAGGGCGTAACAATAAATAATTGCATCAAAATTTTGTGGATTCCCAGCCATATTGGCATTAGGGGAAACGAATTAGCCGACAACGCAGCGAAACAAGCTTTAACCCTGCCTTTGGTAATGGAAGTTCGGTGCCTGGAATATTACTCATAGTACTCATTAAATTTGGTAAAATGATTTTAGCAGACACAAAACTACACAAATGGTCAAATTCGAGATCCTTTCTAAGTACACACAATGCTTCCATTTTGAGACCAGCATACAATAGCAATTTTTCCCGGGACGATTGCATCAAAATCATAAGGATGAGAGTAGGGACAACCTTATTTAGCTGTGGTCATTATTTTAACAACACAAATGCAATAGAATGCGTATACTGCAAAACTGCCTTAACTGTTCAGCACATTGTGAAAGATTGTCCCATATCGAAAGTAGATTCTCCGCTAGAGGTGGCACTTGATTGCAGCAAGAGAAAAACTCTTAACATCATCAATACCGTACTGGCGAAGCACGGCTTAAATCATGATATATAATCAATTTAATTGATCTCATTTATATATATTTTCAAATAATGTATAACTATCTGGAATTTTATCGTTAATTTAATTTTCACTTTTTGAATTTTATTATTAATTGAAGTACACTAAGTCAAAAATATGGGTACAAAATGGCCTGGTCGCCCAGTACCCAATCAAAAATATTTTATAAATTCATTTATAAAATATAAGTAGTAAATAAATAAAATAAAATAATATTTGCAATAAAATTAACCTTTGCAATCACGTCGGGGTCACCAATGTTTTGACTTGACAAGCCTTTTTGCCAATTGTTAAGCATCAGTATATTCCAACTAACTTAAACAAATCAAAATGATACTGTGCTACAAAAATTAAGCTTATTGAAAATTCGTAACTTTGAACGTAAGACTTGCTTTATTGAGAGTTTTTACGAGAATGAAAAAATGTAACAAGAGTTAAAGCAATGAAGCCAGAGGAAAAAATAAGAAAAGGAAGATTAAAGATAATCAGCGATATCTGCATACGAAGATGAGTGGATGGTAAATAGCGATATCTGCATTGGCAGGGTTGTTAATGGTGCGATTATTGATGATTGCTATTTATCGTATGTCTGACATCAGACACATGACAATTACATTTTTTATATCTTCAGAGTCCAAAATTGTGGGGTTTATTATTTTAATCTTTGCGAGAGTAATGGTTAGTATTAAATTTTTTAGTTCGGAAATCATTATTCTGTTTCTAGCTAAGAGTGAATCATATAAAATGCCAGTTTCAATTTGTTTTGTTTTCGATTTCAATTATCTTGTTGACTGCATCGGTTATTTTGTTAATCTGTTCCTGTGTCTTTGAGTTGATAGTTACCTGTCTGTTTTCGGAATTTATAAGTTCTTGCTGTCTTAATTTTAGTTTTTCGAAGTCATCGAAGTCTGGGGTTCCTGCGATTACTTTGAGTGCGGTTCCCAAGAGGTTGATACTTCTAGCGTGTCGATGGTGCACGTTCAGGGTTGCCAAGAGGGTGTTGATGTGTTCAACATCAGCGTCAAGTAGCTTTCTCATGTGTGACAGAGGGAAATGATTTGTGAGCTGTTTAGTCTCACTTGCCATTGCTGAATATGATTCAAGGTTGGTGGAATGTTTAAAATAATCGAAGCCCTGCCAGATTGTTACATCCCCGTCTGAGATTGGAATGTAATCCGCGTTGGAGTAGTCCGTTATTTTTGCCGCTATCACTTAAACAAAAAGTATCCCTATATAGAACCTAAAATATAAAAAGAAAGGTGAAACCCCAAGATTAGTCAGTTTAGAAGAAAGAGAGGGGAAAAAAGAAAGAGGGAAGAAAGAAAAAAAAAAGACTGGAATGCTCATCTAAGGTTGTCCTTATGGACCACCTTCCCTTTAATAAGAACCGTGGTTCCCAAATCAGCTTATATTTTCTCTTCAGCCTACAATGGCGTTAATTTGTTTCCTAGTCTTCTGTTCGATTTTACGAGAACACGTTCTCCCACCTCGAACACCCTGTTTTGTCGGGAAGGGTTGTTCCTTTCAAGTTGAGCCTTTTCGATCTTTTCCATTATTACTTTTCTAGTTTCCTGGGGTGTGGCCTGGATTATGTCTATAGGTCTTTTGCCGGTCTCTGAGTGAATCGAACGGTTGTACTCAACTGTGGCCATCAATATTAGATCTATCACGTCGTCTATTTTGTTTTCCAGTTTTAGGCACCTTGCAATCTCTAAAAGAGTGCTATGGAGCCTTTCGACTTGCCCATTTGAAGTGCTGTGAAGTGGGGGCGCATTCACCACGTCAATCCCGAATTTGTTTTTTAGTAGGGAAGGAATGGTTTCTGAATTGAAGGATGCTTCATTATCGCAATAGATTATCTTTGTGTTCGTGAAAATGTTCATTAACTGTAGAATTGGTGCCTTAATGTCATTTCTTGTACGCGATGGTATGGGTTGAACAACTGCGAACTTTGAAAACTTGTCAATGCAAGTAAGAAAATATTTTTTTGCCGTCGAAAAAATATCGATGTACAAGATTTCGCATTCGCGTGATGGAATGAGTGTTACCCCAAGCTCCTGTTTTTGTGGGTGTCTGTCGTATTTGGCTTTTGTGCAAATCTTACAGTTTGTGACGATTTCATTGGCTAACTTCGTCATTTTGGGGAAAAAGTAATCGGAAGAGATTTGCTTAACGTTTTCTTGGGCAGCTCTGTGGGCCCGATTGTGTTCGGTTTGAACTATTTCCCTTAGTTCAGTTTTGTCAACAATATCGGACACCATTTTTCTACAGTGCCAAAACTTCGTTGATGGAAACTGTCTGACCAATTGGTGCTGAATGCTTGCGAGCACTGGTAGCTCGCAATATATCGCATTGACTACATCTGGGTTTATAATAGTTTTCATCTCATTCAGTAGGGTGTTCTTGTCTGTGAAGTTGATTAGGTGACGAATTTTTTTTTCCGAAAAATATGAAGTAACGCTTGGATTTGAATTGTGCTTCTTCCAGAATTATCTGGTTTCTAAAGCAATTGACTGGCTTGTCAGTTGCTTCGATCGTGTAGGTTAGCGATTCTCCGCTGTGGATCGTCGCGTGATCCGAAAAAGCCTCTTGTTCCAAGGCATGAATATGTTGCCGTGATAGTGCATCGGCCACGTAGTTTTCCCTCCCAGGTTTGTAGAAGATTTTTGCATTGTGGTCTTCCACAAATGCTTTCCATCGCTTAAATTTTGGGTTCGAATTCCTTTCGGAGACCACAAACGTAAGCGGCTGATGATCGGTGAAGATATTTAGATCTTTAACCCCATAAAGGTAATTTCTCAGGTTTTTGAGAGCCCATACGATTGCTAAAAGTTCACGTTCGTTGGAGGCGAGATTTAGTTCGTTATCTTTTAGGGTTCTCGAAATCATTGTTATTGGTCTTTTATTTTGAGAGAGGACCGCCCCTAGACCTGACGCTGAAGCATCCGTCGTAAGATCGAACGGCTTCTTAAAGTCTGGGTAAAATAGGGTGACATCTTCTGATGCCAGAATTTCTTTGAGCTTGTTGAAGGCTTGGGCCTGTTTTTCATCGAGATTTATTATTACTTTTTTTGAATGGTTCGCACTAATTTTACCGTTATCACCTTTAAGTATATCAGTTAAGGGCTTCGCCAAGGACGCGAAGTCTTTGATGAAACAACGATAGTAGCTTGCCAACCCGAGAAACGACCTGACATTGAAGAGTGTAGAGGGTTGTTCATAATTGCGAATAGCTTCTACCTTGCTAGGACTTGTTTTTATACCCTCGCCAGATACGACAAATTCCAAGTATTCCACGCTTTCTTTAAAGAAGTGTGATTTTTCACGAGCGACTCTCATATTTGCTTGATGGCTCGCTGAAAAATGCTGGGGGCATTTTTCAAACCAAAAGGAAGCCTATTAAATTCATATTTCCCGTTACCTACGGAAAAAGCCGTTTTCTCCCTGTCACGTTCAGCGAGGGATATTTGGTGGAACCCTGACTTTAGGTCTAGAGTTGTGAAGTACCTAGCTTTTCCCATGCTTGATAGTATTACTGAAATGTTTGGGATCGGATACTTGTCGTCTATAGTTTTTTGGTTTAGTTTCCGAAAATCTATGACGAGACGCTTTTTGATATTACCGTATTCGTCTCTTCCTTTTTTACCAACAATCCAAATGGGGTTGTTGTAAGGTGAACGGGATGGGCGTATTATGTCCTTTTTTAATAAGTCATTTATTTCACTATTTACAAAATCAGTAACGCCCATAGGGTAGGGGTACAGTTTTGAGTAAACTGGGTCGTCAGTATCTGTTCGGATAGTTGCGACAATGTTTGTGTTGAAGGGTAGGGACTCGTTGGGGTCTGCAAAGACGCCAGACAATTTCCGTATCATTTTGTGAAAAATGTTTTTTACTTTTTGGGGTGCTTCCAAATCTTCTACTTCTGTGAAATTAACATCGACACATTTGAAAAATTGTATCTCCTCAGATCCGGTGTTGGTTCTGAGAGTTTTATTCTTAAAATCTAATGTTGACTCCGTCTGTGTTAACAGGTCAAGGCCAATTATGCCATCAAATGTTGATAGCGTAGGTAAAAAAAAAATGTGCTATTGGTGTCGAACAAACGGACAATGCACTTTTCCTTAATGTTATCAAATCCATGGATAGACTTTACGATGAAAGGTCCTTCCACAGGAATTTTACGTTTAAGTTCTGTTAATGGCTTTATGTAATTTTTAGACGCTCCTGTGTCCACTAACAGTTTAATCGTTCTCCCTGCTATACTTCTATTTATGAATGGTAGCAGGGAGTTTTGTCTAAAAAATTTATTTGATCATGCCCCTGGAGGTGATCAACTACTGCCAACGCTTCTGATTCGGCTAAGCTTTGATAATCAGATTCCTCTTGATCTACGAAAGGGTTATTCTGCAAGAGATTATTCACCCTTTGATGCTTTGGGCCTGTAAATCTAGTATTACCGCTAAGTGCCCTTTTCATTGTTTGGCCTAGATTATGATTGGTATAGTATTGTGCCAAGGCCTGGTTGTGGCCGGCCATAGCCTGATTATGAAACTGATTTCGACCGTGGATTTGGCCAGGACTATTCGACTGGAACTGAGTGGGCTGTCTGAATCGTTGTAAAGAGTCAACTTCCATTGGCTGTACCGGGCCTAAGTTTTGTGGAGTCCTACCTCCAGTATTCTGTTGCCTAAAAAAATGCGGATTTTTTCGTATATTGCCTGTCTTATCATTATCATTCGCAATGTTTTTTTCTTTGTTTTGCTGTCTATGCTTCCCACGCGGTGTCCTGTCTTCTACACTTCTTGCATAATTGCTTGCGAACATGTAGCGTTCGTGGTTGGATTCAACCTCCTGAGCTAATGCAAGCGCTGTCGGTAAATCGGCTGGTCTCGCTGCAAAAAGTATATCACTCAATGCTTTCCTAGTTCCCGAAATGAAGACTCTAAGTGCGTCCGCCCTATACTTCTCATTCAAAGATGCAACAATAGTTTTTTCATATGTCATAATTGTTTTGTTCGTGAGGAGTGTTAGTTTTCGCTCTACTTCGTCATAATATTGTAGAATCGTCATACTACCCTGGCGAAGAGTTGACAGCTCCTGATCTATTATATAAATTGGTCGCTTGTCCGAGTACGTAAAGTCAAGGCGGCTAATAATTGCCTTAAAGTTAAGGACAGTATTGAAAGAGTAGAGCACCATATCATCAGAGCCTTTGATTTTATTTCTAATGATTGCTACTGCCTGGTAGTGTTTTGAACTACCATTGTGACTTTCAAATAATTTGTACGCGGTGTGCGCCGCTTGTCTCCAAGATACGTAACTTTCTTGTCTACCTTCAAAGTCCGGCAGCGATTTTATAATGTCTAATGATTTGCCACATGATGTCCCTGGAGTTATTTCTACGTCCTTGTACGTTTCCACCTGGGGTGTTGACACTGTCAAGGTTGTCAAACGTTCGTTAAGACCTGCTATAGTTTGTTCAAAATTGGCCCTCTGTACGGTAAGTGTGCTACTAACTGCACCCTCTATCAAAGCCATTAACTGTGCTGGTTCCATTTTGTTTTTCCGTCACTTTTCCTTGACCACCAATTTGTGTTACTACTGTTATCGCTTACTCTCTTCTCAGTTGTAAGTTTTTTGATGAAAAATTCAAGACTTTGTTCGTTGTCACTCATGAAATTATTTGAAAAAAAGGAAAACAATTGACAAATAATTGACACTAACACTTTATATTTTAGTTATAGATTAAAATAAAAAAAATTTAGTATTAAGATTTTGTTATACCGGTGATTAAAAATGTGAGAAAAAAAAAATTGTATTTTTGCAAAGATTAAAGTTGGCGGTTTTTCCCGCAAAATTTTTTTGGTTTGATTGAGAGAAAAAGAAAAAAAAAATTGTCAAATTCTACTCACATTTCGTTTTTTTTATTCTTATCTAAATAAGTCTGCTTTCTGTGGTCCGCTGGTGAATCTTTCAGGGCACTGTTGCTGCTATTATTTGGTTGACTGCGACGTTAGTTGCTCCTGTTGTTTTTTATTTTTATTTTTTATTTGCTTGTTGATACGTTGCAATTTTGGTTATCTTTTCAGAGTTTTTTGTATTTTTATTTTTTCGATTATTTTTCCGGTGCGACGTTAGTTGCTGCCGTTGTTTTTTTATTTTTTATTTTTTAATTGCTTGTTGATGCACTGCAATTTTTATTATCTTTTCAGAATTTTTGTAGTATTTTTTTTCCGGTTCGAGTTATAGTTGGGCGCCAGTAAAGTTTTTCATTGGCCACATATAAAGAATAAAACTAGATTTGGTACTGTTAGACCGAGCCGTGTAGTTTATTTCAATATTAAAAGCAGACTAAAT
The DNA here is from genome assembly GCA_914767935.1 of Coremacera marginata. Classification (NCBI taxonomy): domain Eukaryota; kingdom Metazoa; phylum Arthropoda; class Insecta; order Diptera; family Sciomyzidae; genus Coremacera; species Coremacera marginata. Next base: position 114,080,832 of record OU612045.1, read on the forward strand.
TCTAAAATACAAAAGTATTAAGGCTAGACTTAAATAAAAGACCTTAAATGCTGATCTTGCATTTACTGCAGAATGTTGAAACTGCTGATCTTGCGCCTCGTGTGTGGTGTTGGGTAACTGTTGCACTATTTGTTGAAACCGCTGATATTGCGCCTCGTGTGTGGAGTTGGGTAACTTTTGCATAAAACGGTAATATAGGTCAACGGCCGCTGTCGCTAGGCGATCGTGTTAACACCTCCCTCGCTTAAGTGATGGCCGTCCTCGGGCTTCCTGAAACTGTCGATCACGATCTGGAGGGATTTTTTCGTTTGTCTTCTTCTTCGTTCTTGGTATAGCTTGAGGAGTGCGTAGCAGCCAATTATAATGACAACTGTTGGTAGGCCGGATAAGAGGGGTCTTGTTGCTAATTTCTCCTCGATATAATTTAGGTTCTCTACGCTCATTCTTTGGAGGTATGGTAGACTTAGTATCTCGTTATGGCTGGTTATGTTCAGAGCAGCCATCGCGGCTGACCCTGGTGATCTCTTCAATACCCCGTCTCGATTCATGTATGTAGACCCATTGATGCAAATTTCCTCGTTGAAAGTTAGGAGAAAGGTACCAGTGACCGTCCTGTTAGGACCGTTGGTGGAAGTTATAACGGCGGAGTTCTCGTTGATTATAATGATGCCATCATCGACGACTACTAGCGGTTCAAGGTGACTTGGTCTAGTACTGCAACTAGCGATGTTGCCAGTGTGAAGTTGTTGAGCGCATGTAGGGTGATTCAGTTCTTGACAAAATGTTGTTGTAAGCGTCGCGGTGCAGTTTCCGATACCCAGTACTCGGCTGCCACATTCGGCAACATTGTTGTATTCGGAGAAGTGCAAGATAGTCCCGTTACGCTGGACTGGGAATAATGTTACCTTTTTACACTCTTACTTAGGTATTGGATATTTAATAAGAAAATGTAAAAACTTATTATCTAATAAAACCTTAATATAAGATAATTGCATAAGATCTGTTATACTAATATTTGTAGAACGCATGACTGTTTTGACTTGACAAGCCTTTTTGCCAATTGTTAAGCATAAGTATATTCCAAATAACTTAAACAAATCAAAATGATACTGTGCTACAAAAATTAAGCTTATTGAAAATTCGTAACTTTGAACGTAAGACTTGCTTTATTGTGAGTTTTTACGAGAATGAAAAAATCTAACAAGAGTTAAAGCAATGAAGCCAGAGGAAAAAATAAGAAGATACGAAGATGAGTGGATGAGTTCTGATAGTAGCAATCCTAGCCACGCCATCGTCACCAAGAGTGGTATCAATAATTCTACCCATTTTCTATTTCAATGGAGGAAGGTTATCGTCTTTGATGAGTACCATAGATCCAGCTTTCAAATTGGGTGCATTTGGACGCCATTTGGACCGTTCTTGCAGCAGAGTTTAATATTCGGTACTACACTTTTTCCAGAATATTTGTTGAGTGTAGCAAACGCGCTGCCAACGGCTTAATCTGTTGAGGTTTACATCTGTGACATCAGGCTCTACAAACGAAGAGAAAGATCCACCAATTAAGAAATGCGCAGGAGTCAAAACTTCTAAGTCTTCTGGATTCTCTGAAAGTGGACAAAGCGGCCGTGAATTTATAATGGCAGAGATTTGACAAACCAAAGTTCTTAGCTCATCGTAGGTAAGAATAGAAGAGCCAACAACGCGATAAAAATGATATTTGGCGGTCTTAATGGCAGCCTCCCATAATCCGCCAAAGTGGGGTGACCTTGGTGGTATGAACTTCCAGTTGATGCCATCGGCTAAGCACTGATCTTCGATGGCCTTAATGTGCGAGTCGTTGGAAAAGAGCCTTTTGAGTTCAGCGAGTTCGTTTTTTGCTCCAATAAAGTTGGTGGCGTTGTCCGACCAGATTGTTTTAGGGCTTCCTCTGGTGCATATGAAGCGCTGTAGTGAAGCGAGAAATGACTGCGTTGTAAGGTCTTTTACCAATTCCATATGCACGGCCTTTGTTGCAAAACAGACAAATAAACATATGTATGACTTGATTGGCGAGCGTCCTCGAACATCAGATTTATGGAAAAAGGGACCACAAAAGTCGACACCTGTTGTCGTAAATGCTCTGCTTGCTTGAACTCTCTCTTCAGGAAGGCTGCCCATGATATGGTCGAGCGTGCGCGGTCTGACATGGAAGCATCTAACGCATTTATTGACAATGCTGTTAACGTATTTGCGGCCTCCAATTGGCCAGTACTGAAGACGAATCGATGCTAACAAGGCTTGCGAACCAGCATGCAGCAATCTTTGATGATAGTAAATGATGATTGAGTCTGATATAGGGTGCGCTTTGGGCAAAATAATTGGGTGCCGTGATTCAAATTCAAGAGACGAATGTTGAAAACGGCCGCCAACGCGAATGAGCCCAAAGTTGTCCAAAAAGGCTTCAGCGAGAAGAGCGAAGAAGATGATTGGACAGGTTGCTTCGAATCGAGCAATTTGTATTCCGTTGGAAGAGCAGCACGTTGTACCATGCGGAGTAAAAGGCGAGTACCTGCCTTAATGTCTTGTGTTGTGAGCGGACCAATAACTCTTTGACCTTTTGAACCGAAGAGACTAATATAAGCAAATACTCTTTGCATCTTCAAAAATGAGTTCGTGAATTTGCAATCTTGAGAAAAATCAATTAATTTATATGAAGAAATGCAAACAATCTTACGTCTTTCTGGAGGTTGAAGTATTGCATCTGGAAGCGATGGCCAATAATGTGGGTCTTCTTTCAGGAATGAGGGTCCATAAAACCACAAGTCGAAGTCCTTTAGAGCGTAAGGAGATGCCCCCTTGGAAAGTATGTCAGCAGGATTCATTTTTGATGGTACATAATGCCATTTCATGTCTTTAGTTAGAGTCTGAATATTGCTTATGCGATTTGAGACAAAAATATTGTACCTAGATGGTTCATCACGCAACCAAGAGAGCACAACAGTAGAATCACACCAGCAGTGTAGTTCAGCTTCGAATAATTTTAAGTTGACAACTGAAGTTAAGAGTGATGCAAGCAAATGAGCAGCTTGAAGCTCTAACCTTGGAATTGTGAGAGTTTGAAGAGGAGAGACGCGTGATTTCGAGCAAAGTAAAGTTGTGGTGATGCTGCCTTGATCATTTGAACGCACGTATATACATGCGCCGTAAGCACATATGCTTGCATCGCAAAAGGCATGAATTTGCAATTTAGCATTTCGAACCAAGACTGCCCTAGGAAATGTTATTGTGTCGACTAATTCAAACTCCTTGCTGAAACTAACCCATTCTGAATGCAAAGATTGAGGCAGGCTTTCATCCCAATCGTACTTCATCTTCCATAATAATTGGTTAAAAATTTTTGCTTTCATTATAATCGGACCGATAAGACCTAGTGGGTCGTAAAATCTTGCTATCGTTGATAAAATGCTACGTTTAGTTACCTTTGTTTGATTCTGAAGCTTGTCAAATGCAAATAAAAATACATCGCTCTTCGGGCTCCAAACCTTTTGCTCCCCACTGGAAAGTTGCGTTCTTCGTCGAGAGCCAGTTGATGCATGGCTCGAACCGCAAGAAATGCAGCAGACTTTGTCCCATAAGTTACAGTATCAAGCTTGAAGATTTTTATGGAATCTTGAGGGTTCTCACGCCATATTATGCACTGAAGAAAGTTATCTGGTGAACAAACCTTGACACTTCGATACATTTTGCATATGTCTGCTGTTAGTGCAATTTTGAATGTACGAAAACGAAGAAGTATATCGCACAGTTTTGATTGAATTGTTGGCCCGACCATGAGTACATCATTAAGCGATATTCTATTTGAAGAGGCTGCTGACCCATCGAATACCACGCGCAATTTCGTAGTGGTACTATCTGCTTTGTGTACACAGTGATGCGGCAGAAAGTAGATTGGAACTTTAGGCAGCGGTTCTTGCACCAAAGTCATGTGTCCGAGCTCGAGATATTCATCCATGAATGCCGAATACTGTGTTTTGAGCTCATCATTAGCATTTAATCGTCTCTCGAGTGTCATAAATCGATTAAGCGCTGATTTGTACGACGCTCCAAGTTGAGCGGGATCCAGTTTGGTAGGAAGACGCACTGAGTATGCTCTGTTAGCCAAACGAGTATGATGCTCAACGAAGTGATTTTCGCAAAGTTCTTCTTCTTTTGTGAAACAATTAATTGTTTCAGAGGGAGTATCTACTTCCCAGAACTTTCTTACTAAATTTTCAAGCTCATAGTCAGGATCATGAAATTGAATCTTTAATGATGTTGATAGACACGTAGATGACCTGGTTATAGTGCGCACACCTCCACAGACAATCGAACCAAGTTTTGTTTTTTGTAAGAGCGGCAGGTTGGGACCAAGTCGTATCTGACCCACACACATTAAATCGAAAAATAGCTCAGCACCTATTAATACGTCTATGCGCTGCGACTTGAAGAAATACGGATCAGCAAGTTTAAAATTTTTAGGCATGTTCCAACCTTTAGTGTTTAGTTGGAAATTCGGCTGCTGATCAGTGATAGTTGGACTCACAATGGCTGAAATTGTAGTAGAAAAGTCACCAGTGAGAGATTGCATGAAGAAATTAACAGTAGCGTTAGCTGTAAAATCTGACTCTCCAATTCCGGAAACAATTGTTGTTGATTTCTTTTTTTTGAGTTGGAGTTCGTTGACCAACTTCACAGAGATAAAATTATGTTGAGATGCTGAATCTAAAATTGCTCTGCAAGGTACAAGAGAACCACCTTGGCTTTTGACGTAAACAATAGCAGAAGCGAGTAAAACGTTTATATTTAAAGGAGTAGATACGCATGGTTGAGCATCTGCTGGCGATATTGAACATAAGGCTGAATGGCTACTAGGAGCGCTTTGAAGTTGATTTAAGTTCACTGCCGAGTGTATGTAGGATGTATTTGGAATTGCTGTATCTTCTTCGCTAGGAGACACAGTCGTAGGATTTGATATCGAGAATGATTGAGCTGTTTTATCATCAATAGTAGAATTCATATGTAGCATGGTATGATGTTTTGCTGAACAGGTGCGACAACGAGTTGACTTGCATGTTTTTGAGCCGTGACCAGGCTTTAGGCAGTTTACACAAAGATGTAACCTTTTCGCTTCTTTGTATCGTATTCCTGGAGTGAGGTTGTTAAATTGTGAACAGTGATAGATCAGATGATCGCTTGACTCACAAAATCGACAAATCCTTGCCAGTGCAGCGGAAGCGACGAATGCTTTCTTACGATTATTTAAGTTTTGAATTGATTTGCCCACCTGTTTGCTAGGCGTCTGATTTGCCATAGCATTTTCCACATTTTCAAGCATCTGACATCGTCGTTCCAAGAAATCTTCCATTGAGTTCCATGGCGGCAACACATCAATAGGAGTCTCTTCTTCCCACTTGGTCTGTGCAGTGGTGCCCATTTTTTTACCAATGAGATGAACAAGTAAACCATCTGCTAACTGCTCACGGGTAGCCATAGATTCTAGGGCGCGAAGATGAGATTTGGCCTTGTCACTCAGCTGGCGAAGGGACGAATCATTTCCTACAGTCTGTAGTGCAAAGAGCTCTTTGATGTGAGCCTGAAAATTAAGACGCTTATTATCGAATCTCTTTTTTAATAAATTTAAAGCCTTGGAGTAATTATCCTCAGTAATGTCCAAAGATTTTATTGTATCCAACGCAGCACCCTTTAGGCTTAAGCGCAAGTGCTGAAACTTCTCCACGTTTGTAAGATCGACATTTTTATCCACGATAGACTGAAAGGGGGAACAGGGGGCGAACCTTCACATGGCAACGTGTCTGACCGCCTCAACCTGGCGAGGCCAGCATTATCCATGTCGAAATCGTCTCAAGTCGACTCAAACCTCCAAGTGGTGTTCCCTGGGCAACGGCAAACTGGCATCCGTCAGTTTGACGGCTAATTTGAGCGGCGGGTCACTCCATAGACCTTAAACATGGAATGTGCGCAGGGTTTGGGTCCCGCCACATTACTACTGCCCAATGAAAACTAAACCAGCCTCGGATAAGAACCCCAATTACGTTGACGACCACCGCAAACGAAAAACGGACAATGATTTACGGATATGCACCTGGAATGTCCGGACCCTTTATAGGGAAGGTGCCATTATCCAACTGGCGGAAGCCCTCAAAACAATACAATCTGACATCACCGCCATCCAGGAAATGCGATGGAAAGGGCAAGGCTGCTCTAAACAAGCACACTGCGATATCTACTACAGCTGCCATGCGGAGAAGCGCGAATTCGGATGTGGATTCGTCGTTAGCCGGAAACTACGCCACCTTGTTTCCCGGTTCACACCTGTGAACGAAAGATTGGCCACGATCCGCATCAAGGCAAAATTTTTCTACATAAGCCTTATTTGCGCGCACGCCCCGACGGAGGAAAAGGACGAAGCCGTCAAGGACGCTTTCTACGCTAGTCTTGAGGACGTATATGACCACCTTCCGGTCCATGACGTGAAAATAGTCCTCGGCGATTTTAATGCGAAAGTCGGAAGGGAAGGCATCTTTGGCCCCACTGTCGGTCAGTTCAGTCTTCACGAGACCTCCACAAACAACGGTCTAAGACTGATCGACTTCGCCGCGGCACGAAACATGGTAGTTAGTAGCACCAGATTTAAGCACCTCGACATCCACAAGGCCACCTGGCTGTCCCCGGATCAAAAAACGAGAAACCAAATTGATCATGTTGTAATCGACGGAAGGCATGCCTCTAGTGTTCTAGATGTGCGTACATTTCGGGGGGTCAACATTGACTCCGACCATTATCTTGTTGCAGCCAAGATCCGCATGCGATTATGCAATGCCAAGAACATACGCACAGGAATGCAACGAAAGCTAGATGTCGCTAAGCTGCAATTACAACGGACTGCCGAAGCCTACTCCGCTCAACTCTCGGTTAAGCTCAACCAACCAACCTCTGGACTCGACGACGCCGGCGGACTTTGGGCGCATATATCCCACTCCATGCGCGCTGCCGCTGAAGAAGTCATTGGTTTCCGGCGCCCGCAACCTCGGAACCAATGGTATGATCAGGAGTGTCGCATTGCGACTGCAGTAAAAAACGCCGCTTATAGAAAAATGCTGCAGTCAGCTGCAACGCGAGCCGTGCGAGAAAACTACCGCGAAAAGAGGAAGGAAGAGAGGCGCCTTTTCAGACGAAAGAAAAGAGAGCAGGAAAAGCGTGAGCGTGAGGAACTAGAGGTATACCAGGGCAAGAAGGATGCACGAAAATTCTATCAACAGGTTAAGCGTCTAACCCAAGGTTTCAAGCCCGGAGCATCCACTTGTAGAGACGAAAATGGAGATCTGAATACGGATACACAGTGTGTGCTTAGATTGTGGAGACAGCACTTCTCCAATTTACTTAATGGCGACGATTCCACCAATGCCGCCCATCGAGAGCACAGCGCAGTGCCACCAATCGACGATGACGGAGTGGAAGTATCACCACCTAGCCATGAAGAGGTTCGAGTTGCTATCCAACGACTCAAAAACAATAAAGCAGCGGGTGCTGACGGCCTGTCAGCTGAATTGTTTAAAACCGGCGGCGATGAATTGATAAGGCGCATGCATCAGCTCATCAGCAAAATATGGCTAGCAGAAAGCATGCCCGACGATTGGAACCTCAGTGTACTGTGCCCAATACTTAAGAAAGGAGACCCTACAATCTGCGCAAGTTATAGAGGTATCAGTCTTATTTCCATCGCATATAAGGTTCTCTCAAGCGTACTGTGTGAAAGATTAAAGCCAATTACAAAAACACTGATTGGACCTTATCAGTGTGGCTTTCGACCTGGTAAGTCTACCATAGACCAGATTTTCACTCTACGACAAATCCTGGAGAAAACCCACGAAAATCAAATTGACACACACCATCTCTTTGTCGACTTTAAAGCTGCGTTCGATAGCCCGAGAAGGGATTGCCTATACGCAACAATGTCTGAGTTCGGTATACCTGCAAAGTTGATTAGACTTTGCAGAATGACGTTGAGCAACACACGCAGCTCCGTCAAGGTAGGAAATGACCTCTCCGAAACCTTCAATACCGAAAGAGGTTTCAGGCAAGGCGATCCACTGTCTTGCGATCTCTTCAACATCATCATGGAGGGGATCGTACGAAAGGCCGGTGTGCATCGTAATGTCACCATTTTCTATAAAGGTGTCCAGCTCCTTGCTTACGCTGATGATATTGATATTGTTGGCAGAACCAAGAGAGATGTTACCGCTGCTTTCGCCGCTATCGAAAAGGAATCAGCCAAAGTGGGTTTGACGATAAATGAGGGTAAAACAAAGTATATGCTGTCTACAAACAAGGGAGCTCGGCGTTTAGACTCCCACGTTTCCTCCGGCAGCTATAACTTTGAAGTAGTCAAGGAGTTTGTATACCTTGGCACCGCCATTAATACTAACAACGAAATCAGCCTGGAGATAAAGCGAAGAACAATAATTGCTAATAGGTGCTACTACGGGCTCAGTAAGCAACTAAGTTCCAGAGCCCTCTCTCGATCGACAAAACTAACACTCTACAAGACGCTCGTTCTACCTGTGCTGCTTTATGGCGCTGAGGCATGGGTAGTTTCGCAAACTGACGCAGCCGCTCTGGGGGTGTTCGAGAGAAAAGTTCTTCGCAAAATCTTCGGTCCTGTTCAAGTCGGCGATGACTATCGCATCCGAATGAACCACGAGCTGTATGAGCTCTACGGAGACATTGACGTAGTTCGGCGTATAACTGTGCAGCGACTACGCTGGCTGGGTCATGTCCATCGTATGGACGACGAAGCTCCAGCGAAAAAGGTGCTCGAAGCGAGGGTCGCTGGTCAACGACGACGAGGGAGACCATGCCTCCGATGGATGGACCAGGCTGAGGAAGCCCTAACCGCACTTGGTGTATCCGATTGGAGAAGGCGCGCGCAAAGCAGAGGCGCCTGGCGAGAGCTGATGAGGTCGGTCGAAATCCGGACACGGGTTGTCACGGCCACCTAAGTAAGTAGTAAGACTGAAAGGTTTGATAAAAATCTGGCCAATCAGTGTGCTTTTCATAAAAGGAAGGTATTTGTAACGTTGGTAAGCGTGTCTTTGGTTGCTGAAGCACAAGAGAATGCAACATGTTGTCGGGAAATGAACCACGCGTTGTTGCAGAATGTGGGTTGTCTCGTCTAGAATTGAGTTCCCGTGTAAAAGCTGCCTTCAATTTCATGTAAATTGACATGAAGCTACTGCGCGCATCTCCTTCGATTTCAAGAGGATTTTCATCTTCTATAGAAGACTGAAATTTGTCGAAATCTCTTTCAAATTTTTCTATAAGTTCGAGCCGAACCGAAATATCACTTTCATCAAATGTTTGCAATGCATTCGCGGATAAAGTTGATTGCAAATCCTGTAGTTGCTTAAAAATTGCGGTGACTCTTAACCTTGAAAGCGAGACGTCGTTGTTTTCATTGACATCGGGCTTGCCCTTGAGACTGCGTTTAGGTTTAACCATTTTTGAATGGGATATATTATATATATGTGTGCAAATGTATATCACGGATTGTCTAGAAGAATCTAGAGCGTAACGCTATAAGAACGCAGTGCAGCGTTATAAGAGCGCTAGCAGCATAGCATAACTTGAATGTAGGATTTTGGAGCACAGCAGCAGCAACAATACTCTTGCGGAAGTCGGTGGTGTACAGCACAAGTGGGATGATTGTAGGTATTGTCCAGAATCAACACCGGAGCGTTTAGAGCAATTCAGCCGAACTTAAGTTGAACAGCAGCAGCTAGACGATAGCGTTACGCCGACAGAAACGTGAGTTGAAGCACAGCAGATTTTGAAGATCTGCAGCAGCAGTGTAACGATATCGTAGCGCCGGCAGCGCAGCGTAAGTTGGAGCGCAGCAGATTTTGAAGCGCAGACGTAGCAGGAACAACAGCAAGAATAAATCACCGCTTTGTTTTAATGGCAATGCAGCAAGTTTTGCAATGAGAATATGAAAGCCGCGTGTCAATTAAGCAAGAATTTGTTCAGTTTTTAATGAATTTTGATATTAAGTGCAAATATTTGCAATATCAGTCTTGCCCAGGCAATCGCCGCGTTTAGTTCGTTATTTTAACTATCGCTGTGTTATTTTGTGTTTATTGAGTCTGACATAGTGGTATCTCTTTCGCACTTCTGTTAGCTAATTGTGTCCACGTGTTTAAATTTAACACTAAATAATCTATTAACTCATACAAACCTTTGCACATCAAAAGGGTCTTAAAGTAATAAGCATCTGACCACAATAAATAAAATGAACGGGGTTGACCCCCCTTTTCATAATAGGTTTAAGCCTCTAGACCCTGATATTCATCCAATCTCATCGCGAATCAAACCAAACAAACGTTCAAGGGCAGCCGATTTCGAGCCACTGCCTGAAATAATACACAACGATGACCATATACCTCGTTACTTAGTAATTACTGCAGTCGGATCAACAAAAGATGAAAATGTACCCTCTATTTCGTCTTACAACGTTTTTCGAATTGAAAAAGGCTTGAATTACATATCTAGAGATTATACTGAAGTAGTAGAACTAAAATCAGGGGATCTTCTTCTAAAAGCTCTCAATATTAAAGCAGCCGATAAATTTATGAAAGCTAAACTTGTTGACACAGTACCAGTAAACATAACCTCACACAAAAGTTTAAACTCTACACAAGGCCGAATCTACTCAAAAAACATTATTAATATTGATGAAAAAGAATTGCTCTCATCTTTAGAAAGTCAAAAAATCATTGACATCAAAAAAATAAATAAAATAGTCGATGGAAAGATCGTACCAACTGGTGCAGCAATTGTCACTTTTGACTTAATCCGTCGCCCAGAATACATTAAGTTGGGCTGGCAAAGAGTTCCAGTGGCGGAGTACATTCCTAACCCAATGAGATGTGTCAACTGCCAAAAGCTAGGACACACAAAAAAATGGTGCCGTAATATTGAATCGTGTAGAGAATGCGCATACCCCCCTCCACACGATACTTGCCTAAGAAAGTTCTGTGTCAACTGCAACAACGATTCACATCCATCATACGATCCTTCTTGCACAACGTTCCTTAAACACAAAGCAGTTAACAAGATCAAAATAGATCGGAGATGCCCTGCTCGTGAGGCCTGGAAAATCTTCAACGACCAACCATCATTACACACAATAGAACATTTTAAAAAAACGTCAACAACCCACACCTATGCTCAAGTTCTAAGAACAGCCAACACTGTTGGAGCTGCACGAAAAACTTCAACAACACATGAAAAGCAACTAATTAATCCACAGCCAAATCTACAACAACGACCCCAAACACTACAACCCCAACAACCTCCACAACAACAAGACACACAACTTCAACAACCTCTACAATATGAACAACTACAACATGAAAAAACACAAAACGAACACCAACAACAACACCAGGAAAAACTACATCAACACATTAAAATTAACGAACTACCACGATGCTCCAATGACAGTTGCTTACCCACTATTGAACAGACAAAAGCCAACAGTCAAGTAACACAAAACACAACACTAAACTCAATAACAGGAACAACACACATAAACGCGTCCTCCAATAACTTTGGTACAATTGACACAGATAATATCATGGAAACAGACGCTCCTCCTTCACCAACAAATAGAACACACACCTCAAATGGAACAGCAACTACACCAAACTCAAAACTATACAAAAGATTCCCCAACCTTTCAGTAATCATCACCCCAGAAACTCTCAAAAAAGCACAAAAAACGAACATACACACCCCAAAAAAATAAATAAATTCAACATTAACTATGGATTTAGGTATTAATATTTTTATTTTACAATGGAACATGCAAGGGTTTTTAAACAACAAATACGCGCTAGAACAACTCGTTGCAAAACATAAGCCAGACATTATACTAATCCAAGAAACACACATAGTAGATAAAAACAAACATTTACTACACTTGCCGAACTATAAAATTTTTCATCACAACAAAGACTACTCATATGCTAAATCAGGCATTGCCATACTAGTTAAAAATACTGTAAGCGTCTCAAACCACAATACTTCAAGCAACAACCTACTTCATCAAACAATAACAATTCATGGAAAAAAAGACTTGTATATTACCAATATTTATAAAGAACCAGATGTTTACCTTACCCCGCAACTTATTGACGACATTCCTAGGTACAATTCCGATCACCATTTAATTGCTGGAGACCTTAATGCTCATAACACGCTGTGGGGCTCCAACAGCACTTCCAGAAGCGGAACCTTATGGGAATTTTTTGCTAATGACCGCAACTTAACAATACTCAACGACGGATGCCCAACTCTTCTCAACACCAGAAACACTCTAACGGCAGTAGATGTGGCAATGGCCAACTCTGACCTGGCTTCAGTACTCACGTGGTCCTGCTTTCAACAACCACAAATTTGTGATCATTTTCCCATTCTCATATACAACAACACTCGGCCCACACTTCATAAGTTCAACTCAAGATTCATTGATCAAAAAGCTAATTGGGATTTATTTATCGCAAAAACTGACATCTTAAACGTTGAATACGAAACGTCATCTAACATTAACAGAGAAGCAGCTCAAATTAAAAGAATCTTGAGAAAAGCTGCTAACGAGTCTATGCCTGTAAGTCGAAAATCGAAACATCGCAACTGCCCAGCTTGGTTTAATTCGGAAATTAGCAAACTTATTTATAAAAAAAATGAAGCCTGGACCAAATTTAAAAAGCGAAGAACTCAAACCAATTTATTGCATTACAAGAAAGCTAGTGCTCAGGTTAAAAGAGCTTGCAAACAAGCAAAGCAGGAAACATGGAATAGATTTGTCAACTCACTTAACCCAAAACTTGATTCTAGAACCTTATGGAATAGAGTTAAAAAAATTAATTCACGTCGTTTAATAAATTTTCCACCAATCTTCACTGATAATGCTGTTTTGTCCCACCCTGAATGTATAGCAACTGCTCTCGCAAAACTTTGGAGCTCTATTAGTTCAGATACTTCTTTCAACTCCAGCCTCATTAGCGAAAAATTAAATTTCAATGTTGAAAACATGATCAGTAACGGATCGAACCTATATTGTCTATTAGAGAATATAACACTGATGGAGCTAAATTCGGCATTAAAAAACTGTAGGGGAACAACGCCTAGCACTGACAAAATCACTTACGCGATGATAACGAACGCTTCTACGGGACTAAAAACAAGACTTTGCATCTTATTTAACAATATACTGAAATTTGGTATCTACCCACACGACTGGAAGTTAGCACTCCTGACGCCAGTTCCAAAACCAGGGAAAAATGCAAATAGCATGGAAGGCTACCGGCCAATATCTCTATTACCTGTGCTGGCAAAAGTTTTCGACAAAATAATATCACGTAGAATCTGGTCTAGATGCAAGGATAATGTTCTAGAACAACAACACGCATTCCGCCCGAATCATGGAGTCCACACACTCTGCCATGCATTGGAATCACAGATCAAAGAAAATATAAGGCACAGAAAACACAGCATTATTCTCTCCGAAGATCTGGAAAAGGCATTTGATAGAATAATTTCAACGCATGTGATAAAAGAGTTCCATAAATGGGGCATACCAAAACAAATTCTAAAAATAGTCCTTTCCTTTTTAACTAATCGCAGAATCAAAGTCAGAGTGGACGGATTCATGTCAAATGTTCTTTCGCTTGATAATGGGGTGCCACAAGGATCTCCAATATCGGTAGTATTGTATGCAGCATATGCGAATTCACTGGTCAGAACCTTAAAAAAAATTAACAGTATAGATTTTCTGGGTATCTATGCGGACAACATATTTGCAGTCTCTTCCGGAAATGAAGTACAGACGAACACGAACCTCATCGAGTTAGATAGAGAAATTCATCTGTGGGCAACCAAAACAGGGGCAGTAGTTCCGGCCAATAAAGCAGAAGCTCTTCATATTTGCAGAAAACACAAATGCCGATCAAGTACACTAACAATCAGAAATGTGAGTATCAACATAAAATCAAACATGAGAATACTGGGCCTTACTTTTTCTAAGAATGCACTTTGGAATGAACACATTAATAAAATTGTGGTAAAACTCAAAAACATCAACAACTTGCTCAAAGTAATTTGCACACGAAAAAAAGGACCCCACATAGAAACAGCCATCTCGATTTGCCGATTATTAGTAGAAGGAACAGTGCAAAACTGCATCACAATATATGGTTGGACAACGGAAACGAACAGAAAAAAATTAAATGTTGCAATTAACAGATGTTTCCGTACAGCATCTGGTATACTAACAGCTACGCCATTAGACTCCCTTAGAATTGAAGCCCAGTACAATGATTTTGAGTCATTAGTATATAGCAGATCAATAAAACTTACCGCTAAGTCCATAACCACAGCTTCTCATGGTACACACAAACTTCTTTGGAATCACCTTGACGACAACAAAACCACAGGTTCAAGCAGCGATTGTGGAATCCAACGCATAATTAGATACTGCCATTACATTAATATGCCCATACCTAACAAGCCACCTAACAACGCTCCAACACTTAACACAAATTTTATCGCAGATATATCACTCAGCGTACACAACAAAAAAAATACAAATACTGAGATATTTAAGAAAATTTTTAATAAACATAAATTTGAGTTCCTCCCGGAATTAACGATCTTCACTGATGGATCATTTTACGAAGGGGCATCGGCTTTTGCTGTGGTAGAACAGAATGACCACAATACATTTTCAACTGTTCACACAGGACTACTGCCCCTTAATGCAGGCATATTCAATGCAGAGTTAGAAGCCATTAAACATGCGGTTAAATATGCAGCAACAAAAAACAAAAAAACATTAATATGTTCAGATAGTCTTAGCGTTATCAAATCATTACAAAACATAGGCAACACAACCACTAAACACATTTTCGAGGGCGTAACAATAAATAATTGCATCAAAATTTTGTGGATTCCCAGCCATATTGGCATTAGGGGAAACGAATTAGCCGACAACGCAGCGAAACAAGCTTTAACCCTGCCTTTGGTAATGGAAGTTCGGTGCCTGGAATATTACTCATAGTACTCATTAAATTTGGTAAAATGATTTTAGCAGACACAAAACTACACAAATGGTCAAATTCGAGATCCTTTCTAAGTACACACAATGCTTCCATTTTGAGACCAGCATACAATAGCAATTTTTCCCGGGACGATTGCATCAAAATCATAAGGATGAGAGTAGGGACAACCTTATTTAGCTGTGGTCATTATTTTACCAACACAAATGCAATAGAATGCGTATACTGCAAAACTGCCTTAACTGTTCAGCACATTGTGAAAGATTGTCCCATATCGAAAGTAGATTCTCCGCTAGAGGTGGCACTTGATTGCAGCAAGAGAAAAACTCTTAACATCATCAATACCGTACTGGCGAAGCACGGCTTAAATCATGATATATAATCAATTTAATTGATCTCATTTATATATATTTTCAAATAATGTATAACTATCTGGAATTTTATCGTTAATTTAATTTTCACTTTTTGAATTTTATTATTAATTGAAGTACACTAAGTCAAAAATATGGGTACAAAATGGCCTGGTCGCCCAGTACCCAATCAAAAATATTTTATAAATTCATTTATAAAATATAAGTAGTAAATAAATAAAATAAAATAATATTTGCAATAAAATTAACCTTTGCAATCACGTCGGGGTCACCAATGTTTTGACTTGACAAGCCTTTTTGCCAATTGTTAAGCATCAGTATATTCCAACTAACTTAAACAAATCAAAATGATACTGTGCTACAAAAATTAAGCTTATTGAAAATTCGTAACTTTGAACGTAAGACTTGCTTTATTGAGAGTTTTTACGAGAATGAAAAAATGTAACAAGAGTTAAAGCAATGAAGCCAGAGGAAAAAATAAGAAAAGGAAGATTAAAGATAATCAGCGATATCTGCATACGAAGATGAGTGGATGGTAAATAGCTATATCTGCATTGGCAGGGTTGTTAATGGTGCGATTATTGATGATTGCTATTTATCGTATGTCTGACATCAGACACATGACAATTACATTTTTTATATCTTCAGAGTCCAAAATTGTGGGGTTTATTATTTTAATCTTTGCGAGAGTAATGGTTAGTATTAAATTTTTTAGTTCGGAAATCATTATTCTGTTTCTAGCTAAGAGTGAATCATATAAAATGCCAGTTTCAATTTGTTTTGTTTTCGATTTCAATTATCTTGTTGACTGCATCGGTTATTTTGTTAATCTGTTCCTGTGTCTTTGAGTTGATAGTTACCTGTCTGTTTTCGGAATTTATAAGTTCTTGCTGTCTTAATTTTAGTTTTTCGAAGTCATCGAAGTCTGGGGTTCCTGCGATTACTTTGAGTGCGGTTCCCAAGAGGTTGATACTTCTAGCGTGTCGATGGTGCACGTTCAGTGTTGCCAAGAGGGTGTTGATGTGTTCAACATCAGCGTCAAGTAGCTTTCTCATGTGTGACAGAGGGAAATGATTTGTGAGCTGTTTAGTCTCACTTGCCATTGCTGAATATGATTCAAGGTTGGTGGAATGTTTAAAATAATCGAAGCCCTGTCAGATTGTTACATCCCCGTCTGAGATTGGAATGTAATCCGCGTTGGAGTAGTCCGTTATTTTTGCCGCTATCACTTAAACAAAAAGTATCCCTATATAGAACCTAAAATATAAAAAGAAAGGTGAAACCCCAAGATTAGTCAGTTTAGAAGAAAGAGAGGGGAAAAAAAGAAAGAGGGAAGAAAGAAAAAAAAAAAGACTGGAATGCTCATCTAAGGTTGTCCTTATGGACCACCTTCCCTTTAAGAAGAACCGTGGTTCCCAAATCAGCTTATATTTTCTCTTCAGCATACAATGGCGTTAATTTGTTTCCTAGTCTTCTGTTCGATTTTACGAGAACACGTTCTCCCACCTCGAACACCCCGTTTTGTCGGGAAGGATTGTTCCTTTCAAGTTGAGCCTTTTCTGCGCGCAAAGCAGAGGCGAAAGCTGATGAGGTCTGCCGAAACCGGAACGCGGGTTGTTATGGCCACCTAAGTAAGTATTCAATTAGCTAAATATTAAAATAATGATAAATATCTTCAGATTTAAGAGATCTGACTTGTTGGTACATGACAAAAAAATGAATATTTTTATATTCCCATACAAAAAATGTAATTGGGATCATTCCTTACTAGTTTCAGCATTTTTTTAACTCAAATTTTCTTAAAACTGGTTCGTACTTAGTTTTAATTTTATTTTTATTTTTAAATGAATTTTTAAACAAAAAAGTCTGACTTATATTACCAGAGCTATGTTTTTTTACGGTTGGAAAATATCGAATTTATTTTTTGTTGTATTAAAAAATCGCAAAAAATCGAAATATCAAAAAAACATCAGTGAAATGCCATGGAAATATTTTCTAAAACTATAACTTATACAGAAACTAAATTTTACGATTACATTTGACGAGCACAGAATAAAAAAAGGGTGCAATATTTCACAGAAGAAAAACACTTACACAATTTTGCCAGCGTAAAAAGAAGTTATCTCTTCAGCGTGCGTGTAAATTTTGTAAGTATGCGTGCGTGCTTGTACTCGTCGTTTATAATCGGTTTTATTTTATTATTTTTGCTTCGGCTTTGGTCGACAAGAAACGCGGGCGTGGTTGATTATTATTTCGCTTTAATATTTTCATAAATGCAATTTTGCATTCAGTTCTGTAAATACATTAAATTTTTGATGTTTATATAATAAAATTAAGATTATGTGGGCTATTGATTTTAAAGTCATGTAAGGAGAGAACAATTTTTGTAATTAATGAATCTATTTATCTATCTATATTAAAAAAAATCATTTTCTGCTTGTTGATTTGTTTGTTTGTTTGTTTGACTTTTTACAAATCTAAACGGCTAAACAGATTTCGCTCAAACTGAAAATGTGTATTACTTGCATCCTGGATTAGGTTATTGCATACTTAGTTTCAACCACGCCCCCTTTTGCCACCCAAAAATCAATAAAAATGCTATATTTCCGACTGTTTCGATTGTATGAAACTAAAATTTGGTAATTCAGTTCGTATGGTTACTTTTGGCAACTGTACCAAAAACGGGCTTTCACACCCTCTTTTACCGCCCACAAATCAATGAAAATGCTATATTTCAGATGGTTTTGGTCGTATAAAACTGAAACTTGGTAATTAAGTTTGTATGCTTACCGTCTACAACTATACTAAAAATGGGCGTGGTGACACTATAATAACGCCCACGCTATAACTACGATACGAGTATGTTTCAGATAAGCGCGGTGTGAAGGAAAGCGCGCCGGGTATAAGATAGTAAGACATAAATAATGAAAATTAAATTTTAAATTAAATTTTAATCCGTTTTGGCACCGTTTGCTGCTGTTAATTGCTCTTGATTTTTGTTTTTTGAAGCTGCTACACTTGTTGAAGGTGTTTCAAATGCCTTTTATAAAAATAGTTTTTTTCTCGGTTAAAACTAGAGATGCTAACCAGTTAATTGCCGGAAATTCAGGTTAAATTTACTATTCGGCTGGATGTCGGATTGTAACTGTATATCCGGTATCTCCTGACGGCCGGATAGTTTCTTAAAACTATTTTATTTAAATAAATCTTTTTTAAGTAAATAAAAATTAAACAGAAACTAATTATGGCGTCTTTTATTTTATGGTAAAAAAAAACTTAGTTTACATTTTTAGTATGTATTCACTTTTACCCATTAGTGGCAAGCGTTCAACAAAATTTTAATTTTCAAAGTTGTTGTTTTCTTGTAATATCCGAACCACTGCTTTCCAAGCCTATAGACTTAAAGGTTGACCCTTGACCCTTTTATTTGGTACTTCAACCGTCATTCTTCGACTAGTGGTTTGCATACAGGGAGTTTGTATGTTTGTACAATACGGCACCTCGAAAACACAAATGACCATTGCCACAGACTAAAAGTGAACCTTCGTCTATTTTATGGCGATTCCCAAAATATTTTAGTTGTTACTATAACCGGCAGTGAGCTAAACCATTTTTAAATAACCTCCAAAAATTATGTTTCTCGTAAAAATTTCGGCTGACATAGTTGTTAAAAAAAATAAACTTTCAAAAGTAATAGTTCTGAAAAGGTTCTTCAAAACTGCATAGACAGATTTTAAATCTTTACTGTTTAACCAAGGATAATGCTGATATTTATGCACTTTGTTGATATTTTTTTATGTTGTTTTCACAAAAATTCAAATAACTTCATTTTTTTATGATTTTCTCGTTGTTCAGATATCGTTTGGAAAAGGTTTTGACTGCATTTATTTATTCCTGGACAGAGTTTATCAATTTAATTACCATTTAAAATAAAATATTTATCATTTCTTATTGCTCTCATTATCTTTGCCGTACGTATTTGTTGCAAAATAAAATGTTTTTTTTTTGATATTTTACTCTAAATGGTAATGAAAGTGAATAAATCCCTCCTAAAATAAATATAAGCAGCCAAAACCTTTGTAACAATATCTTCACAACAAGGATAGCATAAAAAATATTGAAATTATTTAAATTTCAGGGAAAATAACATAAATAAATATCAAAAAAATTCAAGTCAGCATTATATTTGGTTAAACGGCAAAACTTTTGAAATTTCTGATGCAGTGTGGAAGAACTTTTTTAGAACTATTATTTCTGACCATTTGTTTTATTTTAACAACCACACCAGCGAAAAAACATGATTTTTTGAGGTTATTTAAAAATGGTTTAGCTCACTGGCGGTTAACGTGACAGCAAAAATATTTTGGGAATCATCAAAAAATAGACCAAAGTTAATTTTTAGTCGGTGG
Organism: Coremacera marginata; assembly: GCA_914767935.1. NCBI lineage: Eukaryota > Metazoa > Arthropoda > Insecta > Diptera > Sciomyzidae > Coremacera > Coremacera marginata. The sequence continues at coordinate 114,100,764 of OU612045.1, forward strand.
TATCGACACCTTTTTTTTCTATGGAGGTTGAGGCATCTTAATGTACATCCTTGTCTGAGTTTGTATGGTGTTCATAATATTATGGCGGGGTACTATAAATATTAACGATGTTATCAATCGATTTGCCACATAAAAGAGTCGACATGATAATATTTAATTTTTATTTTCTATATAATAATAATCACCAGTACACCCTTTGTAATATATGTTTCTTTTTCCAAAAATATTAATTAACAAATATTAATTTTAAATTGCTTTTATATTTTTCGTATTTAAAAAAGACAATACTTTTTCTATAGCACAGTTGAAAATGTAATGATTTTTAAAGCAGAATATATGCTAAAATTTTGAATAGCTTTTCACTAGGTGTATGCTTCAAAGGGAGAATTAAATAAATGTAGAAATATCCGTCTATGGAAAATTCGTCCAAAACAAATCGTTTTATTATTGCCCCTATCACCGGCCGCGAGTTGAATTTTCTACTCGAGTAGACCCAATTGGCAAACTTTAGCTTGTCGTTTAAGAGTTTAAGACGAATTGTTTGAAACTAATGGTTTTTAGAGGAATTGTTTTAAACGAATTTAAACAAGACGAATTGTGAATAAACGAGTTTTCCTGCAAACTGAAAATGAGTCTAATTGATATTCGCCACTGCCCATGTCATACTTCATCACAAATACTTGACCTGTCCCCCCTAAACGTTACGTAATTTATAAACAGTCCCTAAAATTACCTGCAAACTTTTCAAGATATTCCATCAGCATCTTCCAATGAATATTGAAAATTGTGCGTGTGTACTCTTAAGGCAGGTACTCATCTAGAGCTCGAAGAACACGTTGATGTTCCTGATTTTTTTTATAGAAGGAATTAAATGAACATCATGCGTTTTTTGTCAGTTATTTACTGATTCTTAAACTGTAGAAAAGTATTTGTTTTGGTGAATAAAAGTGTAATGTAAAGTGTCAATACGCCATCAAACATCTCGTTGAAGAAAAAAGGTAGCCAAACGGTCTCCATCACACAGCACGATCATGTCGGCAAAAATAAAAAAACCAAAAAAATTTTCTAAATTATATTATACTGGTGCTTATTCTGTCCCCATAAGTAAGAGTGCGGCATCTAGCATGAAAATCAAAATGAATTTTATTGTATTTTCCTTATTATCCATCCATCCTCTTTAAGATTGTAAAAGAAAAAACCCGAATTTTTGACCCCAAACCAAAATATTTTAACGTAAATTGTCACATCTACAAAAAAATTTAGGTATCATTCCAGGATAAAACGCAGTATCTACATAAACAGTAAAAAAAATATCAACAAATAGTTGAAAATAACAAAAATTGGGGACATCAGAATTTAACTACTGTTTTTTTTACATTTTTTGCTCTTTAAAATGCTCAAAAAAATAAAAAAACCGGCCAATATTATTAAAATTTAGGTATAGGATCCTTTTATCTACTTTAAAATAAAAAAAAAAGCCCAGCCAAATCAGACTAGTTTAGAAAACATGTTTTTCAGAAAACGCATTTTGAGATTTGGTTAACGATTTTTTCGAGTTATTAGCTTTACATTCTTTCAACGCCACAGCGCATCTGGCGACATCTGGTCGTGTCTGAGGTAACTATTCTTACCACAGTATGGTAGGGAATGTAGGCGTGCATTTGAAAAAGATTGAAATCTGTCAGAAATATAGCATTTTTATTGATTTGTGGCTGGTAAAAAGAGGCGTTGAAAAAAGAGGAGGAGTTGTTCCCCCTGGGGAACAGGGGGCGAACCTTCACATGGCAACGTGTCTGACCGCCTCAACTTGGCGAGGCCAGCATTATCCATGTCGAAATCGTCTCAAGTCGACTCAAACCTCCAAGTGGTGTACCCTCGGCAACGGCAAACTGGCATCCGTCAGTTGCATACTTAGTTTTAACCACGCCTCTTTTTACTTATAATAATAATAAAATCTGACATCACCGCCATCCAGGAAATGCGATGGAAAGTCAAGGATGCTCTAACCAAGCACACTGTGATATCTACTACAGCTGTCATGTGGAGAAGCCTGAATTCGGATGTGCATTCGTCGTTAGCCGAAAACGACGCCACCTAGTTTTCCGGTTCACACCAGTGCACGAAAGATTGGCCACGATCCGCATCAAGGCAAAATTTTTCTACATTAGCCTTATTTGCGCGCACGCCCCGACGGAGGAAAAGGACGAAGCCGACAAGGACGCTTTCTACGCTAGTCTTGAGGACGTATACGATCACCTTCCAGTCCATGACGTGAAAATAGTCCTCGGCGATTTTAATGCGAAAGTCGGAAAGGAAGGCATCTTTGGCCCCACTGTCGGTCAGTTCAGTCTTCATGAGACCTCCACGAACAACGGTCTAAGACTGATCGACTTCTCCGCGGCACGAATCATGGTAGTTAGTAGCACCAATTTGAGCACCTCGACATCCACAAGGCCACCTGGCTGTCCCCGGAACAAAAAAACTCGAAACCAAATTGATCATGTTGTAATCGACGGAAGGCATGCCTCTAGTGTTCTAGATGTGCGTACATTTCGGGGGGTCAACATTGACTCCGATCATTATCTTGTTGCAGCCAAGATCCGCATGCGATTATGCAATGCGAGAACATACGCACAGGAATGCAACGAAAGCTAGGTGTCGTTAAGCTGCAATTACTCCGCTCAACTCTCGGTTAAGCTCAACCAACCAACCTCTGGACCCGACGACGTCGGCGGACTTTATCCCACTCCATGCGCGCTGCCGCTGAAGAAGTCATTGGTTTCCGGCGCCCGCAACCTCGGAACCAATGGTATGATTAGAAGTGTCGCATCGCGACAGCAGTAAAAAACGCCGAATATAAAAAAACGTTGCAGTCAGCTGCAACGCGAGCCGTGCGAGAAACTACCGCGAAAAGAGGAAGGAAGAGAGGCGCCTTTTCAGACGCAAGAAAAGAGAGCAGGAAAAGCGTGAGCGTGAGGAACTAGAGGTATACCAGGGCAAGAAGGATGCACGAAAATTCTATCAACAGGTTAAGCGTCTAACCCAAGGTTTCAAGCCCGGAGCATCCACTTGTAGAGACGAAAATGGAGATCTGAATACGGATACACAGTGTGTGCTGAGATTGTGGAGACGGCACTTCTCCAATTTACTTACTGGCGACGATTCCACCAATGCCGCCCATGGAGAGCGCAGTTCAATGTCACCAATCGACGATGACGGAGTAGAAGTATCACCACCTAGCCATGAAGAGGTTCGAGTTGCTATCCAAAAACTAAAAACAATAAAGGGGTCAGCGGGTGCTGACGGCCTGTCAGCTGAATTGTTTAAAACCGGCGGCGATGAATTGATAAGGCGCATGCATCAGCTCATCAGCAAAATCTGGCTAGCAGAAAGCATGCCCGACGATTGGAACCTCAGCGAACTGTGCCCTATACTTAAGAAAGGAGACCCAACAATCTGCGCCAGTTATAGAGGTATCAGTCTTATTTCCATCGCATATAAGGTTCTCTCAAGCGCACTGTGTGAAAGATTAAAGCCGATTACAAAAACACTGATTGGACCTTATCAGTGTGGCTTTCGACCTGGTCAGCCCACCATAGACTTGATTTTCACGCTACGACAAATCCTGGAGAAAACCCACGAAAATCAAATTGACACACACCATCTCTTTGTCGATTTGAAAGCTGCGTTCGATAGCCTGGGAAGGGATTGACTATACGCAACAATGTCTGAGTTCGGTATACCTGCAAAGTTGATTAGACTTTCATCCGGCAGCTATAACTTTGAAGTAGTCAAGGAGTTTGTATACCTTGGCACCGCCATTAATTCCAACAATGAAATAAGTCTGGAGATAAAGCGAAGAACAATAATTGCTAATAGGTGCTACTACGGGCTCAGTAAGCAGCTAAGTTCCAGAGCCCTCTCTCGATTGACAAAACTAGCACTCTACAAGACGCTCGTTCAACCTATGCTGCTTTATGACGCTGAGGCATGGGTAGTTTCGCAGACTGACGCAGCCGCTCTGGGGGTGTTCGAGAGAAAAGTTCTTCTCAAAATCTTTGGTCTCGAAGGTGCTCGAGGCGAGGGTCGCTGGTCAACGACGACGAGGGACCTAAGTAAGTAAGTAAGTAAAAAGAGGCGTGGTTAAAACTAAGTATGCAATAACCTAATCTAGGATGCAAGTAATACACGTATAAAGTTTGAGCGAAATCCGTTTAGATTTGTAAAAAAGTCAAACAAACACAAACAAACAGAAAATGATTTTTATTCCCTCTCTCCTTACATGACATTAAAATCAATAAAAATTTTATTTTATAAACATCAAAAATTTAATGTATTTAAAGAACTGAATGCAAAATTGCATTTATGAAAATATTACAGTAAAATAACAACCACGCTCGAGTTGCATGTCGACCAAAGCAAAAAATAATAAAATAAAACCGATTATAAACGACGAGTACACACACGCACGCATACTTACAAAATTTACACGCACGCTGAAGAGATAACTTCTTTTTACGCTGGCAAAATTTCGTGTTTTTCTTCTGTGAAACATTGCACACTGTTTTTATTCTGTGCTCGTCATTTAATAATTTGATCGTTACGAAGTTTTTTGCTTTAAATGTCTTTTAAGAAATTTAGAGTTTGAATACTTTTACGAAAAGAATTCCCAAAAACCCAAAAATACACATTTTGATAAAAGCAAACAAGAAATAAGCTAGAAATAGTTTTGAGCTATTTTTTGAAGAAAATGAAAAAAATCAAAATAAGGATAAAACAGTTATAGCTGCAGAAACTGCACTTCCTTTTCAAAAATCCTTAAAGTGCCCTATTCTTGCATATCGAACACAGGAAAAAATCATAAAAAATCGGAAAACATTGATTGCTCATTTGCAATGACCTCAATAATTCTTAAAATATATCTGATTTTGTTTCGAAAAATTTTGAAATTCTAGGGTTGCCAATTTATAAAAAAAACAGAATGGCCATTTCAACGCTTGAAAGGACTTTGACCGAGGTTCTTATGATCAAGTTTGCTGTGAAATGTGTGAACACAAATGATCGAGAACTGGACCTACAAGTTTTATGCCAAATCCGAACGGCTTATGTTCTCAGGAAGATTTTCATGGCAGATCTTACTCTGTGAGGTTTGCCATTGTCTGCAGAGAGGTTACGGCCGAACAGAAAAATTAATTCAATTGAAAAACTTTCTGTGCCAGGTGGGATTCGAACCAGAGTTCTGTGGCGTATGGGCCACACACTTTACCCACTGCGCCACGGCCGACACAATATCTAAATAGGAAAATTGGGTTGACCTGGTTTAAAAGTAAAAAAAATATAAAAATATCATTCGCTTATATCTCCGCTCTTCCTTGTAGGACAGAAAATGTGCTCAGAACAAAATTGTAGATCAGATATTTCTCTACAAAAATGTCCTTAGTAATTTTAACGTTTTAAAAAATTTTAACCGACACAATATCTTAATAGGAAAATTGGGTTGACCTGGTTTAAAAGTAAAAAAAAAAAAAAACACCATTCGCTTATATCTCCGCTCCCCCTTGTAGGACAGAAAATGTGCTCAGGACAAAATTATAGATCAGATATTTCTCTACAAAAATGCCCTTAGCAATTTTAACGTAAAACGAACAGTTTACACGCTATGCGACTAGATATGTTTGAATAGCGCAAAGTTGAAATTTCATATTAAATTTGAGCAGAATCTTTATATGTGCATGTATGAAATTTTTACTTTGAGCTATTAAACATATCTAGTCGCATTGCTTGGAAATTGTTTGTTTTACGTTAGACCATTTTTGTAGAAAATTATCTGATCTATTTGTCCTGAGCATATTTTCTGTCCTACAAAGAGGAGCGGAGATATAAGCGAATGACTGATTTCGGTGATTTTTGAGCGTGAATATCTTCTAGCGCATACATGGTATCATAAAAAACTCTTGAGAAATTGTTATTTAAGCTTAATGAAGAGGCTTGCATCAAAAAATTAGCTTAGATTTTATTTTGCATTTCAGAAAAAAAAAAATGGTGATTTAATATATAAACCCTCGGGCGCAGTCAAAAGTTATGTAGCGGAAAAAAGAAATTTATTTTTTTACGCGTTTTTTTTTCAAAAATATATGCCCATATATAGCCCATGAAGATTTTTTGTTGGCCTCGGTTGCATCTATACGTATGGTATTAATATTAGAGCGAAAAACCAATCGTAACACCTTATTTAAATCAATTAAACTGAACCTCTATCTACGTATCTATCTCTATAAACTAATTTTTTTGCTTACGACATAGACCTATCTGCATTAAAAACAAGTAGTTTTGAAAAATTTTATGAAGATTTTTTGATTTTGAAACATTTTCTTATGTTGATACAAATATTTTTCAGTTACACTAGCACAAATGTTTTTGAGTTTGGTGCAGCTCTTATTTTAGATGGTGTTTTATGGACTCCACGTAAGGACTTTGGGAAGGATTTTCGATTTTGTTAGCTAAACTCGATTCCTTTGAGTTTCCCCGTTTCACCAAGAATGTCAAATTTACGAACATCAAAATTTGTGGTTGTTAAATGTTCTCTGTTGGGATTGGTTGATTTTTGAAAACACATATGACAGCTGCCCAGTTGCATACAACCCAATTTTCAATCGCATCGAACAAGTGGAAACTTCTATAGCAACTTAAAGCTGTAATTCCAACCGAATAGAAATCATCATTTTTATGACAAAATCATATACAAAGAAAATAATAACATAACTTTACTTGAGATTCCCATGTAAAAATATCAGTATCTTTGACTTTTAACTTTTCTTTTCATGTTAAATACGAAAATTATGGAAAAAACAACAATGAAAACAGCAAAGTTTTAACTGTTGATTTCTTACAAGAAAGGTCGTTTTTTACTACTATACAAATACATCTATCTGCATTTATAGTAACTTTTTTTTCTGGGCATAACCCACTATCTACCATAGCAGCTAAGCTAGCACAAAAATTGAAAACAATTTTATGCGCAGTGGTCCGTGGACCCCTTTGAACAACATTGTAGAAGATCGATTTTTCAAAAATTGTTAAATAACATACTATAAAGCTTTTACAAAATTTCGAGGAAGCGTCGAAAGAGCTCGAAGGTGACAGTTATCCTACTTTACACTTGGCAATAGATAGCGTATACTTTTTAAAACGATTGTGCACATTAAATGAAGAAAACGCTGAGTGTATAAAAACATTCAAACAAGCACTTGAGACATCGCTGAACGATGTTGTTATGCGAAATCTAACAATTTTTCACAAAATTGCATTGATTTTATTTCCACCAACACGTAAGCTTACCCAATTTACAAATGTTGAAAATGATTTGATAAAAACAACTTGCAAAGCGATGATAGAATGTTTTGTAAATGAGTCAAACTCATATGAAAATGAAAATTGTTTACCAGAGCCTCTTACATATGAAAAAGACCTTTTTTCAGGATTTCTCCAGCCTAGCGACTCATCAAACAACATTGACAGAGTACAAAATGAACTTATATGAGAATGACAATGAAGTGGTGAATAATAATTTCGAAATCCTTCAGTGGTGGGAATTTAATAAAATTAAATATCCACTCCTTTATAAATTAAGCTGAAAAGTATTGGCAATTCCTGCAAATAGCGCTTCATCAGAGAGGATATTTTCAAGTGCATGGCAGTTTCTTTCTGAAAAACTTTGTTTAATTGGATCAAATCCGGTTTCCGTTTAGAAAATTATGTTCTTACATTCAAACATGAGATAAAAAAAATGTAAGAACAAATTTTCTATAAATGCTATTCGCTAAGTATTAAATCTTCGGTAAATGCTAAGTTTTATTCGGGCTAATATATAAAAAATGTGTTGCTGCTGAAAATTTCTAAAATATTTTCATTTTATTAGCAATTGTGTCATTTGAAGGGCAAATTGATAACCTGTTTTTATATAATAAAACTTTTATTATATGTAACTTTATTAGAAAAAACGAAAATAAACTATGAATGTATTTTTTTATAAATTTATTCATAGATGCGCTCTCAATATTTTTATGGAAATGGCACTTTTTTTAAATTCAAAAGTCTTAAATTATGGTTCTATTCTTAAATTATGGTTCAATCAATAAAGCAAAATTAAAATCTTTATATCTCATTAAATAAACAATTAATAAAATAACACTTATTTAATTTAGAAATTAGATTATGAAATAGCTATTCAATCATGTACATTACTGATAATATATTTTAAAACATATTGATATTTTTAAAAACCAAACCAACTATTCCGGTGACTTCAGCAACTACTGAAAGAAGTTTTTCGATATTGAAAAAACAAAAATTTATTTATGATCCACTATGGTTGAAAATCTCCTCAATTTTTACCTATTGCATGATCATAAAAAATTATGATCTTTGATCTAATACTTTATAAATTAAAGTGAACCTAGAAGAAGTTCGAGACCTTTTAGTAGACTAACAATGTAAAATAATGGGATGCTGTTTTTAATACAAAGGCTTCTAATTTTTAAAATATGAAGAATTATATATTAACGCTAGTTTACATATACATATATAAATATTTACATATATAAATAAATAACATTTGCGTTATTAATCTCTTACGATATCGAAACTTTAAGGCGTTATGCCAGTGTATAACTCTCAAAACTGAAAAAATTTGAAAAGGTTCTTTTTAATTTGAAAAAGAGTGTTTGTTGATATGCTTACATATGTTTTAAGTTACAAACATTTAATTTCGAATATCATAAATTTTACAAAAAATATGGGTCACAGGCCAGCTTTTAAAAATGCATCTATTCTAAATCGGCTTAACTCAAATAATTTTCATTCGATTGACTTCAAATCGAAACAGAATCCGGTCATGCTATGTCTGCAGCATTCCCGTGGGAGCAGCGCTAAAATCACGTCACGTAACTGCATCAAATGACCAACACGGTAAAAATAACAACAACAACAATAATTGCAACAATTTTAGCCATGAATACAGGGAAGATCACAACAATAAACACAGCAACGAAAACCTGGCGAACGTAAGAGCGAACGGTGGCGGAGCGAAAGGTAGCAATAAGGTAATGTATTAAGATATAAATTTTGTTATGTTAGTTTAAGTCCAAAAGTAATCTAATAAAGAGCCTATAAAAGCTCTCTAAAAAAATATTTGTTTTAGAATTATTCATACAAAAAAAAAAAAATTTAAATTATAAAATATAAAATTATTTTAATATTAGTATCATATTAAAAAACATAAAAAATAACTTAAGAGTTCTAAAATATCAAGCGTCCATGCATTAGCATGCAAGATTTATTAAATTCTTTGAGATATTTCTATAATTTAATTGAGATGAATGCATCTACTATAGCGATCGCTATGAATGCATCCACTATACCCCTCGCTTTGGCATTAACATGCCTTAGTCATGCCATCGTTTTTCAGCACAACATTCATTCATTCCACGCAAGCAATGAACAATATTAATCCAGTTCTTCTAAACGTGGTTCATGGATGGTGAGAGAAATGTGAGAACAAAGAATTAGCTGTTCTTATCAGTGTTACCGCGGCGGTTTCTAAAAAAAGTATCCTCGAAAAGGTCAGAAATGTATCCAAATGTATCCACTTCAAAAAAAAGTATCCAGGCATCAAATTGCAAAAACCGATAATGTATTCATTTTTTAAATACAAACAAATTGTTTTAAATTTAAAAAAAAATTACAACCCATTTCATATGCTTTAATAACAAGGTTTTTTATATACCCCAACGCGTACTGCGTAAGGGGTATATTAACTTTGTCATTCCGTTTATAACACCAATAGGAGGCGTGGCAGGTAAAGAAAAGTATATATTTTTTGATCAGCATCATCTCCTGAGTCGATTTCCGTGTGTCCGTCTGTCTGACCGTTTGTCTGTCGACACGTTTACATCCGTAATTTTAAAGCAGCGATCCGCAGCTTTGCACACCTATACATTCTCACTCGTGTTGGCATGAAAGAACTCCGTTGTATTTGTGCATGCTTAACTCACGTACAGCGCGACGAAAAGCTCAGTGCGATAGACGCTGTCGAGCAGGCAAGACCTACGCTGTTTGTTTACGCGTGCTACGCACACTCAGGAAATAATGAATGTTTGATTTCTTAAATCTTTGTAAGAAATGTGGCTGAACAAATTTTTATTTTTTCAAAATAATGACTTGGCGGAATGTATGGTGTGCCATAAAAAAGTGTCATTTAAGAAGTTTTGCGCCAAAAGACATTTTGAACAATGCCATCCCCAATATATAAAAATAACTGATAATGAGCGTGAAAAATTATTAAATGATTTAAAAAATGGAAGTCCAAAAAAAAACTTTGATAGCAAATACGCAAAGGAGAAGTTAAAAGCTTCTTTTGTTGTTAGTTTAAGATTAGCTAAGCGTGGAAGACCCTTTGAAGATGGTTCCTTTTTTAAGGAAATGAATAGGGATGTTCTTGAATGTTTTGGCGAAAAGGGAAAAGAGCTAAGGGGAAATTATTTGATGATATTCCATTGTCGGGATCAACAATGGCACGTCGGTCGGAAATAATAAGTTCCTACTGTTTTTCCATAATTTTAAGTAAAATGAAACATTGCATATACTTTTCTATCTGCTTAGACGAAAGTACTGATATTTGTGATACATGTCAACTTATAATTTGCGTTAAAACAGTTGATAAACATTTTAATTGTTCTGAAAATGTTGTGTCGGTAGTTGGTCTACATGGAAATGCCAACGGAAAAACAATTTATGAGGCAGTAGAAAAAAATTTGCTTTCGCATGTTGACAAGGAGAAGCTGGCCTCTGTATGTACGGATGGCGCAAAGGTTATGGTTGGGAAAAAGGGAGGTTTTATTGGTTACCTTATTAAAAATGGCATTGAGGTTCCAGCTTTTCACTGCATAATACACCAGCAGGCACTTTTTTCTAAATCTTTAAACATGTTGGACACAATGAAAATTGCCATTAAAAGTATTAATAGGATTCGAGGTGGACATAGAGCCCTAACCCATAGAAAGTTCATTTCTTTTTTGGAGGAAGTAGAAGCCGAGTTTGGAGATTTGATACTTCACACTGAAGTTCGATGGCTTAGTCGTGGGAAGTGCTTGCAGCGCCTTTGACTTAAGAAATGAAGTACAGTTATTTTTAGAAAGCGACACATCGGCTGACGTTCAGCAACTTTTAGAATCCATAAAAGATCCCCATTTTATTGCTGACTTGGCATTTTTGAGTGACACGTGTCAGTATCTTAACCAATTGAACCTTGTTTTACAAGGAAAAGATAAAAAAATATTTGAATTAGTTTATGCTGTTGATAAATTTAAAAAATTATTCAATACTCTCTTGGAACAGTTGAAAGAAAACGACCTTTCTAATTTTTCAAATACTGACAAAATTCGTAAGCAATTTCCTGATATAATTTTAGTTAAATATGAAGAAGTACTTGAATTATTAATTGAAAATTGCAGTAATAGATTTAAAGATTTTTCTCTTATTAAAAACTGGATTGAACTTTACGAAAAACCACAGGGGTGTGATATAACACAGCAAAGTCCAGATATGCACTCTGAACTTAGAATGCTACAAACGGATGTAACACTTCCTTTTGAAACAGGTGTTGAGTTTTGGAAAAAGGTTGACTTCAACAAATATCCTTTAATAAAGAATTCAATTTATAAATTATTTTCTATGTTTGGTTCAACATATCTTTGCGAATCAGCTTTTTCAACCTTAAAATATGTTAAAAGTATAAATCGAAACAAATTAACAGACAATCATGTTGAAGATGCTTTAAGAATTAAACATTATGAAGAGCACATAGATCTCGACTCTTTAGTTGAATATTATTTAACGCAGTAAGATTTTTAAAACAAATACTTTAAGTTTAAATCCATATTTTTTATATAACTTTTTTAAATTCTGTAAGAATTAAGTATAATGAATTTTTAATTGATCTCGATTGATAATCAAACTAATTTCTATAAGAATTAAATATAATGAATATTAAAATGATATCGATTGATAATTTAACTAATTTTTTTTTCATAAAGTGGGCCCATTTTCCAAAAATTTTGTTTTTTATGGATTTTCTTTTAGAGGGCAAAAACCAATCCTATGGATATATGGACATAATATAACAAATAATTAAAGTTGGAATCCATTTTTTAATTTAGTTTTTTAAAATTCTATAATTGCTTTTATTATTTCATGCAACAGCAAACAAACTTGCTAAAAACTTCTAACACATTTGATGCTGCACATTTAATTTTTTCAGTGTGAACTTTTAAAGCTCGCAGTTTTTTAGCAAAATGAGAATGTATAGGTGTGCAAAGCTGCGGATCGCTGTTTTAAAGCTATCGCGATGAAAGTCAAAATATAAAAGCTTTTTTTAAAAAAAAAAATGAAGATCAAGTTTGAAATGAATCGGATGAAAACCACGCATACCTCCCTTTATTTTTACAGTAAAATCTCTTGAAAATTCGCAAAAATAAAGTAAATGCCTTCAAATTTTGCGCATAAGCTTTGATCTTCAATGTCAATGCTGACTATGAAATTTGAAAATTGGATGAAAACCACGCATACCTTCCATAAAACAGTTTCCTTTTTATTAACGGAAAATCTCTTAAAAATCCACAAAAAATAAAAAAAACCATCTCTAATATTTGCAAAAATCGGATGAAAACCACGCCTACTTCTCATACAAAGTGGCTTTATTTTAAACTAAAATCTCTTAGAAATGCACAAAACTTAAAGAAATGTCTTGAAATTTTGCACATGAGCTTTGGTATATAATATGAACCATATCTATGATATTCGGCAAAACCGCATGAAAGACACGCCTACCTCATATACAAAGTGACGTCATCAAAATAAGAAAATATATTATATTTATAATTATAAAATATAATTCGTAAATATATAAAACTGAATGTCATCGTGTCTGTTGTGGCTAAAGACTTTGAATATATTTGAATTCGGTCGCGGGTTGGTATTTTAGCTTCGGTACCCTGCCGAAGCTCCATTCCTTACTAGTTTTATATAATTTTAGAACTAAAACAAAACATGTATTTAAAATAATATTATTAAAAAGGAACATAAATTTCAGTATACATACTTTTATATATATTATGGGTGACATTATCATTTCACAACAACACTTTAACTTATAAAACAATTTCAAAAATATTCGTGTTTAAGCATTTTGGAAAACAATATATATTCTGTCATTTCCAAAGAAAATCTATTAGTTTTTTTTTTGTTTTTAGTAAGTTTTAAGTCAGAAAAAAGTACGTTCAGCTGCAGCTAAGCCACGAGATAGACTTAAAATATTCATCACCAAAAGCCTGTATTTTTCAAGAAAAAAAAATAAGCTATTGCTGAAGGAAATCTTTTTATAAATGGAAAAGTTGTGTTTAATTGAACGTAGGCACCCAAATTGTGTGATTATCTATTTGTGCATTTCGACTTATTATATTGTTATATAAATAATTAAGAATCAAAGGTTATTGCAATATATTTTTTTATTTTAAATTTTTATTGTACTTTTACGTTGTTTTTTTACATCGCTACATTGCATTATTTTTAAATTATAATTTTTATTGTTCTTCTAATTATTTACTTTGTTTTCTACATTATTAACAAAGTATATTATTTTCTATTTTTCGTTTGTACGAGTATAATTCTTTAAATGATTCACATTTTTTTTAACATTGCTTTCAAATTTATTGTATTCAAATTTATTGTGATTCTTGTTTTGTCGTTTATTCAATTCGGTATCGGTTTCTCTGATGAGAAACCAACAATAGTCGCCCATCATTCCTTCGCCCAAAAATCCTTGGTACCAATTCTCAATCGCTTTCATCTGCTGGTGAAATTTTTCCCCATGTTCGTCACTCTCGTCACCTAGATTCTTGGGAAAAAAATTTAAATCGGTACAGAAAGTGAATTTTCAAAGACATATTTACGCCTATTTTTTTATAGTTCCTGATCAAATCGTTGATTATTTTCTTGTAAGATTCACTTTTATTGTTCCTATGGAAGTTAGAAACAGCCATCCTAAAAGAATTCACTTCCTGCGCTTATATTTGAATTTTTTTCGGAAGGATCTCGGCGGCGATATTGACGTACATGGGGAAAGATTTTACCAGCAGATGGAAGCGATTGAGAATCGGTACTAAGGATTTTAGGGAGAAGGAATGAATGATGGGCGACTATTGTTGGTTTCTCATCAGAGAAACCGATCCCGAATTGCTCAATCAAAAATAATGTAGGCATTTTTTGTAGCGAACTTTATTAACTGTAATTTGATATATCATTTGTTTGATTACTATTGTTGGTTCTGTTGTTGGTTTTGTAGAAAAAACTACAGTGGGCAATAACTCGAAAATAGTGACAAAAAAAAAACAACGAAAATATTTTTGAAATAAGCGACCGATTTTACATGAAAAATGGATAGTGCCATTCATTGTATATAATGGCTGTAAGCCAGTGTAATAACAGTGAAGCCAAGATAATGAGCGCCACCTTTTCTGTTTGTTTACTTTATTTTTTTTCTATACTTATACTTTTGGCAAACAAAAATTAATATTAATGGTTTTTCAAAAAAAGTATCCAAATTTACACTAAGGTTAAAAAAAAGTAACCATCAATTTTTGAAGGAAAATTGTATCCAAATGGATACATTTGGATCCAAACGGCAACACTTGTTCTCATTCTCAATGAACTTCATGCCTCTTTCTTATTGCGTCATTGCGTCTCATCGCGAAAGAATTGAATGAGACTATGACGCAAATTTCAGTGAGAGTCTCACCGGTAGCTTTTTTTCAGAGATGGGGGTAGTGCACTAAATTTTCACTTTCAGCTTACACGTACTGATAGTGCAATATTATTCGCTACTTTTTTTTAAGGCTTACTGATGAGTTGGAAAATATAAGCCTCACTATACATTAGTGATAGTGAAAAACTTTTCACTAAAATTCATATAAAAATAGTAGGAACAAAATTTTTACAGCTTAGTGCAACTTTTTTTTTTCAACTCAAATTAATAGTGCAAAAAAACAAATACCTGCACTAGTGGAACACAGACTGTTTTCACTATATTGAAAGAAAAGGTCAACAGTTTACTTTTAGTGAGTATTCAAAAAATATAATAATAAAAATAATAATAAAATATAATAAAAAATATAATAACAGTTGTTAGCATTAATCAAAACAAGCTTTTCAAAATTAAAATCGCTTAATTTATTTCTCCGAGAAGGTCTATCATTCCAGCAATCGAAAATAAACGCTACCCCATTTAGAAAGTTAGAAAGTTATATTGTATCGAGCCTGACTAAAATAATTTCAATGTTATTTTAAATTACAGCTTTCATGTAGTGACTGCTCAAATTTTGTACTATTTGAGTGAAGTGGAGATTTAGTCACTACCACTCAATATAGTTATAGTGCAACAAAATAACACTATCACTAAAGTCTCTAGAGTGATAGTGGAGAGATGTTTCACTATCACTAAGCTGGTATAAAAAAAGTGAAAAATATAATTTCTTTCAATATATTTAGTGCTAGTGAAATGCTTAGTGCAGCATTTAGTGCACTACCCCCAACTCTGCTTTTTTTGCATTCATGCAAATGTCAAGTTAAGTCAGAGACCAGTCGTTCTGTGGGATGAGGGACAAAAATAGAAGGAACCATCGTATGAACATGAAATTTAGCATGTGTCATTATTTCATAAATATATAATGCCACACATTTTTATCAAGGTCGACCATGCCTTTCGTCCATCTCCCATACAAAATGATGATTAAAAGAGCAATATCTCTAGTTGACAAAAGTATAAGAAGAAAATTAACTTGTTTATTGACTTGACTCAATTTAAAATCATGTAAAAATTTCATAATGATCTGCCACGCCTTCTCTTACCTCCCATACAATATTTAATATTCAATGCAGTTTATTTATTAAAAAAGACTTTTTATTTTTAATGTATAGGTTTGTTCAAATTTAACATAAATCTTAAGAAGCGAAAAAATTACAAAAAAATAATTGTTTGACTGTCATCAGTGTAATCCGTGGAGTCACTCGACACATAGTCAGGGAAATGGGGGTCAGGAAAAAAAACACTTGTGTCAAAACACTTCTTCATCGATTTCATGGCTTTATTTTATTTTTCAATATTTTTCTATGGGAAGATAGATATAGAATTTTTTTTCCTATAGAATTTTATTTTTCAATATTTTTCTATGGGAAGATAGATATAGAAGGATGTGACGAAAGCAATAACCCAACGAAAATATATCTATTGGATAGTTGGATAGAGTTTTTACGAGTATGATCTAACCTTATTTTTCTAAAGCTTCTTTCGAAATATTTCCTATAGGTAAATTAAAGATATCTATTATTTCAGTTCCGTGAACCAGAATTTTATGTACTGTTGGCGGCATATTATAGCAGTCATAATCTTTTAAATACATTTCGAATGTGCGATCTAACAAGGCTTTAAAAATTTCTTTTTTAACCAATTTACCACTAGATAATGTCCGCAAAATCAAACTTTACGTATTTTTGTATTATTTCCTTATCAGCTTTTAAAATAACTCCGGATAACTGGTGATCAGAGAAGAACCTCCTGGCTGTTCCCATCTATCGACAATTAGGCCCACCTTTTCTTTGAAGTATTTTCTTATTCTCTTCCAATATTTGGAGATGTTCTTCGTTTTCTGGCGCATTTTTCGGTTTCCGTCCACATTTTAAAGACGTTTTATAACCAATATTTCAAAATACATACAATACAATACATTCAAAAGATTTTGAAAGGGCATAATATTTTGACATACACATTGATCCAGATTGAACCAAAACTAAGCAATTGGTTTTTCTGGAAATGTTTATAAATAAAAACTCAAGCAATTGCTTATCCTTCAAGAAATAGATATACACACGTGAAAACATTTAAGTTATTGCTTGAAGATCTTAAGAAAAAGGAATTGCTTAATTTTAATTCATCAGGGTCATTGTGTATTACACAAGACTACTGGCCTTCACTATTATTATTAAGTTATGTTACAAATTGTTCATCTGCAGTAATCGAAATTTTTCAAAGAAGTTTGCGCAGGGAGGGAATGAAACCTTGACATATTTTTCGGTACTCAAATGGTGTTCATTTTCGTCAAAACATGCTCCCGAAATAGGATCAAAAACTTTGGAAATGTATTTAGAAAGAATTGTTTTAAAACATACTCAAAAATTAAGAAAATCAAAAATGTTTTTTTGCTTTAATTGCGTTGAAAAATGCGCGTTTCCGCAAAAACATGGTCTAGGAAAAACGTCATAAATTCTTAATTTTCTTCTCCCAGCAAAATCTTCGGAAATGTGCTCAGAAAGAGTTGTTATAAAACATATTTAAAAATAAATAATAACAAAAATTCCCTTTTTTTTTAATTGCGTTTGAAACTTTATAAAAAATTAGCTATTTTCCCATATGCATTTTCTCATTTTCGCCAAAACATGCTATAGGAAAAACGTCATAAAATTCCTAGTTTTGTGTTCAAAAAGAGTTGTTATAAAACATATTTAAAAATAAAGAACAACAAAAATGTCCTTTTTCTTTAACTGTATATAGAAACTTAGGTTTTTTGGATTTCTAGGAAATTTTTTGTGGAATATCAACATTTTTTTGTTTATACTTTTAACTATATTGATCTTATCAAGAACTTGTCAAATATGTCTATATATATATACAATTATTTATTTAGTTATTTGATTATTGATTTATTTAGAATATATTATAATAAAATTTTTGTTTTTTGGAAAATATTCAGCTCAAAACTAAAAAACTTAAATTTCGTTAAATTTTTATGGAACTAAGTATATAAAGAGCATAAAATCCACAAATAAAAAGATATCACAAAGTTTTTTTGGGTTCATATAATTAAGACTCTAAACTATAAATTTGCATACTTACTTCTACAAATGTGCAACACTTTTTTCCCATACCTAATTTAGTCCCACTCTTTACACTGTGCGACAGACAAAGGATTTAAAAGTTCTGATGTATGCAGATCAGAGAACTGAACAAGCCTACTTGAAGGTCAATCCTACTTGAAGTTCAAGCTTGTTCAAGTACTGGAACTCATGTATGTATATATGGTAAACTGGAAAAAGCAAACTTCAGCCTGCTTACAAAAATACCAAACAGATACAAGTCATATCCATGCTTTCTCGTTAGCTTGGATTGTTGAGTCTTACTTTGTCGGGGCGTAAAGTTGAAAAGCTTGATACGATCGGCAAAAGCTTGTAAGCTCGCAAGTATCCAATAAATCTTGTTTAGGAAAATCTTAAGCGTATTAAGATTTTTTGAGGGTTCTGTGGACTCCGCGGTTGACAGTATTAGGGGGTAGCTGATTTCGAAATTGATGTGAAAATGTAAAATTCTAGATGACGAATAGGACTGCCACCTAGATTTTTTTTTTATTTTTGCTAATTCTTGTAATTTTGAAGTTCTGACAACGGATTTGATTTCTGTGTAAGATAGAGGCTAGCATTGCCACCTAGATTTTTACCTCTGACTTAGAATCTGATGTCAGAATTTTAAAATTCAAGATGGTTAATAGTGTTGCCACCTACTTTTTTATTTTTACGAATTCGGTGCTAGCGCGAACACAAGGTAAAAATAGGTCGCTGAATCCGTTGCCAGAATTTCAAAATTGTTTAATTTTTTTATGACAGTGTTGCCACCTACTAAAATTTATTTTTAAGAGTTTTGATCATCGTTTAACAGTGTCCAGGGGTCGCTGACTTCGAATCTGATGTCACAATTTGAAAATTCAAGATGGTTAATACTATTGCCACCTAAATTTTTTTATTGGCAGAATTTCAAAATTGTGTATTTTTTTATTACAGTATTGCTACTATTAACTAATACTATTGCCACCTAAAATTTTTTATTGGCAGAATTTCAAAATTGTGTATTTTTTTATTACAGTATTGCCACCTACTAAAATGTATACTAGCTGCTATTCTTTTCCTGAATTCTATTTTTAAATATGAAAAATAAAATACTATACTTATAAAAACTTTTATTGTTTTCTTTTTATTGGTTGTGACTTTGACTTGAAAAATATTTTTAGGGTCCCCCATGATAAAATTATAAGGTAGGTTCAATTCGGTGGTCAAAAGACGAGAGAACAAAACCAATCAAAACATTGGCGTAGGAATAATGTCACTTTTGACACTGGCTTTTACTCGTTGAGCTTAAGGGATGTATAACTTATTTGTAACCGTATAAACCAATTGACTATACATATTCATATTCATATGTACGGCTGCTTTGTCAAAATATATCTTGACAAGGGAAATTGCGATCATCCTTGTTGTTCGCTAATTTTATTGTGCAAAGCCACAGGATGATACCACATCTTTCAACAACAACCGCGCTGTCAAGCAAAAACAGCAGCAGCAACTACGCCGCCATAAATGAAATTAAAAAATAATAAACAACAAGCAGCAAAAAAAAAATTATTACCTACCATTTTTTACCCATTACCACTACCCATTATTACCTCTTGCTCGCCCCCATCAGATTCGAAGTGAGCGACCCCTCAACACTGTTAAACTATGTTTAAACTCTTCAAAATACGTTTTAGTAGGTGGCTATTACGAATGCCTACGAGACACGAATGGCATGACACGAAGCATGACATGAGCAACATTCGCCAAAAGCAACGAAACTTCATGCTTTTATGTCCATTCGATCCAAGAAAAAAATCTTAAATGCAGTCTGCAGTGTTGAATTTTTGTATACTAAAACTTGCAATAGTACAAAAGAAGAATTTAATTTGATTGGCTACTTATTTTGTTTGTTAAAATTCTGTTTTCAAATTCAGAGAAAAATTCTGTTTTTTGGTTGAAGTTTATTTATATAAATTTGAGTTATTATGCAATAAATGAACAAATATGCTTACTTTAACATCACTACAGCTGGTACTACAATTTTTGTAACGACATATTGACTCAGTAGCTACGATAGATGGGCATAATGCATTGAATTATTATTGCATTAAAAATATCATTACCACTATGCACCTAGTGGTAATGCAAATTAAATTTCCATTACTATTAATATGTAATGGTAATGGGGAAAAAACTGCATTACCATTAATATGCAATAGTAATGGAAAAAATTGCATTACCATTAATAAGTAGTGATAATGGACAAAAAAATTGCATTACCACTAAAATTTAGAATTAAAAAAAAATTTCAATTATAATGGAAAAAATTTGCATAACCACTTTGCAAGTTTTTCATTACCACTAAATTTTAATGGTATACCACTAAATTTTGTAAATATTTTTCATCACCACTTAATTTTAGTGGTAACCCAATTTTTTCTTCCATTACCATTACATATTAATGGCAATGCAATTTTTTTCCATTACCATTACATATTAATGGTAAGCAATTTTAATTTGTATTATTTGCATTATTTATTGGGATCCCGTATTTCGAGTACCCGGACTACCAGGGTAGTTCGAATTACCCAAGAAGTTTCAGGTATTTAGCTTCAGGTAGCTTAAAAGTTTTAAGCTTATTTATGAAAGTAGAGGCGCTTTTATGTCTCGAGATTGCTGCTTGTGACTGGTTTCTGTTTGTTTTAATTTTTTTCCTTGTGTTTTTTTGTGAAATTTTGTGAAAATTTTGGAATAGGAAGAATGTGAAGGGAATGGAAACAAATAACTTGCGGTGATTTTTAATAAAAAAAGAGACATTGCGTTGCTGGTAGCTTCTAAGGTTGCGAACATTGTGAACGCCAGTTCAGACAGGCAGGCAGATCAGATGAAATTTTCACATTGGAGCAATAAAGAAACCAAGTCATGCATCCCAGTGAACCAAAACTACCGTTTTTGAATTCATTTATGAACCTTTTCGGGAAGAAACGTTCATTTTCGGCACTCATAAAAAAACCCTTTTTATATCATTCATCGGACAAAAATGTCTCTCAAAAACGAACCTTATTTTGTTCGCAAATGAATTAAAAAAAGAACCATAAGTTATCCTCTTTTTTGTTCGGAAATAAGTTAAAAAAAGAACCATAAAAGTTATTTTTCAGCACTCGAAAATTAACCCTTTTTGAATCAATCGCCGGACGAAAATGCCTCTTAAAAACAAACTGTTTTTTTCTTCGGAAATGAGTTCAAAAATGATCCATACAAAAGTTATTTTTAGGCACTCGAAATCGAAACGAAATTGAACCCTTTTTGTATCAATTTGGACTGAATTGCCTCTCAAAAACAAACCTTTTTTTGTTCAATAATGAGTTAAAAAAAAGAGCCTTTTTGAATTATAAATAGTATTATGCAATAATACAATAGTATTATGCAATAATACAATTTATAATTACATATCGATATTTTGTTAAAGAAGAAATGATTATTACTAAAATTAGAGATCATATTAATCATTGGGTTAATAGGATTAAAATACCTGGGCTGGAATTCACGCGTTGTGTTTTTCATGATATTGATGTTTCAAAGGGGACAATTGACAAACTTCCAAATTATATATGAAATATCAAAATAGTTAAGTTATTAATTGGGGGATTTATTTGATTACATTTTTGCATGGAATGTTTTCGTGGTTTTCATTCTATTTGGGCTTGATTTTAATTTTTGATAGAAATGTTGAAAATTTTCATAAGTGTAGCAGTACATCCATCTCGCACTGGTAAAAAAGTTTATATGACGTTTGTACTAAGGTTAACATTTTCATTTTAAGTTCCTTTATTTACCTGATTTTAGAATATAAAAAGTAACATTTATGATTCATTTGTGAACTCATTTATGAACAAAAAATGGTTCGTTTATGAGAAATTGTTTCCTACTGATATGATAAAAAAAATGGTTCATTTACAAGGAAGTCTTACCTACTGAAATGATACAAAAATTATTCATTTTCGACTCAAAATAAGTTTTTAATGAATTTCGCAAAATATGCACAATTTTTCTTAATGGGAAAAGCTTTCACGAATTTGATCTTTTATAACAAGCACTTTTAAGCGACAAAAAAAAAAAAGAAAAAATTAAAAAAAAAATTCTCACCAAAAACGTTCGCAAAACTCTCACCTTACTCAAAACCTTCGCTTATGGTTCAGTGGGATCTCTTTTGCTAACGGGGCTATTAGTATTTGCATCGGCGTGTGAGGTTTTCTTGTTATTGCGCGTGCAATTGTTGTTGTAGAGTTGAAAATGTGCAATTTATGTTATTGTAGCTTGTACATGTGTTTGCATAAAGACAAAATTGATGATAGATACAAAACAATAATAAAATGCTATTTTTGCATAAAATTCCACGAACAACACTATGATCAATAACAAAAAATTCAAAACAATAACAAATGCGTTCAACAGAACTTGAAAACACAAATCAGAACAGCGCACAGTGTAACATTTTATCAATGTTACTTAATGGCTTTCTGTGTGTACTAGCTTTATTTGCAAGAAAAAAATTAATTTTTTCGCATTTTTTTTCTACTTTTCTACCAGGACAAAAGTAGAAAAAAAATGCGAAAAAATAAATTTGTTTCTTGCAAATAAAGCCAGTACACACAGAAAGCCATGTGAAAAATTTGAAAATGTTGCTTTATCCGATATATTTAAAAAGCCAGTCGTAAAGAGGTGCTTTTTATAAATTATTTGTAAGCGTCAAGAGAGTAGTTTTTGTATTAAGTGCAGTGATTAAAGTTGTTAACTTTTTAACTTCTTTTTCAATGAAAAACTGTTGTGAAATTATGTAGATTAATTCAAAATAAAATAACATAAATAAGAAACGATAAATTCAGCTACACTTTGATGGACTGGCAAAAAGTTTGGATGCAAAAAATGTATATGTATTGGGGTGTCCCAAACAAGTCGAAGTTGTTTTTTTTATGTGGTACCGCCTCAATTTTTTTTGTATGATGTTGAAATAAATGTAAAAAATTTGATGTACCTAGGACTACGGGAACTCGTGCCGACATGCATCGGTGCATGTCAGTACATCAGAAAAAAGTGCTCATTTTTCAAAAACCCAAATAACTTTTGTATAAGTGTTCATTTTGAAAAAACTGGTTCGCAGTTCTTTTATATTAAATTTTTCTTTAAAATAAGCTATGAAACATGAAAATTAGACGAATTCCTCTAGAGTTCTGATTTTTTACTTTTCGAAAAAAACTCGTTTTTGTCCTTGTACAAAAAAAAAAATCTAAAAAATCCAAATTTGAAAATATTTCAATGAATCTTTGGGAAATATTTTCTTAAACTTTTCTAAATGGAGGTTAAAAAAATTCTGTAAATATGTTGAATAACCTGGTCGTTTTGAATTTTTTTGCTGGAAGTGTACCTTTTTGAAAATTTCGAGTTTTAGTATTTTTACAAAATAAAAATCCCAAAAATGCAAACTATGGAAAAAACAGGACAGATAATTTTAAAATAGTCTTGAGCTACTTTCTGCAAAAAATTAAAAAAACCGAAATTCGGGAAAAAAGTAATACCTGTTGAACTTTGACTATTTTTTTCAAAAATACTTTAACTTTTTCCATTCCGTTTTTTATTAGCTTGGGTTAAGGTTTTTTAACAAAAAAGTCCCCAAAAGTCGAAAAATACTCTTATTTTGTATATTTTTGTATTTTTACAGATTTTTTGATGAAAAATAAATAGGTTTTTCTTTGAAAACCGAAAAGCCTGCAAGTTCTTCTAAGCAGGCATTATTTGTAATAACTGAGAAGAATGTTATAAAATTTAATGTTGTTCTAATACAATTTAGTGTTTCAAAGTCAAAGCATAAAGTGTTAATTTACCTCTATAGGCAACTCAATGAAATGCCCTGTAATAAAGAGGATGTTTTAGAAAGACCCCAACTCCAGAACAATTTTTTTTAGGAATGAAGCAGGGAATTAACACAATAATTTGAAAGTTCAGAACTCTTTCTTTTATTAGGTTGCGAACATAGTGAACTCTGATTCAGACAGGCAGGCAGATCAGATCAGAAAACACTTTAGAGCAAAAGAGATGCATGACTTGGTTTCCTTATTGCTTCAATGTAAAAATCTTATCTGATCTGATAAAAAACAAGCCTTCACTATGTTCACAACCTTAAAAATTAACGCAAGTTCTTTGTTTCCTTTCCTTTCACCTCTGCCCGGATCTTCATCATACAAGAATAAAAGTAAAAACAAATAGAAACCAGTCGCCAGCATTAAACGCTCCAAATAATCGCGCTTTCACTACCAAATAAAAACCTACAAAATTCTAAACTAACCGGGTAGTTCGAAAATGCACTACTAACATATTTTTTTAGAAATTTCAAGAAAAAATCATTTTTATTTTTGTTTGTTTATCCATATACTGAGCTACTACAAGTACTTTTTAAGTTTGTTTTGTTTCTGCTATGAAGACTTTTTTATTAACATAATTTTAAAAAAACAAAATATTGTATTGATTGTTATCTGAAAAAATCTTAAACTGAACCTTTATTGAACTGAATCTTAACTCTAAAATTATAAGTTTTATTAGAAATTAATTGAAAAATAAATGATTACATAAAATATTGAACTGGTGCGTTGAATAAATATATACTCGTTTAAATTTAAAGTAAATAAATAATAAATTTGACTCTTCTTCTTAAATGTTTATTGAAAGCAGAACAGTAGTTTGTTTACCGATACGCTGTTACAAAACGGCAGTTAAGTACAAAAATAAAAAATCATGCCGCAGCAGAAACTCGAGCTGCGGTAGACACTCGAGCTTTAAGCGATTTTTCCGAATGTCTGCATTGTCTGGATGGTGCCTTTGTTTCACTTCGCAGTCGTGAAAATCTGTGCGCCATGCATGCACTAATTTTTATACGCGATTGTGGCTGACAACGAATGTTATTCGAGTGGCAAGTAATGACGAATGGTCTTATGCAAATCTCTGATATGTACCATTTCAACAGAATTTGACTTAAAAAGTAGTGCCATACGTAGACCCATAGGCAATTGTTTAAGGTATTTTGTCTTAGGCTCTGTCGCCGCCATTTTGCATAAAAATGATAGTAAAAAATTTCATCATATTTAAATATGCGTTTAAATAAACCATCTGAAAATAATTCATTTCCCATGCTTCCAAAAACAAATACACACGATTGTTTTTAATCAGATTTCCAAGATAAACAAGTTTTTATATCAATTTTAATCAAAAATTTAGTGATTTGTTTCATAATGTTTTCATACCAAAAATTTTAAGAAATCCAATCCAAATAGATTTCAAGTAGGCTTGTGCAGTTTTCTGATGCAGACACTATTGTAGGTAGGACATCTAAATATGAAAATTTTTAAATAGTGAAAAAGTTAAAAGGTGTGGTCAACAGGCAACATTTAGACTTTTTAGATGCGCATTTTTTCGGCAAAAATGCCACATACAAATTACTTTTACTTGCTACCATTGACATTCCAAGGATTTTAAGTTCTAAGTATGCAGATATTATTACAAGCAGATCATCATCATTGCAGCAGTGAGTAACTATGGGCTGACAGTGGTGCTATGTTACGGTGGACGGTTCTTTCCCGTACACTCGTGGGATTTATATGGAAATTCAAAAAACAAAAAATTAAGGGTGCGCTGAGAGAACGAGTCCCGCTGTAGAATCCCAAAAGTATTTAGCCGTGGAAGGGTGCGGGAAGCTGCAAGTTAACCTGCCGGGCCTGATGGACGATAAAACTCCGAAAGGAGTGGAGTTGTCAGCCAGTCCTGTCGAAGCTGCAGCGCCAGGGAACGCTAAGTCCGAAGCGGCTCTTAGCTCTTCGACTAGGGATGGGCAAGGTGGACATCCTGTAAAGGTTGAGAGCTTTCAACATAGAGAAAGGACTATGGAAGCTGGTGGATGACCCTAAAAAGTCGATAGCCAGCACTAGGGAAACCTTGTGGTGTGTCAGCTCAATCTACACCATAGTAGGGCAGCATCAGCAATGATGATACGTTGCATGCATTAAAATGGAATTGACATAGCAATGCTCCAAAAACCTTGGATTCTTCATAATAGAATTAAACGTCTCTCAGAGCGAAAGGCCACGCTGTACCAACCGGTAACAGATGGCAGGCGGAGAACTTGTATCTTGGTGAGACATGGTATACTAGTGGTACATATGTCACACCTATGTTCCCCGGATCTCACTGTTATGAGAATTGGGGATGGTGCAGGTGCTTGTATGGCAGCTTCAGTGTATCTTCCTTACGATTTTCCGGACCAACCACCTTCAAAAGAGGTGGAGAATCTGGTAAAGTACTGTGAGAAAAGGGACATTGGAGTGATGATAAGATGTAATGCCAACGCGCACTATACTGTGCGGAGAAGCACCAACAACACTGAAAGAGGAGAGCAATTGCTTGATTTTGTTGAGAGGTACGGTCTGTTGCTACCAAGTAGAGGAACACAGCCGACTTTCGTTGATGCGAGGCAAGCGGAAGTCATTGATGTAACCCTCATTTGCAGAAGGATTCTGAACAGAATAGAAAACTGGAAGGTCGTGGATAGGCGAACCATGTCTGACCACAGATCCATTCAGTTTGAATTCGAGTACGGAATCCGACGCCAACGGAATAGAAAGAAGGTCAGGATTCCCAAGAATACAGATCCTGTGAAATATAAGGCGAAGTTGAGGGAAACACTGACCCGAAAAGCTATAAAAGTACCTGGGAATACAGCGGAAGTGGAAAGCCATGTCAAACATCTTAGTTTGGCCATGATCGAAGCTGACGAGGTGACATGCCCTTTATCTTCAGTAGACGAGGGTGATCCGACGCCATGGTAGTGCACGGAACTCGAATCCCTGAAGAAGAAGGTTAGGAAGGCCTTCAATCTGCACATGAGAGGTGGTACTCAAGAAACATGGGCAGACTACAAGACATGGAAAAGGGAACTGAAGAACCTTTATACGACACTGTAAAAGGCTGTCGTGGAGACCTTCTGCTCTAGGGTGGAAACTATTTCGGAAGCATGTAGGTTTCAGAAAATGGTTTCAAAACATCCATTCTCCAAAGTAGGACTGATTCGAAAACCGGATGGAACCATGGCAGAGAACTTGGAGGAGGCGATGGAAGTTCTGATGCAGTTGCATTTTCCTGGAAGTTTTAGGTCTGACGACCCTTGGACACCCTTGAAAAAAGGGATGCACAGGGTTGACAGACTGGCAGCCGAAAGAATGATCACTATGGATGGGATGAAAAGTGCTTGTAGTGTTTAACAATATATACTTTGTTTAATTATAACTTGTTCAATATTTAAAAATGTTAAATTATTTTATTTGTTCAATACAATTGTTTTCAAATATTTTCAATTTATATTTCATAAAATAAAAACTAAACGAATTGAACGAACTTTTTTTATTGATGCCTACAAATTGGCGATCTTGCCAGGAGCCTGTTTGTGATTAAAAATATTGATAAATAAATACGATTTTCACATATAATTTAGACGAAGAGAAACTAGTTAAGCAAGAGACTGATATTAATGCTGTGCACAAATCCGCAAACGAGTTCAAGCGGCCGAAATACTTAATATCACATATTTCCAAGCAACATAGCAACAATCCAACTTACAAACTTTTAATCTAAGAAGGGATTTCAAAGATATAAGGAACAACACCACTTAAAAACTACGGTTCAGTCATCAATAACTAATCCAAACTAATCAAGAAGAACTGCAACAGCAACAATTTATCAGTTGGTTTCACTCATCTTCACGAAATTTGCTTTTGGTAAGCGATTTGAGATAATAAAGGAAAACAAAATAAACTGAACCATATCTGAACAAATCAGAAATACCCTACGAAGATTGATTTTATCATGTATTAAGTTAATTAAGATTTAATTTAATTTTAAATTTTAAAATGTTAACTCATTCACCACAACGTCAACCTGTTTCTACACAAAATACTACACCCCTTATTGCCTTTCCCACTGATACTCAAACACATATACCTTACATCACAACACAAGAATTTGAAGTTTGTGCAACTTCTGTTAAGTTACCGCCTTTTTGGACTGATCATCCAGAAGCATAGTTAGTCCACACGGAAACACAATTTACATCGAAAGGGATAGTTCAGGATAATACCAAGTACGAACATCCTATTATTTCTCTTCCACAAGAAGTTATAATTTCAGTACTTGATATTATTCAGTAACCACACTTAAATAACAAATATGATAATTTAAAAAAATTTTTAATCGAACGACACTCTAAGCGAACAGAAAAAGTTTGATAAGCTACTATCTGACTCCGAGATAGGAGATCATAAGCCTTCTGAATACTATAGAGCACTAGTCTTATTAGCTGATTTTAGCATTGACCCAGAACTTCTAAAAAAATTTTGGCTTAGGAAACTACCGATACGCTCTAACGTATCTAACGTTACCGAACTGGTAAAATTAGCCGACGATATATGGGAAGTATCCAATAAATGTGAAGTTTTAGCAGTTAATTCAAGCGCTATTAAAACTGAAAACAATACAAATTTAGAAAGTTATGGATAATTTAGTTAAAATAACGTCTGCAATGTGTGACAATTTTAATAAATTATCTCTGGAAGTTTGCGCCATGAAACAATCATTCGAATCTGCATCTGGAAATACCAGAACATCGCGATATCGTTACTTACGTCCATATATGTAGTGGAAGTCGTTCTCGTGAGAGATCTTCATCTCGAAACTGGCTTTGTCGTTACCATTACCGCTTTGGTAGCAAAGCTCGAAGATGCCCCTCCTTCTTTGGAAAACTAAAATCTCCCGTTATTTCGGCGACAAACAATGGGATGAAAAATATTTCTTTACGTCGCCTTTTTTTATATGATAAAGATATAGATATATAGATTGATAGCGGTGCTTAAATTTCTATTTTACCTTCCTCAAAATTTAATATCATTTAACAGCTGCAAATGGAAGCACAATTAAAACTTTTGGAAAAAAAATATTAAAGGTTAATCTAGGTCTAAGGGATTTCTCATTTGTTTTTATTCTCGCAGTTTCAAAACCTACAAATTTCAAAACTTATTATCGGAGCTGATTTTCTATCAAAATATGGACTTCTTATCGATATAAAGAACAAATGCCTAATTGATCCATTAACTAATTATCAGTAAATGCCATTTCAAGTAATTGTAAAATATCCCTTCCGAAGTTATTTTCGTTCGATAACAAATACACTCAGTTTCTTAAGAAATACCTTCTTTAATAGCTGAACCAGATTACAATAGACCAGTCAAGCATACAACAGTTCATCATATTATTATTAATGGTCAACTCCTTTTTCAAGACCTCGACGGCTCGACCCTATTAAGTTTAAGATCGCTAAATCAGCATTTGAGTTTCTGGTTCAAACTGGTATTTGTCGTCCATCCAGTTCTCATACAGCCTCACCATTACACCTGGTGGCAAAGAAAGAACTAAATGATTGGCGTCCATGTGGCGATTATCGAAGGCTTCATTTTGCAACAGTCCCAGACAGGTATCCACTCCCTCATATACATGATCTTAACATTGATCTAAGAAATAAAGAAGTATTCTCAAAAATCGACCTAATACGAGCTTACCATCAAATACCTGTAGCAAAAAATGACGTACACAAGACAGCAATTACCACACCATTCGGAATGTATGAATTTGCAAGAATGCCTTTTGGTCTTCGCAACTCAGCGCAAACATTCCAGCGATTTATAAATGAGGTATTTACTGGTATTGAATTTGTTTTTGTCTATCTACACGATATACTAATAGCCAGTAACAACGAAGAAGAGCACTTAGAACATTTGAAAATTGTTTTTGAAAGATAAGATAATTATGGCTTAAATTTTAAACCAAGTAAATGTTTATTTGGTGTGCCTCATCTCGATTTCTTAAGTTACACTATTTCAAAAGATGGAATTAAGCCATCCGAAGAAAAGGCACAAGTCATTCGTGATTTTGAACGTCCTAAATCTATTAAACAACTGCAAAAATTTGTGGGAATGATAAATTATTATCATAGGTACATACGAAACATTGCAAAATTATTGAGCCCTATTCATTCTCTAATTAACACTGGAACAAAAAATAAAAACAAATTGTAAAACTGGACCGTTGAAGCAAATAAATCATTTCTTAAAATAAAGGAAAGTGTTGCGAAAAGAACTTTATTGAATCACTTCCATAGTGAAGCGATGCTATCTATAGCGGTAGACGGATGTACGATTGCAGTCGGAGGAGTTTTACAACAAAATATTTATACCCACAATGAACCCTTGTCATTCTTTTCAAGAAAATTAACCTCTTCCGAAACGAAATACAGCACATTTGATCGAGAGCTTTTGGCCATATATCTAACAATAAAACATTTTAGACATTTCTTAGAGGGACGAAACTGTACTGTTTTTACAGAACATATACCATTAACTTTGTATTGAATTCGAAATTAGATCGCAGTCCGAGACAAACAAGGCATTTAGAGTATATATCCCAATTTACGAATGACATACAACAAATATCAGGCAAATCCAATATAGTTGCAGACACCCTTTCTAGATGTCCTGAAATATATATTTTAGACTAGGATAACATTAACTTTAAAAAACTACATTATGAACAACAAAACGATCCAATTTTGCAAAAACTGTTGAGCAATGAAGAGTGCCCTTACAAGTTACAACAAATTCTGATTCCATTATTAAATATAAGTATTTGGTGCGAAAAGTCTAAAGAAACGATAAGACCATATATACCACAGAGTCTTCAAAAATTAGCATTTGAAAAACTTCACAATACATCTCATCCTGGAACACGCGCCTCTCGTTGTTTAATAACTTCTCGATATTCCTGGCCATCAATGAACAGACAAATAAATGAGTGGACTAAAACATGTATTTCCTGCCAGAAATGTAAAGAAATTCGACACACAACATCTTCTATTGTAAAAATTGATATTCCTAAAGGCAGATTCGAACACATACATGTACATATTGTAGGTCCTTTACCGGTTTCGAATGGTTTTAGATATATCCTAACAATTGTGGATAGAAACACACGTTGGCCTGAAGCGTATTCAATAAAAGTTATTTCTGCGCGGACTGTTGCAAAGACATTTCTACATGAGTACATTTCACGATTTGGTGTACCACTCCAGCTTACTTGTGATCGAGGCGCACAAATAACTTCAAAAGTGTTTTCTGAATTATCAAAATTTATCGGTTACCGCATAATAAATACCTCAGCATTTCATCCTCAGGCCAATGGAATGGTGAAACGTTTTCATAGACAGTTAAAATCCACTATTCTAGCTAGTGGTAATCCCAGAAATTAGTACGAAGAACTACATATAATTAGGCTTACGATCATCTTTTAAGGAAGATATTCAAGCTACAGCTGCGGAAATGGTTTATGGCCAAAATTAACGTCTTCCGAGCGAACTTATTATTAAATCCGAACAAGATTTCAACAATACAGAATTTTTGAACAAGATCAGACATCACTTCAGTTCAGTACGATCTAATATATCTCTTCTGACAAAATTTTATACCGAAAGATCTAAATGAATGTAAGTTTGTTTTTGTGAAGTCGGAAACAAAAAAGTCTGGTTTGCAATGTCCATACGAGGGGTCATTTCAAGATAAACAAATTAAACACCAATATTATTAAATTAATAAATATTATTAAATTGTAATAATAATAATAAGAAACATGTAACTATTAATTTAAGTTCCATCACTTCTTTGGAGGGGGGAGTGATGTAGTGTTTAACAAGATATACTTTGTTTAATTATAACTTGTTCAATATTTCAAAATGTTAAATTATTTTATTTGTTCAATATAATTGTTTTCAAATATTTTCAATTTATATTTCATAAAATAAAAATTAAACGAATTGAACGAACCGATTTTTATTGATGCCTACATGCTATATGTTCATTTGCTCCGTACAAAACATCAGGGATAGACGATATATTTCCGGCTATGGTGCAATGGATGCACGATCTCATTGCCTCTAGGCTGTGGGGTATATTCGTTACTTGCTTAGCGTCTGGGTACGTTCCGAGAGAAAGACAACTTTCGCTTTCTTCTGAAGCCCGGAAAAAAGGATTATGCGGAGGTGAAGTCGTTCAAACCGATCAGCCTTAAGTCTTTCCTCTTGAAAACGATGGAAAGAGTGATGGTTGACTGTCTTGAGAGCTCTTCACTGATTCATAATCCTCTGAGTAGATGCCAACATGCGTATAGAGCAGGTAGGTCTACGGAAAGTGCTCTTCACGAATTAGTGAGAGTTGCTGAAAAGAATCTGTTTTCAGGAGGCATTGCGATGACCACATTTATGGACATCGAGGGTGCTTTCGACAAAATATGCTTTGGAAGGCTACGG
Organism: Coremacera marginata; assembly: GCA_914767935.1. Classification (NCBI taxonomy): domain Eukaryota; kingdom Metazoa; phylum Arthropoda; class Insecta; order Diptera; family Sciomyzidae; genus Coremacera; species Coremacera marginata. The sequence goes on from OU612045.1 coordinate 114,133,198, forward strand.
CAAAACCTAACAGAGCGCAATGTAAGCCCAATGATTGTAAATTGGGTAGACAATATGCGCAAGCACAGGGCGGCCAACATGCAGAATGGTAGAGTCAGAACTAGAGGTAGAGTAAGTAGAGGATGTCCCCAGGGCAGGGTGTTATTGCCAACCCTGTGGAACATAACTGTGCACTCACTACTGGTGAGACTGGATGAATCGGGCATACACACGATAGGGTATGCAGATGACACTGCGTTGGTGGTCCGTGGTAAGTTCATTGATACCATTTCTGACATCATGAAGGGAGCAATCCGAGTGGTGGAGGAGTGGTGTCGAGAACAAGGTCTTACCGTAATCGCAGGAATATCAGACAATATTCTCTTTACTAGAAAGAGGGCAGGTTTGAGGAGAGAACCACTCAGACTTTTTGGAGCTAAAATCAACATGTCCACGAAAGTTATATATTTAGGGGTAGCACTTGATAGCAAACTGAACTGGAATGAGCATGTCAGTGTAGACGCGTTTGTGGTCTCAAATGGGGGCTAAACCCAGAGTCTATGAAATGGGTCTACACTATGATGGTTAGACCTGTCATCCAGAGTTCGTAAATACTTATTGATGAGTAAAATATCTCTCACTCATCTCAATTCAGTGCATTTCGTTTTGTATCTTTCATTGGAAGTGAAAAACAAACGAGCGATCATTCGTTAATCTCCGAATGAGCGAGCGAATCGTTTATTTGCATTTCTCTTTCATTGCTGTTCACAGCATGCGCTTTTGCAGAGCATAAGCCGATATATGAGCATGCCCATGGTATAATGGTTTACAAGGTAGGAGTGACAGTTCTATTGGTGATTTGGAGTTGTCAAAAACATATCGAAAAGAGAAAACGAAGAAGCAGCAAAACAGATGACAAGATAAACTCTGTATTGATTTGACAACTCCCGATCGCCGCTCGTGAGAAAATTATTGTAAATTATTGTATCATGAGCACGCTCTTTTTTCCGTTCTCACTCAGATTATTTAAAAATGATGCACTCTTTTCAATGATGGTTATATGCAGTGAGAACTGAGTGAGTTTGATTTTGATGTAATAATTTTTTTATCATGCGTTTCTATTGGGGTTTGTTTGTTTTCTGTTTTTTTATGAATTCGGTGCTGGGTCAACACTAAGTAATAATGGGTCGCTGAATCCGAATCTGAACGCAAATAGAGGGGTCTATCTGCCCCCCATTACCAATATTCTTAAGGAGGGCCAAAACATATGTTCGACTTACAGTGGACAGTTAAACACGTGTTTCGATGTTTCCCCCTAAAAATGTGCAAAATGGGGCCTGATAGACCCCTCTATTTGTGCGTCTCAGAAATGCTTTCCCCCTTGATTCCCCAAAAAATGGTTAATTTTTAGCTATTTTGCTTCCCCTTCGAGATATGGCCCTTTCCAATTTTTTCGAAGATTTTTTGAGGATTTTTCGATATCTTTCGATTTTATATTGTTTCATATCTCGAAGGGGAAGCAAAATAGGTAAAGTTTAACCATTTCTTGGGGGTTACTATAGGAGGAAGCATTTTTGAGACACAAAATAGGGGCTCTATCATTTGCAATATTTTTAAGGGGGAAGCCGAAAAATCTGTTTGGCTTACACGTGAGCACGTAAACACGTGTTTCGACGGCCTCCTAAAAATGTGGAAAATGGGGGAGTACACTGTGTGCTTCAAAAATGCTTTCCCCCTTAGAAACCCACAAAAAATGGTTAATTTTTACTTATATTGCTTCTTAATAAGCAAATATCAAAATGATAAGTATCAAAATACTTATCATTGACGAATTAAAATGATTTTCAGCTCATATAAAGAGCACATCATTTGCAGAACTCGAGAGATGAAAACAGTGACGATGTTCCCACAACTATGAGCGCTCTTTGTACACGGTCGAATAACCAATACAAGTGTTTGAGGAGTTTATGCGAGAGCGTAGCGTTCAATGAATTGCTCTGAAAAGATTATTCATAGCTTTTGTTTTTATAAATGGTTACTCGAAAGAGCGAGAGAGAATTTTGATTGATCTACGCACTCTGCTGACATCACGTATGCTTCGGTGATCTGGTAGACAAAAGTCAGCCAGAAAACCATTAAGAAGAGACTGGACAAAGTCCAACGGCTGGCGTGTGTTGGAATAACAGGTGCAGGTGCGCTAGCAGCCCTCAGAATGTTGCGAAATGCTAAGTGGCATGGATCAACGGCCTTACATAGTCATATGCGCATCCTTGATATTGTACATAGAGATGTCAGGGAGACGGGTATGCCTATGGACAGAAGACAGAGAGTAAGGATAACAGAAAAATGTTATAAAACTTCAATAACAGATGGAGTCGTCTGTGAAGAAATCGCTGGTAACGATATCAGTGTATTCACAGACGGCTCTCTGATGAATGGCAGAGCCGGGGCAGGTGTTTACTAAGAAGAGTTGAGCCTATCCTGTGTACTAAGGTTAGGGAGGTTTGTGTCTGTATACCAGGCGGAAATGCTTGGTGTGGGGCATGCACTAGACCACCTGATAGATCACCGAGTCAATGGCGAGAAAATTGTCATTGCCTTTGACAATCACTCTGTGAGAAGGTCCATGCAGCGTACATACATCGCTTCCAGGTTGGCCATAGAATGTCTTACCAAACTCAATAGGTGCGCTCAGACAAATGAGTTCACACTTATGTGGGTGAGAGGACATTTCGACATAGAACAGAATGAAAATGCTAATACTTTAGCGAGATAAGGAACAGCAAAAGAATTCTGTGGACCAGAACCACGAATCGCCATAGGCGACAACATGGTGGCAGGCCTTATTAAGCAATGGACGGACTCGGAACACCGTACAAGGAGGGAAAAGCTGTTAATTGTAGGCAATCAAGGCCGGACGTGAAGTGGTCTCGTAGTGAGGCAGCATAAGTTATACGTTACAATCGAAGGACTTTAAGCTGGATTACTGCACTCGTCACAGGACACGGTCAACACATGTACCATCTCAAGAAGATGACTCTGACCGAGGGCGAAGCGTGTAGGTTATGCCTAGAGGAGCCGTAAACAGCAGCTCACATTCTGTGGCAGTGTCCGGCGTTGGCAAGCATAAAATTGACTATTCTGGGGCGTCCATTGGCGAAGCCGAGATTGGTCAACTGACCTACAAGGATATGCTTGAGGTGACAAAGGATGCTTATGAAAGGAGCATGCTCACGTATGAGGGTGTCCAATGGGGACGAAAAGGGATCCACTGTGGTCCGCTTGGACCAATCCCCGATCTATTATATACAAAATTTATATTTATTTTTTACACAATTAACCATTCTTCCATCCACAATGTTTCCATTCTAATAGTTTTTATATATTTTTAATAACTTGATATTTTGCAATTTCTTTGCTTACTTGTGAACAGCTGATTTTAAGCAGTAAGACACTTTAACCATTTTTGCTAGAAGAAATTTCTCGGACTAAAACTTTCATCTTGTGACAGGGAGGGAAATTTTTTACTCTCACGATTGCACTCTCTTTTACCATTTTTTGGAGTACGGCAACGCTTCTCAGACTAAAACCCAGAATCGATTTTTGTTTTTTTAATTTTAAATGACTTAAAATTATTTCAAAAATATGTAGAAAAATTTTATAAAGATATCTTAAATATTAAGAAAGTTATAATCTTGAAAAGAGATCCGCGCGTGAGTTCGACATAATATAAAAATCAAGTTACTACAGCTGCTATTTTATTATATCATTTATTTTGTGTTCAAACCGGCACATTTGAGAAGGTGATATATATAGGTATATATAGTGACTTAATTATGTTTTAAACACTAACGTCTTCGTATTATTTGTTTCGTATAACATTAAAGTCATTTTCCTCAAAACTAAGTTTTTCAAAACTGCGGCAAACCTAGCTCAAAAACTACTTGACCGATCCTTACAATATTTGGAAAGACTTTTTTTAATAAAATTTTAACCAATGTGAATGAAACTGATTTTTAAAATAGCCCTTTAAAATCGTTTTATTCAGAATTGAAAACATAAAATAAGTAAAAAGTTAATTTTTTTCTATGTATACATTTTTAAAAAAGATTTTTTTTTAAATTCTGTCTCATTCACATTGGAGATATTTTCAAAATACGCTTTAAAAATTAAAAATTTTGTGTTTGTAAGGTCACTGTGTTTTTAAGGTGTTTAGGATCTAGCAGAATGCCCGCAGTGCGAAAAGAGGTATTTTAAAGCAATCGTTGTAGCCAGCGCCATCTTTGTTTTTGAAAAAATATTTTTTTTAAACATAAAAGTATATTTTAACAAATTTGAAAGTTTTAAAACTCTAAACAAATATTTTCTAATAAAAACCATCACCCCAATCCTCTAATTTATTGTCCGCCTTAAATATAGATAAATGTGTAATAAGTATTGTCCATTTCTAATAGTGCAAATTTGAGAACAGACGAACCCTCTTTATGGGAAAAATATAAACAATTGAAAATAGAAGCCGTGCAAACTTTCAAACGCGTTTATCTCCAAATTTGTTTTGTGTTGGTAAGCACCTTATTGCCCTGAACCCTTCATATGTGTAGAATAAAGAAATATTTTCTGCCTAGCCCCCTTTTCATACGAAGTTTTCCACTTCACTTGCTCACAATTTCAACTTTTATGAGTCATAGCATCTTAACTGTCAAAATTAATGGTTCTTAGCACTCAAAGATATTACATGTTTGATTTTTATAAAAACAATAAAACAAAAATCATCAAAAAGAAAGTTGACCGTTTCGTTATTATTATAAAAGTTGGACTGAACTTTATGTATTAGTGAAAGACAAATTTAAAAAACACACTGAATCACCTCAGTTGAGGGCTTGAAAGAACTTTAGAGCTTGAATTTTCCAAACTCTAAAAATGAGGTAACTTCTTGGAGTTTTCGTCGGCACTTCGGAGCCTTAAGTGAAAAAATTAAAAATTTTGTTAACCTATTTTTCATTAGCTTATCAATCAATACTTTTTATATATTTTAGGATTGGACTAGATTAGGAATGCGAACTTCAATACCACTAGGAATTCGAGTAGTACGCGGACCAAATTGGATATGGCAAAACCAAGGTATTTATTATTAGTCGTGTCTTCAATTATAAACCGCATTCAAAAAGCAAATGATCACTATTTTCTTAGTTACTTTCAACTTTAGTATCTATAGTTTTATAAATTTTAGACGGAACTTAAGTGAAATTGATTCGTGACCGCGCACACTCTCGATTACTATTTTTGTAGAGAACTTTCTTACGCCTCATTTTATTTATTTGTGTACAGGAAAATCGCAAACACCGACCGACACTTTTTTTTTACATTTTTGTTGCTTTTTGCTTATGTCTATTATTATTATGTCGGCCGCTAGCTTTATGGACGTGATTCTCGCCAGGTTGTAGCTAATTTCTGTAAATTTGCGAAACGTTTTCGGTATTAAAAGAATAACTTTTTTGTTTGAAATCTTTTTTTTTGAAGGAGCATTACAAACTTAATTTGTAAAATATGGTTCAAAATCACCTTGAGAACATTTTTCAAAATATTCACCGAATCCTATCATTACAATAAAAATTTGTAAAGTTTTCTTTATTTATTTTTCGGCTCAAAATATTAGAAATTAAGTGCAATAATCAGAAAGGTATCACTGGATATGTTTATTGATTCGATGCTGTTGCTGAATTAGCAAGGTGGCTCAAGCTAGCATTTTACACCGAGCAAGTTGCGTCTTGTTACCTCCCACGCAACGTACCACCGTAGCGACAAAAAGGTCACGTGAGAGGTTACTTACGACCGATAAGTGTTATACTAGTTTTTTTTTCTTTCCTTGTCTGATGACTTCTTTAGTAAATGATCTAAAACTAAAATAAATCTGAGCTAAATTCAAAAAAATTAAAGTGGTACCATTAAGTTAATGCGAATCAAACAACGCATTTTAAAAATAAACTTTGAAAAATAAACTTTTGTTTAACACTCGTCACTAATGTGTTAAACAGACAGACGGATCAACTGGATTCGTGCCCTTGGACCGCCCTTCTTTGTCCTTGAGCCCTATTCCCTGTTAAGTTGTATGGTAAAATTATTCATTTTTTCTTGGCCAGCTTTTTTAATTTTTAACCATTGTGCGTAACCGCGGATTGTGTATTGGCTTAATAATTGGTAAATCCATAAAACACGAAGTTTAAAGGGTACTAACACATCAAAATTCCTTAAAATGTCACAAATGTACTGAAACGTTGATAACTGCTGTTTTGCGCTCTTGCTAAGATCAGGAAAGCTTTGTTACAGATAAAGAAAAGCTTTTCATTTAAAACGATCGTTCACATTGAACTAGTTTTAATTTGGCGGCGAAGACAGCTCTGAAGGCAAAGTTTTATTCACGCATAATTGAGTCAATTTTATGCCTTCCACACATCAAGAAACCAAAGTTTTTTAATTGTAAGCAACTTGTTCTTCGCAAAATTTGTGGACTGAAAAGTGAGTTGCAATCGACTTTGGTAAAAAATTGCATTAAAAATAACATTTGATTACAATCACATTAATTGCAAGTGACGTTGTGGATCTTATAAGGTATAATAATTATTTTATAAATCGATCAGTAAATCGGGGTTGTTGTAAAAAACAAATGTTCTTGGAATCAACGACAATTTGTTGATATTAAATCAAAGAAGGCGTGAAGAAGTTTTTATTTTTAAAAAGATGACTCATCTTATCAACGAATTGTTGGTGCCAAAGAATGGAATCGTGAAAAGAACTAAACAAAGAGCGCAACAACTAGTCTTTGCAGAATTAATGTAGTCAAATTTTTTAAACTTTGCTTTGTGCTAAGAAGTAGAAAAACATTGCTTTTTAAATTGAAATGCACACAACTGCAATTCCGTTTTGGTTTTAGCAGAAGGTGTGCTTATACGTTTTTCAAAGTAAATGGACTGCATACCAACGAAACAGCTGTCTAGTCTGCTGGTGGTTGTTCTGTAAAGAATATTGTTGTTGTGGCGACCTGTTGCTTCATGAATTATTTGGCATAAAGCTCACGTATGTAATTCTTAAAAATTTATATTTTTCTTAAAATTTCCTTAAAATATAAATATTTATTTTTAATATATTTATATTTAATATATAAATATTTATATTTAAAATAATTTTTAATATATTAATATTAAATATTAACCCTCTGCAGCTGACGTGCTCCAAATTTAACAATATAACTGACGTGGGGTCTAGCAGACCTCACTTTTTAAGTGATTTCCTATGATACATTTCGGACCGTAACTTTCTTGATCTTATTCCATATAACAACAAATACATTTTAGGCTAACATATGAAAAAAATTTGAAATAAAATACATTTTTTTTAAAAGATTTGGTTCGAATTTGGCATCGAATTTTACGTTTGTACGCACCAAGTTTTGATTTTCGGTGTCTGTGACACTACGACGTCAGCTGCAGAGGGTTAAAATTAAATAATAATAATTAAATATTAACATAAAATATAAATTTTTAAGAATTGCTAAACTCTAAATTCTAAAAATTAAATCAAAACTTACCACTTGCTCAACTAGTAAAAGCCAAAAGTTTTTAAATAATGAACATTGTGAAGGTCCTAGTGAAGATGATTGTCAAATAACGCAGCCATTCATATAAAAGCTAAATCTTTCCAATTTTGACTGTTAGTTGCGTTGACATTGAAGTACAACTATTAATTATTCACCTCTGGATATCTTTAACCAGTGGCTGCTAGATAACACTTAAAAATTCAGTAGATAAATAGAAAATTCAATAGAAGGACAAAAGCAAAATATTCAATACATACTTAATAATATGTTGTTTGATGTACAAACGATTTTTCAATTATAGTAAATATTATTATATTAGTTGATTATGAGAATTCTTTTTAGCCGTTAATATTAAAAATACCCCTTAACGATACAATTTTAATCCTGTGACTTTACTGATTTTAAAAAACAATTCTAATTTTATTATCTTAATTAATAAGAATTAAATGTTTGTTTTAAAAATTAAAAACTTCAAAACTAATGAATCTGAATTTTAATATTATTAACAAAACTTAAATTGACTTATTTTAATTCTATTTCATTTTATTTTAACAAAAAACTTGACTTATTTTCTTTTATATGTAAAGACCGTCAGAAAAACCGATTCAAAGTTAAGTTATAAGGCATCGCGTTTGTTTATTAAGTATTTTAATTAAGAATATTGAATATAAAAGATAATAGAAATTAAATCAATTAAATTACAACTTTGAGAGCAAACTTCAAAACTTCAGAAAGCAATACAAATCAACGACTCCTCGGCACAGCATACGACCGCCCACCGCGAGAAAAGAAACCGACTGAATACTGATCTGTTCAGTGTTGCCACCTTTCCTTTTGTCGGCCTTCCTGCAAGTTCGATACGTCCTCGTATCGTGGTTTTTTTTTTACATTTCGTCGTTGCTGAAATCTTCGGAATCGTTCATCGGTAAATCGCAATACGGTTTTTTATCTTATCCGGAGCGTATACAGATGAGTAATGTCGTTGTTTTCTATTTGATTCTGGCAAATCTTCGACTACATACCGATGTCGTCCCAGTACTTTTGTTATGAGAAAGGGTCCTTTGTATCGTGGTTCGAGTTTTCTTTACATACCCGCACTTGCTGGCTCGTTTTCTACTAAATACAGATCTCCTTATTTATATTCAGTTGGTGTTGAATGAGCTTTATCAAAACGTCGTTTAGCCTTAGATCTTTCGGTGTCGACACGTTCAGCTGCTTCTTCTCGAATTTTTTCTAGATCTGAATCAACTGGAATGTTTTCTTGTAGAGCAAGAATACGTTTGTTTTTGAGTATATCTCGTGGCTGGAAACCAAACAGATGTTCTTGAGGAGTTTTTGAGGTTGTTTTGTTGATTGTCCACTGTATAGTCCTTAAGTTTTCATCCCACCGCTTGTCTTCAGTAGTCGTTGGTAGTAGCATTGATAAAATGGTCTGATTTGTACGTTCAGCGTGTGCGTTGGCACGAGGGGTGCGTATGGCATTCAAGATATGTTTTATGTCGTTGTCTTTACGGTAGCGCTCAAAATCTTTTGAGGCAAAAGCTGTCCCGCGATTAGTAACCATTCGTTCTGGTGCCCCGAAATAACTGCACACCGCGTAAGTACGTGCTTTGTCGCTGTGCTCTTTACAGCTCGAAACAACAAATTTGGTAAATGCGTCTACTAATACGAGAATATGTTCGTTGTGCTTACTACTCTTAGGAAACGGGCCTAGATGATCAAGATGTATAGTCTTAAATGGTATTGGTTCGATCTCGCTGTAATGGTATTGACCTTTTTTTTCCGCACCTGGAACTATGTTATATATGCATTCTATACATGACTACAAATTATTTTATATAATTCCTCATTCTAGGAAACAAACAGATTTTTTTTACTTTTTCCATGGTTTTTACAACGCTTAAGTGACCTGATTTATTGTGACAGTCGGAGACAATTTTCCATCGCAAATATTTAGGGACTACCCATTGTTTTGCGACATTGTGTTTGTAATATAGACGCCCTCGATCTTCCATATACTCCTTTCCTATTTGTTTATCAATCGAAAGTCTTGCACGTGCAGCCACCATCTAGCAATCCTTGGAATTGGCTCCTTCTTCTGCATTGTTGTCTTTATAGCACTGCAAACCGTAATGATTTTAATATTTTTCATCGCTATGTAATATTTGAATTTCTACAACGTTTCGACGACCGCCAGTGTTTCGAGTTCATAACTGTGGTACTTCTTCTCATCGGTGCTCGTTGATCGACTGTAGTAAGCAACCGGTTTCCAATTTTCGTCGTCCTTCTGCATACAAACGCCTGCTAGGCCTACTGAACTTGCATCGGTGTGTATTTCGTGGTCAGCATCGACACGGTATGACGTCATCACAGGCTTCGTTGTAAGTGCAGTCTTTGGCTGGTCCATTGCTAAATTTTAGTCAGCTGTCTAGTTGAATGGTTGGTCTTTTCGTAAGAGTTTTCGTAGAGGTTTGGAAATGGCTGCATAACCCGCAACAAATTTCCGGAAGTAGCCGGTTAAGCCCAAAAACTGTCGCACTTCCGTTAAACAAGTTGGTTTTTGGAAATTTATAAGTGCCATCGTTTTAAGAGCTCCTGGACTTATACCGTCTGATGATAATTCGGAGGTGAAATATCTTAGCTAATCAAAGTGTTAAAAAACAAAAAATTTGAATGCAGAAATTTCGAGCTTTTTCGGGCTTTTAAGTAATATTTTCGAGCTCTTTCAAAAGTGTTCCTTTTTCCGGAAAATTCGAAACAAAAAAATTTGCATAGCTTAGATAAATCAAATAAATTAAAACCGGAAAATAAAATCTTAAAAAAAAATCATATAGGAATTTCGAGTTATTTTCGAGCTCTTCAATAATATTCTCAATCTCGCGAAAAACCATCCATTTTCCGGAAAAATTGAAAAACACTTTTTAACATAGAGTTATGTGGGAAGTATCTTTAACAAAAAAACAACGCTACAATTTCGAGCTATTTTCGAGCTCCTTAACAATAATTACGAGCTCCCTAGAAACGCAACAGTTTTCCCGGAAAATCGAGAAAACGTCTTTTCATATGCAGGCTAAAAGCAAGTATTCAAAATTTTTTAAAATTAAAAAAAAAACAACGCAATAATTTCAAACCATTTTCAAGCTCCTCAAAAATATTTACGAGCTCCCTATAAACACGTCGTTCCGTATACAGGTTAAACAGCAAGTATTTCAAATTTTTTTTTAAATTAAAAAACGTCCTTCCGTATACAGGTTAAACAGCAAGTATTTCAAATTTTTTTTTTAATTAAAAAAACAATGCTTTAGTTTCGAGCCATTTTTCAGCTCCTCAAAAATAATTACGAGCTCCCTAGAAACACAATAGTTTTCCCGGAAAAATCGAGAAAACGTCTTCTCATATACAGGCTAAATAGCAAGTATTTCAAATTTTTTGAAGAAAAAAAAAAAACAAAGCAAAAATTTCAAGCTTTTTTCGAGCTAATCAAAAATAATTACTACATGTTAAATTTTCCAAGCATTTACATTTTAATGACCTACTTTCCCTTTGATACAACAAATCGTCCGTTCATCTATAAAAATATTCTCTTTATATGCTTAAAATGTTTCTTTGCAAACATTTTTTTGTGTATTTTAATACAATTACTGTACAAAACTTTAATTTTAGGGTACAAGTTCATAATTTACTGTATTCCGTATACTAATTACTGTTTGCCTATACGAGGCTCAAAATTACTGTATAATACAGTAAGTACTATACGTGTAACATCAGTTAACATATCAATTAATACTCAACTCATTTTCGTAGAACTGAATATAAATCGTAAGCATACTCAATGTAAAGAGAGCGTTAAATGTATAAGTAGCATAAATATTTGGATGCAAATTATCTTTGAGTGACTCTTGGCTCTTGCGGTACAATGCTGGCATGACGCACGCACAAAGTTGTTTGAGAGAATACCCAGCCGCAAATTTAGTATAATGGGAATGTCGCCAATAGTTCTATAATAAGCAGATTATAAGTATGATATTTGAATATAAAACTTGCTTTTTACTTGATTGCTGTTTTAGCTTTATAAAAGTTTTTTTAGTTTTATAAAAAACTCACATTCTCTAATTTAATGCAAACTTAATTTTTTTTAATAAGTAAAAATTAAAATTGAATATGCTTATTTCTATATGATTAAAATTATCTTGAAAAGTTATATAAGGGTTATTTTTAATATTTTTCGAGTTTCCATCCAGTTTGGTTTTTATGTCGTAATTATTATGTAATTATTTTTGAGGAGCTGAAAATGTCTGAAATACTTGCTATTTAGCCTGTATATGGGAAGACGTTTTCTCGATTTTCTGGGAAAACTATTGTATTTCTAGGGAGCTCGTTATTATTTTTGAGGTGCTTGAAAATGGTTCGAAATTATAGCGTTGTTTTTTTGTTAAAGATATTTCACACATAACCCTATGATATAAAGTGTTTTTTAATTTTTCCAGAAAATGGATGGTTTTTCGCGAACTCGAAAATAACACGCAATAACAATAGAGTTCAGCTACTACAGCTTTATCGCACTTCCCCAGCATTAACCCATCTAAAGCCACTACCCAGTAATCATTGAAAAAAAAAATATCAATGTTATGGATACCCGTGACCACAAACAAGTTAATGTGGGAAAAATTTACCCACCAATAAATGGGTTGGGCTCAGGGACAACACAAGACGTAACAACTAACCATGCGTATACATAGATCTAATTACACAACTTATTTTAAACTACTTTTCAGTTGACCTTTTGACAAATTAACATCAAAAACGCTACAATTGTTAACAAAGGAACTCATGCGACTTAAAGGAGCAGTAGCCATATAATTTGTTCTACTAAATGACAAATAAATTAAGTTGTTAGCGTTTCTACTGCTTCTACGGTTAGTGTTAAAATTTATGTGAGAAAGAAGTTCTGGAGAATCGAATACACCTGTAATGAGCTGTTGTAAATATACGATATCTGCCGATTTCCTTCGATCACCTAAAGACTGCATTTTTAATAGTTTCAAACGATCCTCATAAGGAGGAAGGTCTAATATGTCAGTTCCACTTAAGCCCCTTAGAGCAAACTGAACAAAACTTTTTTGGATTCTTTCTATTCGATCAACATTCACATTGTAACTTGGGGACCAAACTTGACTTGCATACTCTAAGTGAGGACGCACGATTGCATAATACAACGTTGTAGTTGTAATCATGCTATTAAATTCTTTGGCCCAGCGTTTTATAAAACCAAGCACTGATATTATTGAAGAGCTCCAAAATAGCTCGAAATTCCTATATGGTTTTTTTTAAAAGATTTTATTTTCCGGTGCTTAAGGCTTAGGTAATTTATCTAAGCTATGCAATTTTTTTTTTCGAATTTTCTGGAAAATGGAAAATTTTTGAACGGGCTCGAAAATATTACTTAAAAGCTCGAAAAAAGCTCGAAATTTCTGCATTAAAAATTTTTTTTTTTAACACATTGCATAGCTAAGATATTTCACCTATAATTCGGGTCCTAGAAACTGAACTGACCTCTTAAGGAATTAGCATTTTCCTAAGATCAACGTTAGTTTCGACTCGCGTAAGATGTTTAAAATTCGCGTCAGTTTATCAAACAGTTCAGAAACCGTATGACTTCCTATCAATATATCATCCATATAGTGCAGCATATAATTTTTTTGTGTTCTTTCCTTGATTTTTGCCATCAAATGTTGAAAGACGTTTTTAAGCCCGAAAGGCATCCGTTTAAATTCGGAAAGTCCGTCTAGTGCTATAAAAGCTGTGTATTTTCTGCTATTTGATTCGACAGGTATTTGGTAGTAGCCGCTGTTTATGTCTAGAGTTATAAAATACAAAAATTGTGCTGCTTCTTGCAACCGTTCCTCAATGCTTGGCATCGAATAAATTTCTTTTTTTAAATGCTGATTTAATCGCCTATAATCGACACATAGACGATCCTTGCCGTTCTTTTTTTTTTTTGACTAATAGAATTGGGCTGGAATATTCGGATTCTGAATGCGTTATTATGTCTTTTTCGAAAAGTTCGTCAGTCATGTCTGTCACTAATTGTTTTTTTGATTCAGGTACCCTGTACGCTCGTTGGGTAATCAATTCGGTAGTGTCGACTTCAATCTTTATTTCGATAAGATAGGTTTTTCCAAGATTTTTGATACCGTCTGTAAATACATCTTCATTTTCATTTAATAATTTAATTAAACTCAAACGTGGTTCCTTGTCATCGACGCCACAATTGACATTTTCATTGTTGATTTTTGTTACACAAAAGATTTTAAAGTTATAATAAAAATTTATCTCACCATCTTTCACAGTTGCGCATATATCGGGATTGGTAAACAGCTCGTTACCAAGAAGAATATCCGTTGGCAGCAATTGATCTTCTACGACAAATAAAGTTATTTTAAAGTTCACCTCGTCAATTTGTAAATTTACACTTGTTTTTTTATTCGTTAATCGCGTACCACCACATATGCCTTTGATTTGCATTTTGCATGTTTCAGTTTTGCTGGCTAAAGTTTTTAATAACGACTCGGGAATCATATGGCAATCACTGCCCGTGTCTATATTCACATTAAAATCTTTATTATTAACAATTACTTTTTGTTCAAACAATTCTTTCTTTGATTCACTTTTAATTTTTTTTACCGAAGCTGCTTTTCCACAATTTTCAGGCTCACTACGCGTATGCACTTTTTGGCAATCTTTACAACGATGTCGACGTTGTGGTTTTGGACAATTTGTAGAAATGTGACCTTTTTCCGAACAATTGAAACAAGTTACAATCTTTTCGGTCTTAACGGTCTTTTTTTAATAATTTTGTATTTTAGTAAATATTCTTAAGGTTCTAAGAAAAAAAAAATTCATGTAAAAATTCCTACGGGTTCAAAAGTTACAGCCGGATTAGTGAGAACGCATTTTTAATTTTTGCGCTAACTACGTACGGCAGCTGGTATATACTTGTTTTACTTGCTACCTGACTTTTGGTGGTTGTTATTTCGTACCCGAATTGCCCGAATTGCTAAACGATTGCAAAAAACTATAAGAAACAGCACAACACAAGATAACAAGGCATACAGTACGAAACAGGCTTGACAGATTGAAGGTAACCTTTTTTCTTTGTTCACAAATTTTGAACGCGTTTATTTCGAAACCATGTTTTTCGTACTGGTTGCGGCACTAGCGGGTTAATTTTTTGACGAAATTTTTTTTTTGGTTTTTTTTTTAACTTGATTTGCTATCGTATGACACGAGCTGTTTTTTAAAATTTTTTTTCGATTTTTTATGAATTTTTAAAGTCAATATTTTTTCCGAAAAAACACACTTTCAAATTTGGAACATCACCAAAAATTGAAAAAAAAAATTAAAAAAAAAGCTCGTGTCATACGATAACCAATTTTGTTAAGATTTAACAAAGTCATTTTTTTTCCAGATCGGACAATTTTTGCAACTCCCAGCGCTGCAACCACGAGGCCCCGTTTTTTTTCTCTGCCGACAGCTTGGAGCTCTATAAAACCATTGAATTGGATTGGAAAATATATTGTTTTTGAATTTTCTTCTTGTAATTTGTTCAATTCTCTACAATAATAAAAAAAAAATTTTGGAAAAATGTTTGTTTTTGACTGAGTTATGAATTTTTAAAAAAGGTCTGTTTTCTCTGCCGCGAATGTCATGTCACACCTTAGTAGTAGAAATTTGAACCTTGATTAAAGTAGCGGGCGTGATAAAAATATATTTTAAAAAATTTTAAAAGTGTAGGCGTTAAATATGATTAGGTACTAGTCCTAATTTAATTATATGATTTCTCGTTTTTTAGTTTCTTGATTTCATGCGCACGCTTGCGCACATCTAAAATTTTAAGCTTTTTTTAAAGTGCCTTTTCTTATAAAAACCAAATTCATATTAATATAGTTATTGTAGCATTTCATTATAACGCAATATCTGTTTTTTTATGCAGACAAATTACTTGAGGCATAATACACCCGACGCCAAAAAAAGTTTCCATCCACTATTTGATTATATAAAAGTAGCGAGTAGGTTGCTAGAGATGGAACACTGATAAATTCAGATAGCAACATATAATAATTCCTTTATTTATTTTTTTTTAAGCATGGATTGCGGAGACTCAACAAATGTTCCGCAACCTTATCGGGTTAAAAGATTGGAATGGCTCAGAAAAATCCACATTTTTCAAAATTTCTTTTCGGAAATGGATGGTGTATGCCTTAATAATAACCGTTAAAATTTGGATCCCGTTGATCTACAAAAACGTTAAAAAATTACTTTGTGCAACCATTTAACGATTTATTTATTTTCACATTTGATTTTTTGGCATGAGAGGACTACATTATAAAAATTGGTACAAATCCAATATATGAAAACAGCAACAAAGACTAGATAGATATATCTGTGCATAGTGGGCTAAGTGCGAAAATTACGTTTTTAGGAAAACTGGATTAAAACTCTTTTTACAAGTAAGAGTTCAAGATTGGAGTATTAGCCCACGATTCATAAAGGCATATCCTTCATTGGAATGGACAGAACACTTATCCCGTTAGACACAAGGAAAGATTAAAAATTTACGATTCTAATGATGCAGATAGCTCAAAACTCACAAAATTCGACTTAGCCCACTATGCACAGGTGCCACAGATATAATAAAGCAAATTTGTTATGTTTACTTTCCTTATAGTTCATACTACAAGTATTTGCTTTATACATATTCAAGTACGGATTAATATAGATATCGTAAAATGTTTCTTATTTAATTCAGCCATTTCCGCCATTTTTATGGAAATTTTCAGCCAGTATTTTTCATTGTGGGCTGGCAATGCTGCTTATATCTGTTGTGTATTCACTATCTGTTAACGCTCTTGGAATAAGTTATAGTTATAAGATTATGTACATAAGATGAGTTCTTTTGCAATTTTATTTCTGATCCGTGCAGAAGGGGGCAAATATGAAGAAAGGTATTAAGAGGATCATAAATGTGCATTTTTTAGTTCAATATCTCTTAAACCGAATGCGCTCAAAGCAAAAACCCATTTTTAGTGCTTGTTTTTATGTTAGCCTTTTTAATCAGAAACGCAAAAGAATTTAAAGATCCCTACACCCTTAAACTTCTCTACACTTCTCTGGGTCGACCACATTTGGATTATTGCTCAGTTGTTTGGAATCCTTGCTCTTCAACCCAAGTTCTAAGAATCGAAAGGGTTAAAAAAAAAAATGTACATTGTTATGGTTTTTCAATTAAACTGGAATCTTCCTGAGCCTCTTCCCTATAGTACAAGGTATGCCCTGTTTAATATCACTTCATTGAATTCCAGACGTTGAATCCAATCCGTTATTTGTATTCGCGACTTGGTCCACCATCATATTCAAGACCCTTCTCTACTTGCAATGCTGGACTTTATTTCACCATCTCGGCATCTTTGAAGTCATTTTAATTTTCGGGTTCCCTTCCATACATGTGTTTATGCTCGGAACGAACCGATCACTCGGTGCATTATTGAAACGAATCAAGTCCTGCCATTCATTGAAATTTTTAACTCGACCTCAAGAATTTCTTTTAAATCTCAACTCATGCTTCTTTCAATATTTTATTCTAGTTAAGTTTACTCATTTGCTGTTTTATTGTTTTCCGTTTTTTTCTGTAAAATTTTTAGTTTAGGTTGTAAAATTTTTAGTTGTAAAATTGATATATCAATTTTTTGTATACTTTTTTTTTATTTTATTTGATACTATTATAACTTCTATTTTTTGAAAGCTTTATTATTATATTTCTGTGAAAATTAGTATTTAATGTTTACTTCTAGTTTTTTCTCAAGTCCGATTTGTTATACTTGATTTTAAATTTTGTTAGTGTAATTAGTGAATCTTAAGTTATATTTATTTTCAAATTGTTAAGTAGTCATTAAGAGTTTTCTCTGTTTGATGAAAGAAATAAATAAATATACGTCTTTGCGTAAATTGTAAGCGTTCCATAAACAAATTTGTTAAAATGTAACATAGTGCAATTTCTCGCATTGATGACACTCTAGCATCTTTTTAGGGTGGAAGGTTTTTACAAAGCTAGACCTGACCGAAGGGCTGACTTCATAAACCCAAGTTGCAATGCAACACTGCAAAGGCAGATGTTCATTAACGCCATTGCATTATTTTTGACCATGTAGTGTGTTCAGTAACGCAAGGTAATCTTTTGCGATGCGCAGCATATGTCAAATTGGCGCAACATTTAATTTTCTGTTGCAACATGGATGGCACACAAGCAAAGTAAGTTTGCTTATATAATATTTCATTATTTTCATTAAAAATATTAAAAATTTTGATTTTATTCATTACAATACATTTTTCATTCTATTTACAGTGATAAAAAAATGGACAAATGAAAGGAAGGTCTTGCTAATAAGTACGAGATTGCGCTATGAGTGTGAGTTTACCGCATATAAGAAAAAAAAAACACAAGTGCGTCGTTGGACACACGAGAGAAGCGAAGCTTTTTTACAGTTCCATAGATATGATAATTTAATTTTTTTTTAAATACCTTAAATTCAAATATTTAAAACATTAAATATAATAAAAAAACAAACGCTAATATTCACACGAGTAAATTGTATTACATTTCATTATTATATTATTTATTTTATTACATGTTACTGCCCTTATTTTTTCAACGCACTTGTGAGCAATTGTTAATTTTCCTTCCCACTAAGCAAAAACAAAACAAAAGCATGTACCAACAACAGGGGTGAAATCGGCTAAGGTGATAGTTGACAGTCGCTGTTTTGATTGTCGTTTTTGAAAACGACACCTAAATACCTATCGCATGAAATCAATAGGGAAAAAAGTGATTGTCAGTTTGATTATCACCTTACACGGAGCAAAAGCGACGATTTTGATTGTCAATTATCAATTATCATTTTAGTCGACACCACCCAAGCATAAACGAATTCACATAAAAAAAAAAAATATATTACTTTGCCAACAGTGAGGATCAATTTTATGACCCGTTGATTAACAAACCTGCACTCTTTCCACCTATCCAACCAACTCTGTTAGATTTTGACGTTGATTTAATATTAAATAAATAATTGCAGCTACTTTAACAGTTGTTAACAGATGGCACTAACAAACTGAGGATGATGACTAGTGTTGTCACTTGCAAATTTTATATAGTGGTAGGTTGAGTCTTAAATGAGTGGTGAATTTTAAAAAACTGAAATATATTGTTCTTCTTAAGGAAAAATTCGACTGAAGTCCTACAGCAAAACAAATCATAAGAGGTATACCATACAGTACGTTTTTTCACGCTGAATTAGTTTTATTGCAAATAGTTCCCATATAATGTTCTTAAGACAGTACTAAAATACAATATTAAATGTAATAATAAATAAAATATATGCAATAAAATTTCTTAAATTTTAATTATAATGCAATAATTTTTATATAAATATATCAAGAAGTGAGAGATTTTGTAAAAAGTGAAATAGTGGGTGATAAATGTGATAGAAACGAAAATAGTGCTAGACTTACCACAATTGTGGAAAAGTGGCAACACTGATGATAGCAAGTGGCTTAGCAGCTACCCAAACCATAAAAAATCTATTAATCAACTCTTGTAGCAAGTGGCTAAGCAGCTACCCAAACCACACAAATACATTAATAGGTTATTGGATGTGCTGCAACATAGCTTCAGTTGCACTTATTACTGAATCAATGCCTCTACATAACGAGGGTGCTTGACTCAGTGGATGGAGTGTAGAACTTCCAACCAATGGTTTGTGGGTTCGAGTCCCCACGGCAAGTGAAGAAATGTTTTTTATATTTGTTATATTAAATTATCTTGTTGTAAAAAACACAGAAACAAAGAAACCATATAAAATTCTAAGAAAAAATCTGTCGAAAATTTTTAAGATTTCACTCCAAGCAAATCACAGAAAGGGGCGTAAAAAGCTTCGCTTCAAAAAGAAATACAATCGGGGAAACATTTTGCGGGAAATAAAAGATGTTGATGTCATGTTCCCTTTCACAAGAGACGAAATAAATAGATGCTTTGTGAATATAATGGTCACTTACAAACGCATCGAAAAAAGAAATGATACATTTGGAGAGAGCTCGACGAATTGGGAATATTTTAACCAACTCGATGAAGTTTACGGAAGCCGCAGCAGTGTGCATGTCCCAGACGAAATATTGGAGCGTTCATTAGAAAATCTAACCGAAGTACTAACATCTGACAGCCCGCTGGAAGTGAATTCCGAAGTTTCATTTAATGCGTCAACACCAGTTGGAACTCTGAAAAGAAGGCGCAATGAAGTGCTAGATTTTTTAAAAGCAGAATCTGACAAAGACCAAGCAACAATGGAAAAACTTCTTAAACAAGAAAATGATCGATTGGAAGTCGAAAAAAAAGTTAAATGAATTTCAGAAAATTAGAGAACTGATCCAAAATATTTTTAAAAGTCGGTCAATGAACAATTCAACTTTTTTGCCTTAAATTTTATTGTTTTGTTGTACTTGGCCTTTTAAGCTAAACTTTTTTACTATTTTGAGCAGTGGCCATAACGATAAAACAAAAAATTAAAAATGATTGGAAGAAACATTGAAATAAAAAACATAAAACTATTACAAAGAAGTTTTTGTAAAATTGTTTGATTTAATAAAGAAAATATTGTTTTTGTAACAAAACGCATATCGTCGTTGGGCGTGCAATACTTCGTATCAGCCACTTGCAATACCGCGTATATTGCAAAAAGGCCAAAATTTAAATTTGGATTTAAATTCACTTTGACTTAATTAATAAGGGACGAATTTTCCGTTAAATGCTGATTTCAGAGCAAAGCAAGTATCTTATTTCAATAAATGTTTTTAGTGTAGTTGGAAATCCATTCAATACTTTAAAAGAAATCAGTTCTTCTGCACCCCTGTAGAATTTTACTATCACCGTGTGACTGGGCTGAAGCCACGCACGCATATTCGAACTCGAAAACGTGCATGGAAAAAGCGTGGCTATCTTCACCAATAGTGCGAAGATAGCCACGCTTTTTTTCGAACTCAGCCACTCTTTTTAAACTAACCACAGTGTATTTCGAACATAAATTTTTGCCGTTTAAGCTGTACGTCGTTTTTTAAGGAAATCATAAAATTAAGACAAAAATTGTATATGTTAATGAATATAACTCTAACCACGCTTAAATATTTTATGAAATGATTTCCAAAGCCTTATTATTTTTTTTAAAGAAAATGCTTGCTAAGATATTGTTTTTTACAATCTTCATTATCTCAGCAACGTTTTCAAACACACCACATAGTGTGGTGAAAATGTTAAGTTTTACTTAAAGTTTGTCATTTAGAACACAAGTTTATGTTGTCTCTTTAGCTTAGTGGTTAACAAGATCGTAATGTGAGCGAGAAGTTGAGTTCAAATCTCAACGGTATGGATAATTTTTTTTTTATTTTATCGTTTTTTTTTTAATAATTGCCAATTATTCTAATTCAAATGTTTTGAAAATTAAAATAAAACCGCTCAACAACGTTAAGACTGGATTTTTATTTTTATTATGTATTGAAAAATAAAACAGAAAATTTTGGTCAATGAAAAATTCAGATAAATAGGTAAATTTATGAGGAGCATCACAGCTATTGGCAGTTTTATTATTGGAAAACTTAAATCAAAATTGTATAATTCCAAAGCGTTGTACATTACACAGAACGGCGCCAAAAAAGCTAAAGAGGATTTTAGAGGAGGATAGTAAATTTTACATAAATCGAGGATGCTTAACAAGACGGAATCAGGTTGAAAATTATATTTTCAGCGCCTTCAGTTCTTTCTATCACAAGTTTTTTGTCAAAACGTTTTTAAAAATTATATTTATCCCTCAACGCGTATGTCGTAAGGGGTATATTGACTTTGTCATTCTGTTTCTAACGCCAAGAAGGACGCGTGGCAGGTATAGAAAAATATATATATTTTGATCAGCATCACCTGAATTGATGTCCTGAATGTGTGTTCGTCTGTCTGTCCGTCTGTCGACACGATTACAGCCGTAATTTTAAAGCTATCGCGATGAAATTAAAAATATAAGTTTATTTTTAAAAAAGGAAGATCAAGTTTGAAAATGACCAAATCGGATGAAAACCACGCCTACCTCCTATACAAAGTGGCTTTATTTTAAACGTAAAATTTCTTAAAAATCCACAAAAATTAAAGAAATGTCTTGAAATTTTGCACATTGGCTTTGATATATATATGTATAACAGGTCATTCAATAAGTCCGTAGGATAAGCAAGAAAAAAAAAAACAAAATTTTGATAAAACTCGATTATATTATTACACATAGTTGCCTTCCAAAGCGATACAACGAGTTTAGCGATTTTCCAACTTTTCAATACCACTTTTATAGTACGATTTCTCTTTCTCTTCAAAATAGGCCTAAGTTTCAGCGATTACTTCATCATAGGACTTGAATTTCTTTCCAGCAATCATTCTCTTGAGATCTGAAAACAGAGTGGGTAAGCAATTCGATAATTGGGTGGGTAAGCAATTCGAAGCCCAATTCATTTAATTTTGCCATCGTTTTCATCGATTTGTGACACGGTGCATGGTCTTGGTGAAACAACACTTTTTTCTTTTGCAAATGTGGCCGTTTCTTGGCGATTTTAGCCTCCAATCGATCCAAAAGTGCACAGTAATAGTCGCTGCTGATGGTGGTTCCTCTTTGGAGATAGTCGATGAATATTATTCCGTTAGCATCCCAAAATACAGACGCCATCACCTTACAAGCCGACTGTTGGGTCTTTTCTCGCGTTGGATTCGCTTCGTCCACTGTTCACTGCTGTCCACTCCGCTGACTGTCTTTTGGATTCTGGTGTGTAATAGTGAAGCCATGTTTCATCCATTGTCACATATCGACGATCGAATTCGATTTTATTGCGGTTAAGCAACGCCAAACACTCCTCTGAAGCATCAATTCGTTGTTGTTTTTGGTCGACTGTGAGCTCACGCGGCACCCACTCTGCACAGAGCTTTCGCATACCCAAATGATCGTGTGAAATTGTAAAAACATTACCATCTGATATCTTTACAATGGCATTGTTGCGATGTGGAACGCTGATTACTCAAGGACCAAGCCTTCAACTAAGCACATGAACTAAGTTGAAATGGTGAACTTGAGTTTGATGATTGTTACTCCCAGCACTTGAACTGGTAGCAACAATGTTAACTAAGTTTTAAATAAAACGATTGGTTTTTGTTGAAGTTTAAATTGTAACTCTTTTATTAATTGAAATTCGAATATTTATATAGTAACTTATTGCTAATTACATTACAATCATAAGTTGGTTATTAGTCAGCATTTTGCATACTTCAGTTTAGCGACCGGCAATATGCTGACGTTGAATTGCGGAAATAATATTTTTATTGACATAAATAAAAAACATAGCTTTGGTCAATGGCCGGCAATATAAGTTGCAGTTACAATGCAATTTACTGATTACGAAATATAAAAACTAACCAAAACAATAAAGAATGTAAACAAAGCAAATGCTACTTGTTGAAAATTAACATGATATTTTGTTGCTTACGCAAACATATTTAATAACTGGAGCAACGAATATTATAAACATATAATAAAAAAAACTAAAATAAAATAACTAAAACATTGAACAGTGAGCTAGCTTGTGCACTTCCAATTTTCGTTTGTTCATAACCAGTTTGTTGATTTTTTTTTATGTTTTGTGGAATAACAGTCTGATTTGGGCTTCCATTACGCTCTGCATCATTTGTGCTGGTACGACCACGTTTAAATTCAGCAATCCACGTTTGTACCATTTGTCTCAATGGAGCAGAGTCCGGATAATGTTTATCAAGCCATTGTTTGGTTTCCACTGTATTTTTTTTCATCAAAAAGCAATGCTTTATCAAAACTCGAAATTCACATTTTTCCATTTTTTTTTTCAATAACAATAATTTCGCACAAAATTCTATAACTCACGAATCAATTGTCAGATTGTTGTCAAATTTTTATACGTATTGTCTGAAGGTTGGTACTAAATAAAAATCTAATGGAAAAAAAATCTAGTAACGCCATCTATGGACTGTCATCCTATGTGTCATCATATGGACTTATTGAACGTACTGTTAATATAACCCATCTCTACAATATTTGGCAAAATCGGATCAAAACCCCGCCTACCTTCCATACGAACTGACGTCATAAAAATAGGAAAACTTTCGTTAATATATGAAATTGAATGTAATCCTGTATGTCGTGGCTTAAGACTTTGAGTATACTTCAATATGGTCGCGGGGGAGGGGAGGGGGGTATGTTAGCTTCGGTACCCTGCCGTATCTGTGACATACGTTAGAGTTGTTTAAGTCAAAAACTTAGTTTTGAGTTATTGGCATTTTTAATAATCATTTTAGATTTTTATAAGAAAAATGACTGCAAAGTATTAGAAAAATCGACATTATCATCTTTCCAAGTGGAGAATAAATATAAGTAAAAGGCTCAGTTTTAAATATAGAAATGATTTGTAGTTAATATAACTTATTGCCGCAGTTTTTGTTTTTTTCAAACTTTTTTGTAATGAAGGAAAAAAAATGTATATAGGGGAAGTTGGGGCTAAACAAGACAATTTGAGCCTTTGACAAAAAAAAAAGCACTTTTTTTCCGCAAGCGTGATATACCATTTGAAAACAAGTTTCTTAAGCCACAAATTACAGTTCCACAAATTGCTTCAATAGATGGGCTATATTGTTTCAAAAGTGATCACTTCGAAAACGAAAATCCAAAATTGATGAGACTAAACCAGATACCCCATGGGGCTAAGCCGAATGGTTAATATTTATAGCCTTATTCTGATGATTGACAATTGTAAATTTATTGACAACTGTAAAAATTTCTTATTTTAAAATGTAATCAAAAGCTCATAACATAACAAAACTGTTAACACCATTATAAAAATATTAAGAAGAAATCATTTTACGAGGCATTTTTAAAATTTTTAACGCCTTGGACCAAAAAATAGCACAAAAAACTACCTTGTCAATAAATTTACAGTTGTCAATCGCCAGAATACGGCTATTAGTAACATTAGTAATAACATATTTATATATATTAAATTATATTTATTTATTTATTTATTATATTTTGGCCAGCAAATTGCTACTATTTGAAAATCATCGGATAAGTTTTCGAAATATTTACAGTTAAAGTTTTTGAGCAAAGGTGATCAGTCTTAGAAGCTCTAAATTTTAATATAATTGTCCGATTTTAATGTTTCTTTTACAATGTACTTTTTTTCTTATAAGAAAAAAAAAATTAATTGGTGTCTATTTTGGCGCGGAAATGTAGCTTGTACACTTGTAGTTTGTCTTACCTTTGTTGACCATTTCTTATATATATTTTTTATTTGGGATTCCATTTAATAAAAACAAAAAATGTTCTGCAAATTTCAATAAATGTGTAAAGTTAAAAAAAGTGACAAAATTTACTTAAACAATTTTTAGTTCTTAATTTTTTGTATGATTCCTACGAAATTTCTTTTAACCCCTTGTAGCCCCTCGTGACATTTCTGTAACAAACTAAAAATATCCTACAAAGTCCATCCGGACCGTATTGATTCCCTTTGAACTCATTGTTAATCACTGCTACTTACCGCACTAACGAAATAATACACCATCGTTCCCAGAAATGGCGCTACTAGTATGTTACTGTACGTTTATTTTGAAAGTTAGAATAGCACGATAAGTCGGTGCATGCAAAAAATTGGAAATTCCTGGAAAAATTGTTAGTTTGTCCTTAATTGACACGATTTTCAGTTACACTACTGGGTAAGTACCTAAAATACATATTAGATTTACACACACAACATAGAAAAAAAAATATAATATTAGCTCAATGGCACAGATCTGCCACACCCCTGATTTACTGATATCAAATCAAATAAGTTTTTCGTTGCTGTAGGCTTTCGTTAACGGCAAATGTTAAACTTTTACGATATCGAAATTCTGTAACACTGGCAAAACGGACTTCTGTTGATGACAAATGTTAAACTTTTGCCATAAACAAAATAAATAGTGTACCTTTACTTCAACACATTGAGTTTCACGCAGCAGCAC
The DNA here is from genome assembly GCA_914767935.1 of Coremacera marginata. Taxonomy (NCBI): domain Eukaryota; kingdom Metazoa; phylum Arthropoda; class Insecta; order Diptera; family Sciomyzidae; genus Coremacera; species Coremacera marginata. Next base: position 114,158,928 of record OU612045.1, read on the forward strand.
TAGCTGAATATTAACCCACCGAAAATATAATAGACGGTGGTGCGACTATAGCGCGCAGTAAACTAGACATCGATGGAGTCAGGGTTCGAGTCCCAACGATGCATCGCGATGGAAGAATTTTTTTTTAAATCATCTTAAATTTATGAGTTAAAAAATGTTTCTTTTTCGGTATTTTTTAATTTTTTTTTTTTTTGTTAGAGACAACTGAATACTCGTTTGCGGCAACTACAGGTCGCAAACGAATTATAGTTGGTTAATTTTTCAGTTGCAGTAAACGAAGAAAGAGTCAAACAAACAGGAGGGTGTAATGCACTCCAAACTACATTTTGCTATAATATAATCCTAAGCACATTAATGCAAATTTATTTATTAATCTAAAAGTGCATTGAACTCAACTAGCGTTTTAATTATTTTGTTACACTCACGCACAATATATATATGCATGCAATATAAACTAAACAACACCACAAACTTGAACATGTTGACATGAACTTGTTTTTTTATGCGCAAGAGCATTGAACTCAGTTGCATTGTTTCTATTTTGTCTCTCCCACGCACAAAGTATATGTTAAAGCAAAAAGGGGAAATTAAGTACATACATGGACTTTTTCTTGTCGCACATATATCGACTATAAAAGTCCAACATTTTTGAAAATAAAATCAATCTAGTTCTGCTTCTAAACAGCATAACTTTTATTTAAAAAACCTAAGTGCTTCTAATCAGCACTAGTCAATTTTTTGAACCTGTGGCGTTTTTAAGCACCGGTGAAAAATTAGGTAGGCAGAGCTACCAACAAATTGAACACGGTTTCAGTAGAGCGAAAGTGTACCGCGCACACGGTCCGAACGTTACATGGCGATCCTGCCCAAACCGAACGAGAATTATATGCCGTCGGAAGAATACATACCAACGACCATAACGGCTTATCCAAGAAAAATCACAATCGAGGAGTACCATCGGCGCCAAGCAAGAGCTCGAGAGGAGCGACTGACGGCAACTCCTGTGACGCAAAGACCGAGGCACAGACGCGGGGGTGTACTGGTAAAACTGTGTAGAAAATTGGCCGCACTCCGGAACATTGAAGAGCACCCGAACTTTCAGACAGCTGGTCTCATCTGGCGCGAAATTACTGAGCTGGAGCAACAGCTAGAAGTCCGGATGAGAAAAAAGCGTAACATGGATAACATTTAAATACTCATCAACTTGTTATTATTATTTATTTTTTTTTATTTTATAAAGAAAAGAAAACAAAAAGTTCTAAATATGATATATGGAATTATTAAATAAAACACTTTTGAAATCAATATTATTCAAACTTTAATTTTTTTATATAAATTTGCTCCATTTTTCTAACTTTCAGATTCACTTTAATTATTTTAACATACGCGCAGACAAATAAAACAGAAAGAAAATATGCACACGCGATCTTTGTTTACTTCTAATTTATTTAATATCAGTTTTTGACGTTTTGTTTCTTTCATTCTTTTTATTAACTTAAATGTCAATTCTGTTCTATGTTCTACAGATATTTCGCTATTCAGACAGGGTGTTCACGATATAAAAAAATTGTTATCCAAGCTTACGAAATGTAATAAGGTCGTGTATGATCATTTGGACGTGATCGAAGAACACATTAGATATATTGAAAAATTAAAGAACAATTTAAAGAAAAGCAAGAATATGGAGTACAGCAAAGAATATAAAAAACATAAATTACAAAAACTTGAGGAATTAAAAAATGAAGTAGATAATCTTAAATTCCATGAAAATTTAAACACTTTAAAAATAAAATTTTTCGATATTTATGAACAATTAATAATTTTTGTATTAAAGAAAAAATAAAAATTACTAAAATTCAGGATAGCGATTTAAATTGTTCAAATATTTAAATACTAAAATAAATACTAAACGAATTTAGTTCGCTTCGGCAAAATAACAAATCCATAGCAGAGTTCAGAGAAAAAATTGCCGAACTGGCAAAACAGTTAAGTTCGTTTGAAATAAAATCATTAGAAAATCCGTCCCAGGAAGCAAAAAATACAATATACAAAATTAACGAAAGTATGACATTAAATGCTTTCACCAAGTGTGTTAATATTGAATACAAAAATCTTTTACTTGCAAATACACCGAAGACATTTAATGAAGCCACAGAAAGATGTATGACTGCAAAAAAAAGTTCAGTTACGGACACAACGAACGTTTTCCAAATACAGAATAGAAACAATTTTAGAAATCAGAGGGAACACAACACAAGGTATAGCAACAATCTTAGGTATTATAACTTTCCCAGCAATAATTATAGAAATTATCAAAACAATAGTTCATACAGCAATTACAGAAGTAATAATAATTATAGAAATAACTTTTCAATCCACAATATTACAAATAGAGACTTTACAAACGGGAATCAAAGAAATAATAACAATCATAGATACAATAATTTCCAAAATAATAACAACGCAAATTATAACTTAAACAGAAATTCGAATGTAAATTCGAATATTAGGAGAAATCATAATGAGCAGAAAAACGGAAATGGCCGGGTAGCAGAAATGGTTACCCGCAGAGACCAAAATTAATACTGAAACTCACAAAAAACTTAACAAATTTTGTCACATTGAAATGTAAACATTCAAACGAAGATGTAAAATTCCTTATAGACACGGGAGCGGATATATCTATCTGCAAAATCAAAAATATAAATAATATAGGTATAAGAAATGTTTCAATAATTACAGGTATACGTATAACAAATGAAACTATCGAATGTATACGCACATCAAACTTAATATTTGTAATCGAAACAGAAGAAATTTTACATAACTTTCAGATAGTTGAAAATGAATTTCCCATTTCAACTGACGGTATAATAGGACGAGATATGTTAAGGAAATATATGTCTTGGATAGATTATCAAATTATTATACTATTACATTCATATTAAACGAACAAGTATTTACCCTGCCAATAATTTTCGAAGAATTTCATCATAAAAGTATTAGGATACCAGCACGATCAGAAGCGGTAGTCCCCATAAATATTAAAGTCAATGAAGACAGCATAGTACTCAACAAAGAAATAGCTAGTGGAGTTTTTATAGGAAATAGTCTGATACCTGCAAATGGTATAACGCATGTAAAAGTATTGAATACGACAGACGAAGGATTGAATATAGAAGATTTAGAGGTACAAACAAACCCATTAAAAAATTATAATATATTTTCTTGTACAAATACGAATAAATTAGAAAAACCCAGAATAGAAGAACTTTTGAAAACACTGGATGTTGGTCACAACGAACCAGAAGCGGAGCAATCAATAATAAATTTAATAAAAGAATACGAAGATATATTCCATCTCCCCGGAGCACCATTGAACGTTAACAATTTTTATACACAAGAAATTCAGTTAACTGATACAACACCAGTATACATCAAAAATTACAGACTTCCACAGACACAAATGACTGAGATTAATGAACAACTAAACAAATTGCTAGAACACAATATATAGAGCGCTCAGTGAGTTCTACTTTCTACTTACTAGGATTGAGGACATAGACACACTAGGAAGAGCTAAATATTTCTCGACATTGGACATGACCAGCTCCTTCCACCAGATACGATTACATGAAGACTTCAGATCATTAACTGCTTTTTCAACAAACAAGGGACACTTTCAATTCAAACGTCTACCATTTGGACTGAAAATATCATCTAACAGTTTTCAGCGTATGCTGACAATAGCGTTAAGTGGATTAGACGCTGAAGCATTTTTATACGTTGACGATATCATTGTGTTTGGATGCAGTTTAAGGCATCACAATGAAAATTTAGCCAAAGTATTTGCAAAAATAAGAAAGTTTAATTTGAAGTTAAATGCACATAAGTGCTCTTTCTTAAAACCAGAAGTTGTCTACCTTGGACACCTCACAACATCTAATGGAATTAGAACTGACTCAGCGAAAAACAAAATAATTAACAATTATCTTGTACCAAAAGACACAGACGAAGTTAGGAGATTTGTTGCTTTCTGCAATTATTACAGAAGGTTCATACCAAATTTTGCAGATATAGCCAAGGATTTGAACTCACTTTTGAAAAATAATACGAAATTTGACTGGAATGAAAATTGCCAAAATGCTTTTAACATGTTAAAAGAAAAATTACTTAACCCTCCTATACTACAATACCCAGACTTTGAAAAACAGACAACAGACGCCTCGAATTATGCTCTAGGTGCAGTTCTGTCACAAGGCAAAGTTGGTTCAGACTTATCAATTTCTTTTGCAAGCAAGTCACTTTCGAAACATGATTTGAACAAACCAATCATAGAAAAAGAGTTATTGGCCAAGCACTGGGCTATAAATTTTTTCAGGCCATATCTTTATGGTCGCAAATTTTTAGTAATCACAGACCACAGGCCATTAGTGTCTCTTTTTACCCACAGAAATCCGTCATCAAAGATGACACGAATTAGATTAGACCTATGCGATTACAATTTTGATATTTTATATAAGAAAGGAAAAATTAATACGAATGCCGTCGCATTACCCCGGATAGTTATTAACAGCGATTCACTGCAGGCTATGATTCCGACAGTTCAGAAGATAGCAAAAGAAATATCTAGCAATTACAAGAGGATATGACTAGAAATAATCATATGCAAAACAATAATTATAACAATACAGATTGTCTCACGAACAAGAATCCCGTACAAGTTTTTGTTTGGGAATGCACATCAATATCGGACATTAAAGGAATGAAAAAATTAAGGTTTGTTACTGAAAGTAGGAAAGCCACGCTATACAAACCGGTGGCAGATGGCAGACGGTGGACCTGTATACTGGTGAGACATGGTATACTAGCGGTACATATGCCACACCTATGTTCCCCGGATCTTACCGTTGTGAGAATCAGGGATGGTGCAGGTACTTGTATGGTGGCTTCAGCGTATCTTCCTTACGACTCTCCGGACCAACCACCTTCAAAAGAGGTGGAGAACCGGGTAAAGTACTGTGAGGAAAGAGGCATTGGAGTGATCATAGGATGTGATGCCAACGCGCATAATACTGCGTGGGGAAGCACCAACAACAATGACAGAGGAGAGCAACTGCTTGAATTTGTGGAGAGGTATAATCTGTTGGTAGCAAATAGAGGAGTACAGCCGACTTTCGTTGATGCAAGGCGAGCGGAAGTCATTGACGTCACTCTTATTTGCAGAAAGATTCTGAGCAGAATAGAAAACTGGAGGGTCGTGCATAGGCTAACCATGGCGGACCACAGATCCATTCAGTTTGAAGTCAAGTTTGGAATCCGACGCCAGCAGAGTAGCAGGAATGTCAGGATTCATAAGAACACGGATCCTGTGAAATATAAGGCGAAGTTGAGGGAAACACAGACCCAAAAAGCCATAAAAGTACCAGGGAATACAGCGGAAGTGGAAAGCCATGTCAAACATCTTAGTTCGGCCATGGTCGAAGCTTACGAGGTGGCATGTCCTACAACTTCTACAGACGAGGGTGATCCGACGCCATGGTGGTGTACGGAACTCGAATCTCTGAAGAAGGTTAGGATGGCCTTCAATCGGCACATGAGAGGGAGAACCCCAGAAACATGAGCAGAATACAAGGACGGAAAAAGGAACTGAAGAACCTCATACGACACCGTAAAAGGCAGTCGTGGAGAGACTTCTGCTCTGGGATGGAAACAATGAGCAGGCTTCAGAAAATGGTTTTAAAAGATCCATTCTCCAAAGTGGGACTGAACCGAAAAACGTATGGAACCCTGGCAGAGAACCTGGAAGTGTCGATGCAAGTTCTGATGGAGGTGCATTTTCCTGGAAGTTTTAAGTCTGATGACCCATGGACAAACCTGAAGAAAGGGTTGCACAGGGTTGACAGACTGGAAGCCGAAAGAATGATCACTATGGACGGGGTGAGGAGTGCTATACGCTAATTTGCTCCGTACAAAACATCAGGGATGGACGGTATATTTCCGGCTATGATGCAATGGGGGAAAGATCTCATTGCACCTAGGCTGTGGGGTATATTCGTTACTTGCTTAGCGACTGGGTACGTTCCGAGAGTCTGGAGAGAGGCGAAAGTTGTCCTTCTCACGAAACCCGGGGAAAAAGATTATGCGGAGGCGAAGTCGTTCAGACCGATCAGCCTTACGTCTTTCTTCTTGAAAACGATGGAAAGAGTGATGGTTGACTGTCTTGAGAGCACTTCACTGATGCGTAATCCTCTGAGTAGATGCCAATATGCTTATAGAGCACGCATGTCTACGGAGAGTGCTCTACACAAATTAGTTAGAGTGGCTGAAAAAGAGTTCTTTTCAGGAGGCATCGCGATGGCCACATTTATGGACATCGAGGGTGCTTTCGACAAAATATGCTTTGGAAGGCTGCGACAGGCTCTGACAGAGCACAATGTAAGCCCAATGATAACAAATTGGGTAGACAATATGCTCAAGCACAGGGCTGTCAACATGCAGAACGGTAGAGTCAAGACTAGAGGTAGAGTAAGTAGAGGATGTTCTCAAGGAGGGGTGTTATCGCCAACCCTGTGGAACATCACTGTGGAGTCACTTTTGGCTAGACTAGATGAATCGGGCATACACACGATAGGGTATGCAGATGACATTGCGTTGGTGGTCTGTGGTAAGTTCATTGACACCATTTCTGACATCATGAAGGGAGCACTCCGAATAATGGAGGAGTGGTGTCGAGAACAAGGCCTCACCCTGAACGCAGGAAAATCAGACAATATTCTCTTTACTTGAAAGAGGGTAGGCCTGAGGAGAGAACCACTCAGACTTTTTGGAGCTGAAATCAACGTGTCCACGAAAGTTAAATATCTAGGGCTACCTCTCGATAGTAAACTGAACTGGAACGAACATGTAGGAGACAGGATTCAAAAGGCCAAGAGGGTTCTGTTTCAGTGTAGACTCGTTTGTGGTCTAAAATGGGGGCTAAACCCAGAGGCTATGAAATGGATCTACACTATGATGGTTAGACCTGTCATCACATATGCTTCGGTGATCTGGTGGACAAAAGTCAGTCAGAAAACCATTAAGAAGCGACTAGACAGAGTCCAACGGGTGGTGTGTGTTGGAATAGCAGGGGCAATACGCACCACTCTAACAAGCGCAATGTAGGTTCTGTTAGGTATGCTGCCGTTGGATTTAGAAATAAAGAAAACGGCAGCGCTAACAGCCCTCAGGATGTTGCTAAATGCTACGTGGCATGGAGCAACAGCCCTCCATGGTCATATGCGCATCCTGGACATGGCACAGCGAAATGTCAGGGAGACGTGTATGCCTATGGACGGAAGGCAGAGTGTGAGAATAACAGAAAAATGTTATAAAACTCTAATAACCGATGGATCCGTTTGTGAAGAAACCGCTGGTAGCGACATCAGTATATTCATAGACGGCTCTCTGATGAATAGCAGAGCCGGGTCAGGCGTCTACTCAGAAGAGTTGAACCTATCCTGTGTACTGAGGCTGGGGAGGTTCGTGTCTGTATACCAGGCGGAAATTCTTGGTGTAGTGCATGCGCTGGACCACTTGATAGATGGACGGGTAAATGGCAAGAAAATTGTCATTGCCCTTGACAATCAGTCGGTGATTAGGTGCATGCAACGGACAGATATTACTTCCAGGTTGGCCATAGAATGTCTTACCAAACTCAATAGGTGCGCTCAGACAAATGAGCTCACACTTATGTGGGTGCGAGGACATTCTGGCATAGAACAGAATGAAAAGGCTGATTCTTTAGCAAGAGAAAGATCAGTGGACCAGAACCATGTATCGCCATAGGCGACAACACGGTGGCAGGCCTTATTAAGCAATGGACGGACTCGGAACACCGTACAAGGTGGGAAGAAGCTGGTAATTGCAGGCACTCAAAGGCGGCCGTGAAATGGTCAATTAGTGAGGCAGCAAAAGTCACCCGATACAATCGGAAGACTTTAAGCTGGCTTACTGCACTGGTCACAGGACACGGTCCCTACATGTACTATCTCAGGAAGATGACTCTGACCGAGGACGATGCGTGAAGGTTATGCCTAGAGGAGCCGGAAACAGCAGCACACATTCTGTGCCAGTGTCACGCGGTGGCAAGCATAAGATTGACCATTCTGGGACGTCCATTTATTGACGAAGCCGAGATTGGTCAACTGACCTACAAGTTGGAGAAAGGGTACCCAAATTAAATTTGAGATAAACGATGAGGAAGTTATTATACGATGTAGTGATAACCCACAGTTCACAACGCTGACTCTGGAAAAGCTATCATCAAGGATGTATAATTTAGGAATAGAAGAACTAGCATTAAAGAGAAACGATGAGATATTTAGAACAATTGCAATGAAAAAATTTAAAAATATATACAACAATTTATGTAAGAATGAGGAGAATTTAAAAATTTTAATTTATAGCGAACCACAGAGAATAGTCGACAAAACAATTCAATATAAAATTATAAAAGAATACCACAACTCGACCCACGGAGGTCACCTCGGCATAAGAAAACCCACATTAAAACTAAAACAAAAATTTATATGGAAGACATGGTAAAAATTGCGAAAAATGTAAAATTAACAAACTAACAAGACAAAAGAAAAACAAACTTTGACAGACACGCGTAATTTAATGTAACGTTCGGACCGTGTGCGCGGTACACTTTTGCTCTACTGAAACTGTGTTAAATTTGTTAGTAGCTCTGCCTACTTAATTTTTCACCGGCGCTTAAAAACGCCACAGGTTCAAAAAGTGACTAGTGCTGATTGGAGCACTTAGGTTTTTTATATAAAAGTTATGCTGTTTAGAAGCAGAACTAGATTGATTTTATTTTCAAAAATGTTCGACTTTTATAGTATTTTTTTAAAACGACTTAAAACATAACTAACAATAATATTTTCATATAACTTAAATATTAACATTTAAAAATATATTTAAATAATAACATATGTGAATTTCATAAAATATTAATAAAAAAAATAAATAAATATAAATTATAACATATGTGAATCATATCAACACTAATAAGTGCAAAAGAAATGCGTAACAATATAATAGTGGTATTCGCTCTTTCGTGTATTAGATGTACTGATTGTAATTGTACCGATAAATACAAGGGAAAGAGTGAGTGACTTCTTCCACAGCAGTGTATCTACTATTGGCTACACTGGTGGCAATTGAACGATTTTTCCTTATTTTAACATTTTCCATTACAGATGGATTTTAAACAGTTCTAATTAGAAAACGATATGATGTGACGAGCTAGCGCGAAAAATTATGGCGAACAAAGGACAAGAAATGGTGCCAAGAATGCAGCCAAGTAATGTCAAAATGATACAATTAACACATACAACTACATTACAATCATCTTTTGATGTTGTAAAGAAACACATAAAGTGTAACTTCAAAAGCTATGGTATTTGTTGTAGCATGTGTATTTAGTGTAATTTTTTGACATAAGTACACTAGTATATTCATAAATACACAAAAGAGCGAATGCCACTAATATGTGCGATAAGAAAAAGTGCATATATGTACTTAATTTCCCCTTTTTGCTTTAACATATACTTTGTGTGTGGAAGAGACAAAGCCTATGAAAAAAAACATAGCCATTTCGCTGATTTTTTCATGTAAAGTGCCAAAACTGGTGATTTTTTGAAATGTTTGTATGGGGAACCCCACAGGGGGGTTCCAGGAGGTGTGCCACTGGCATGGGTGGGTCAAGCCTCAAAAGTTAGTGGGGGTCGGTCATACATTTGGACTCGATTGGAGCACTCTAAATGGGTCAAAGTGGGATTTTTCAAAATTTGCCCCTACCCAAAAGTTCGACCCAAATTGGGGGACATCAGAATTCGTTTTAGAGTTATGGTTCCTTCGGCAAAGTTTCCTATTTTGATCCCTAGAATACGATTTTCACAGAGCATTGAGCGATTTTTATATCGACCCGCCCTAATAAATATATAAACAATTAGTGTAAAATACAATAAAAGTGATTTAAAACAATCCGAAATCAATAAACAATCAATAAAGTGATTACTAAAAAAGGTCGTAATTTTACAAACAGTCATTAAATAAAAAATTAAAAATGGATCAATTTGAATGCAGCGAATGTGAATCCACTTAAACAAAAAAATCAAACCTAAATCGGCACATTCGGATAAAGCATCAATATCAACCATCACAACATTTTAAATGCGATACATGCAAAAAACTTTTTTCGCGAAAAGATAATTTACAAAAACATCAGAGAAGTCAACATGCGGCATCAACCTCAAAAGCAACAGCGACGCCATCAACATCAACACCATCATCATTATCAAATGAGGTTCCAAATCTTCGGGCTATTGTGGAGAAAACAATTCCGTATCTCTATTGCAACAAGTGCAAGAAAGAGATAGTAACTAAGAATTGGGCTTATCACATCAGGACAAACGAACATAAGAGAAATAGCGGTGAAATTGTTAACGAGAACCTAACAAGAATCACCTCAATATTTAATGAGCGGATAGAATCATTTACGATTAAGAATCATAAGGAGGGTTTATTGATTCCCGAAGAGTTTTTAGCAAACATCAGAGATATAGTTTTAAAAACACTTGAAGAAATGTTGGAAAAACACACCAACTTTAAATTTAATATGGAATTGTTCTGTGAATACATCAAAATGAGTGAAGATGAGGCAACAATAGACCTCAAATCACATCAAACAAAAATGATCATGGTGCAACAGGCTACAAATTAGTATGAGATTTATGTTACAAAATGCCATAATTTAATTACAAAGATGTCAGAGTTTCAAGAACGTGATAATGGTTGGACACTCATAAAAATCTCTCATTTGGAAATAAACGTTAATCAATACAAACTAATTAAAGGTTCACAATATATTAGATTACCAAAAATACTGGGAGATAAAAAAGCTTGTATAAATGTGCAAAACAATGACGAATACTGCTTTAAATGGGCAGTAATCTCAGCCTTATATCCTATTAATAGACACTCTGACAGATATTCCAGTTATAATATCATAGATATAGCTGCTGTTGAAATAACGCTAGCCAATAGCATCGCTCTCAATTTTGAAAGTCTTGTCTTTCTAATGAAAGTGAAAGATGTAAAAATTTTCGAGGAAAATAATCCCGAAATAAGCATTAATGTCTTTGGATTCGACGAAGACCTTAAAAGTATCGTGGGACCCTATTACTATATAAAGGAGGAGAAAACCACTCATCTTAACCTACTTTTGCTACAGGAAGGAGAAAAATTTCATTACATCTGGATTAAAAATATTTCAAGGTAAATATCATATTCATACATTTTTTTTATTACTTGCTTACTTGCTATATACATTTTTAATATTTAAAGATCTAAAAATGTGTTTGTTTTATTTTTATTTACAGACTTTTACGCAGTCAAGTAACAGGATATAAACACTTAATGCATTTGTGCAATGTCTGCTTGCAGTTTTTTGATTCCGAATACAAGTTGCAACGTCATCGCAAGGAATGTAGCAGAATTGTTACCAAAGTGCCGGACACAGAAAAAAGTAAAGTTTATTTTCAAAATTTTAAACAATTTAAACTTCAAAATTTCAAAATTCATTCCTATATTTTTCCACAATCTTTCTTCATATGATTGCCATTTATTCATTAAAGAACTTTCAACGATTCCCGGAAGAATAAACGTAGTACCAATTAACAAAGAAATATATGTATCAGTTTCTAAACATATTCATTTTGATGACGGTGATAGCGTTGAACTTAGGTTTTTAGATTCATTTAGATTTATGGCTTCAAGCTTAGAGAGTTTAGCTAAAAATTTATCGATTTCAGATTTTTATGTTCTAAGGTCTGAGTTTACCGATGAAAACGAATTTAATCTTATGAAGAGAAAGGGAGTATTTCCATACGATTATTTTAATTATATTAATCGACATCAAAAGGAATGTCTACCTTCAAGAGATAAGTTTTTTAATAAATTAACGAATCAAGAATGTAGTGTTGTTGATTATGATAATGCTCAAAAAGTGTGGACCTCTTTTAATTGTTCTAATTTCAAAGACTACTTGGAACTATATCTCAAGACAGATGTTTAATTGTTAACTGATGTATTTGAAAATTTCAGAAAAGTATGTAAATCTATTTACAATTTAGATCCTTGTCAGTATTATACAGCACCCGGGCTATCTTGGAGTGCAATGCTAAAATATACTAAAATTGAGTCGGATCTATTAACTGACATTGATATGATTAAATTCATTCAAAACAGGATAAGAGGAGGCATAGTTCAGTGTTCAAAACGCCATGTTAAAGCAAACAACAAATATATGACTGATTTCGATAGTGGGAAGCCTTCAAATTATCTCATGTATTTAGATGTTAATAATTTATATGGATGGGCTATGTCTCAGTATTTACCCGAAGCAAAGTTTGAATGGGTTGAAAATATTGATTCGTTTAATTTAAATGAATGTAAAGATGATTCTGACGAAGGTTTTATTTTAGAAGTAGACTTGGAGGTTCCTTTTGAACAACATAACTTACATAATGATTAACCGTTTTGCGCTGAAAACAAAAAAAGTCCTACGGGTAAACATCAAAAGCTTATTATTGATTTATATAATAAATCAAATTATATCATACATTATACTAACTTACAACAATGTTTAAGAAATGGCTTAAAGCTTAAACAAGTACATAGAATTTTAAATAGATCTAAATACTTTCATAGAACAAACGCTAAAAATGACTTTGAAAAGAACTTTTTTAAATTACTAAACAATGCTGTCTATGGTAAAACCATGGCAAATGTAGAGAAAAGGAAAGATGTAAAAATTGTATGCCAGTGGGAAAGTGTTGGAAAAAGATTGGGAGCTAGAAGTCTTATAGCAAACCCAAATTTTCATAGCTCTACAAGGTTTACCGATATTATGGTAGCTATCCAACTGGATAGAGTACACATCGAATTTAATAAACCTATTTCTGTAGGGTTTGCAGTTCTCGAAAAGTCTAAAGAAAAAATGTATGATTTTCATTATAATTATATGATTCCAAAATATAATGAAAACTTGAGTTTGTGCTATATGCATACGGATTCATTCATATATTCAACTAATGCCGAAGATTTTTATAAAGATATAATACCCGATATTAATTTGAAATTTGATACATCTGACTATAAGCCTAACAAATCATATGGTATAGAACAAAAAAATAAAAAGGTATTAGGTTTAATGAAAGATGAAAATAATGGGAAGATAATGAGGGAATTCATTGGACTAAGATCTAAAATGTATTCTATAAGTGTTGAGGGTGACAATGATATTAAAAAAGCAAAAGGTGTAAAAAATCGGCATTAATGAATCTTAGTATTAATGATTATAAAAAATGTTTATTTGATAAGAAAATTTATTATGATAAAATGTTTACTTTTAGATCTAAGATACATATTATATATACTCAAGAAATTCATAAAATAGTGTTAAGTTATTTAGATGACAAGCGATTTATTAAAGAAAATGGTGTTGACACCCTTGCATTTGGTCACTATACAATTAATTAAGAAAATATGTTTTTTAATCAAAACTATTAAATAAATAAAAAATAATATATAGGTATATATATATATAAAAACAAAATCGTTTATAAATTCTTTATTTGTATATTGAAAAATTAATTGATAAAATATTTAAATTATTCTCCTAATTTCGCTGATTAGAGGTGAATATTCAATTAAACGATCGTGAATTGCCAAACAGTAGACTGATGTTTTATCTGGAATTGGTTTGAGTGATTCGGTATCAAATTCAATTCGTATATCAATAGGTCCAACTTTAACTGCCTCATTTTGGTGTGTTACATCAACAACAATTAGCGGAGCAATAGCCTTGAATGTACTGACATCTAACAATGGTTGAGGTTCCCGCATATAATAACTTTGTTGAAATTTTGCATACTTATCATATTGTACAGCATACTGTTCCATTTCAAAGCGACTATTTATATCATCATAGGGATATCATTCAGAGTTTAGATAAACTTTTAAATTAGACATATTACAATGATCGAATATATTTCCTTCTTCTTTACTTTTTCTCTTTGTAGGCCGATGATGAAAAATCTAGGTCTTTCATTTTGCGAAGCTAGTTTTACATTCCATAAAACCTTTGTACTCTTTGGTAGCATTGGATTTACGTGACAGTCCTAACTTCGAAATGGCATTAATATAGGATTTTTGTTGTTAATTATTTTGTACATTTCCAATTTTGCAAAGTCCGATAGTTGTATGTGAGGCATTTTCCATACTATATCTAATATAGTAAATTTTAATTGATCTGTTGCATTATTAGGATGAAATGATCTCTCATTAGATGATGAACGTTGAAGGATAAGCTCATGTTTCGAATTAAATATTATTTTATAATAATCTTCAGCAATACCCAGCAACATTTTTAATGGCACACATCAACTAAAATGAGATTTTTCCAATGTAAAATTTTCATCAGGAACCCAACCAGCGTTTCTTAATGTATCACTTTCAACCACACTTGATGAGGCAAAATTTTTCATGGTGGATGAAATTCCAAGATTGCGTGTACGATCAACTTCAAAACCATTAATTTCATATTGAATTTCATCAGACAGATATGTAACAAAATTATTTTTAAATTTTACTCCTGTTGTTACTACATCATTTCCTCTCTCCTTTTTTACTATAGAACCATGAATGTAAATCATACTCTCACTTGGTAGAACAAAAAGGTCGTGATTTTGAATTGGTATACGAATTTCATCGTTATTGTTGAAGGACCTCAAATATGGAGAGTAACTGTGATATTGCCCTTTTATAATGCTCTCATCATATATTGGTTTTTGAAGGACATTTAATATCTCGTTCATGTTTGTAGATTAAGTCCCAAGGATTTTAAATATTCTTTATTAGCTGCAGTCAACAATTTCTTTTTTGTATAGACTCGGTTGAGCGTTGATGAAGGACTAACTAGAAATCCTTTCTGAATTATGCTTTTATTATAAATAATCATTTTTTATTCGGGTTTAAAGTGAAGTCTTACTGAAATTTTTTCTCCTCGAAAATTTATAAGCTCACCGTCTTGATTTAAGATTCTAATAGTAATGTTGTTTACTTGTTGACAGTTGACAGGTAAATAAATTACATTTTGAGGTTTCTCAGGTGCAACATTGAGAGGAAATTCGTGAATAGTATGAACTGGTGTGCTGTTAATATATGATCCTATGATTAAGTTGCATTCAATACGGACTGTGTTTATATTTGTAATATTTAAAGGTAAATCAGAGTCAAATTTTTTCCTATTAACTGACTGGTCTACATGCATATATTTTGCTTTTTCTATATTTTGTAACGGCTCTATATTAATCACTTTGATAAAGTCCTCATACGGTAACTCATTTATTAGCAATTTTCTTTTACTGAATCCTAGTAGCTGTCCTATACTGTTCGGTTTTGAAAAAACTATATCTAAAGAGGATTCAATTTCAGTTTGAAGAGTGTTGTTGTTCGATTCAATTGCTAGGAAAATTGATTTATCTGTCTCTTACGGCCGTTTCCAAGAAAAAACTAATATCTTCAAATTCATATGAGCCAACAGGTATTGTAATAGTGTGAGGACCGATATGAAATAAATTGTTGTCGGCGTCTACATTGGGTAAAGAATGAAACGTTACAAAGTCTAAGAGTTGACGTGGTTCCGTTTAAAGAGATTGTTATAGACATGACGATCGATATTTATTTAATTTGGTTTAAGTATTAAATGATAACATTAAATTGTTTTTATAGTTTTAATTCTTTATTTATAAACTTTCTCAAGAGTAATGCATTCTTTTCAGAACATGTAAAATATTTCTTATGATAGCTACAAATATTTATTGATTGATCATTTTTATATAAAGTTTTTAAATTTGGACAGTTTAAATCATCTAAGTTATGAAAAATAATTTCATCTTGAAACAAATTTTTAATCCATTTAATTTTTCTAAACCTTTAACATAATAAAAAACCTTTTATATCTAATATATGTTTTATAATATTCTATAATATTTGATAAAGTTGAATCGCCATCTTCCCATTTTAATCCATGATGATTTCTATAAAGCCAATTATATAAAACTTTTTCCTTTGTTGTCAGAGATGTATATTGAAAAGGTGGTTTAATTATTAATGTTTGAACTTGTGAGTCATTGTCTACTAAAATACTCAATTCTTTTATATTAAAATCATTATTTATGTAGAAACCTTGAACGTCTAGAACTAAAATTCTCTCGTCAGACATTGGTGTTTAACGTTATCCCAATGTTATCACGAGGTTAACTGAAGGAAATTTGTTAAAATTTGAGCTTTTATAATAAAAGATTATTATATCCAATGCGTCATCCCATATTCTATTCATCGAATCGATCCTTTAATTTTTGTAAAGTAATCTTGTGCTCAGGGCATAAAAGTATTTCTTCGCTTAAGAAATCTTTCAAAATTTTAGCACGAAACTCGTTATTCATTTTTTTATAGTTGAAACCTCTTAACATGACGGCGATAAATTTATAACTTACTTACTTACTTAGGTGGTCGTAACAACCCGTGTCCGGGTTTCAACCGACCTCATCAGCTCTCGTCAGGCGCCTCTGCTTTGCGCGCGCCTTCTCCAATCGGATACACCAAGTGCGGTTAGGGCTTACTCAGCCTGGTCCATTCATCGGAGGCATGGTCTCCCTCGTCGTCGTTGACCAGCGACCCTCGCCTCGAGCACCTTTTTCGCTGGAGCTTCGTCGTTCATACGATGGACATGACCCAGCCAGCGTAGTCGCTGCACGGTTATACGCCGAACTACGTCAATGTCATCGTAGAGCTCATACAGCTCGTGATTCATTCGGATGCGATAGTCATCGCCGACTCGAACAGGACCGAAGATTTTGCGAAAAACTTTTCTCTCGAACACCCCCAGAGCGGCTGCGTCAGTTTGCGAAACTACCCATGCCTCAGCGCCATAAAGCAGCACAGGTAGAACGAGCGTCTTGTAGAGTGTTAGTTTTGTCGATCGAGAGAGGGCTCTGGAACTTAGTTGCTTACTGGGCCCGTAGTAGCACCTATTAGCAATTATTGTTCTTCGCTTTATCTCCAGGCTGATTTCGTTTTTGGTATTAATGGCGGTGCCAAGGTAAACGAACTCCTTGACTACTTCAAAGTTATAGCTGCCGGATGAAACGTGGGAGTCTAAACGCCGAGCTCCCTTGTTTGTAGACAGCATATATTTTGTTTTGCCCTCATTTTTCGTCAAACCCACTTTAGCTGATTCCTTTTCGATAGCGGCGAAAGCAGCGGTAACATCTCTCTTGGTTCTGCCGACAATATCAATATCATCAGCGTACGCAAGGAGCTGGACGCCTTTGTAGAAAATGGTGCCATTACGATGCATACCGGCCTTTCGTACGATCCCCTCCATGATGATGTTAAAGAGATCGCAAGACAGTGGATCGCCTTGCGTGAGGTCATTTCCTACCTTGACGGAGCTGCGTGTGTTGCTCAACGTCATTCTGCAAAGTCTAATCAACTTTGCAGGTATACTGAACTCAGACATTGTTGCGTATAGGCAATCCCTTCTCGGGTTATCGAACGCAGCTTTAAAATCGACAAAGAGATGGTGTGTGTCAATTTGATTTTCGTGGGTTTTCTCCAGGATTTGTCGTAGCGTGAAAATCTGGTCTATGTGGACTTACCAGGTCGAAAGCCACACTGATAAGGTCCAATCAGTGTTTTTGTAATCGGCTTAAATCTTTCACACAGTACGCTTGAGAGAACCTTATATGCGATGGAAATAAGACTGATACCTCTATAACTTGCGCAGATTGTTGGGTCTCCTTTCTTAAGTATAGGGCACAGTATGCTGAGGTTCCAATCGTCGGGCATGCTTTCTTCTAGCCATATTTTGCTGATGAGCTGATGCATGCGCCTTATCAACTCATCGCAGCCGGTTTGAAACAATTCAGCTGACAGGCCGTCAGCACCCGCTGCTTTGTTGTTTTTGAGTCGTTGGATAGCAACTCGAACCTCTTCATGGCTAGGTGGTGGTACTTCCACTCCACTGGTGAAATCGTCGCCAGTAAGTAAATTGGAGAAGTGCCGTCTCCACAATCTCAGCACACACTGCGTATCCGTATTCAGATCTCCATTTTCGTCTCTACAAGTGGATAAATTTATAACTGGTTTAATAAAAATTTAAGATATCTCCATTTCCAAGTCATGTTTATAATCTTGAATGTTGATTAATGTCATATCTGAGCGGAAAGTAGTATCATCCTGAGTAACCACCTCAATTTCACCATTACTCAAAAATCTCTCGTATTCAACTTGACGATATTCAAAACACGAAATATTTAATAGACGCTTCAAGTAATTGCTGTCATATGTACAACGGATTCTCAATTTAATATTATCTTTGTATTGCAGTTGAAAATGCCTGTAAAATGGTTGTGAACTTTCAATAATTCCTGCAATATTTTGTTCCTTTTTACTCGTAACTAAGTCTTGCCTAAATGCTTCATCCACTGTAAACGATTGATCCATAGGCGAATGCAACTCTTCCTCTCCAACTGTCTTAGGTTGTACTTCTGTTGATGACTCAGCGTTTTCAAGTAAATCTTTACTAATCTTTAAAAGTTTGAAATTCAGTTGTATGCTTACAGTATCATTATTAGGTAATTTTACAGCAAACTCTGTATTTTTAAATTCATTTTCGCTCAAATCAATAGGTACTGTAGCTGAAAATACTTATACAATACAAAAATATGTAAGTAATATGAAGAAATTATTTTTCATTTTTATTTTTTTCTTAATAGATGTCTTCTTTTGTCAACGGAATATTTTTAAATGGCATGATAAGAATTGTTACTCGTATTTATAGTCTAATTTAATAATCCTCATCATCTTCTCCTTCAAATGAGCTGTCAACTGCGCTGCTACCACCACCACCAACTCTTTCTTATCATAGTTTTCTCTATTTATATTTTGCACACGTCTCTCTCTAAAATTAAAAACATTCTTTCTCTCTCTCTCTCTTTCTCTCTCTCTCTTTCTCTCTCTCTTGATCTATATCCTATAATTTCATCACATTTCGTAATATTTCATACGCGTTTTGGTTAAAAACATATAAATAGCCGGATGCAAAAAAAAAAAAAAAACCGCAACTGATAAGAAATATATTTTTGAATAACAAAATTTCTCATACATTTTAAGGAATTTTTTTATGTACAGTTTAAGATTAAGAGAATTGATAAGAAATTAATAAATAACCGGATGCAAAAAAAACGCAACTGATAAGAACTCGCCAAATAATAATAATAATAATAATAAGATATAATATGCTTAATAAGTACATTTTTTAAATTTCGAGAATCAGTATAAAAATATCTATCGCGGTGTAAAGTTTAAAGAAAAAAACGATGAAAGCAAGCTTAAAAAATATTTTCCAAAATCCTAGTATTAAATACTTACCCATCAAGGATATGGAAGTAAACGTACCATATGAAGTTAACAGAATCGAGAGAATAGATTCAAAATATGGTAAAAGTATTAAATGTCTTGTTAATAAGGAATTCCACATTTATTTACCGAGAAGATTTCTGATTATTACTAAGAATCAGATGTATTATTTAAATGAAACATTACACGTTCTAATGAAAACCAAAGACATGCATGGTGTATTTTCCTTAATCGTTAAAAAGAAGAAGAAGGAAAATGGAAATATATTCTATAACAACAACAACAACAACAACAACTTATATGAAAGTTCTGGAGAAGACGATGAAGCTGATGATTCATGTGTAGTAGAAAAACATCTTATAAAACATCAATTTTAAAAAACATTCTTTAGAACAAAATTTCAATAAAAAGTTAATAAAATTTTCATTATTATTATTAAAAAAAACAAAATTTTTTCTTTATTAAGTATAGGTTTTCAGATATATATATAAAGTAAAGATAAGTATTTAATTGTATTGTTGCTGTAGTTCATCTTTATTAATCCAAGAACTATGATGATTAGAAAATCCAAGCCATTTAACGTAAACTTGCTGTCCCCTTGTTTTAAGAACCTTCTCAATCAAGTAAGTCTTCGGAAAATGTGTTTTCAATACTCCATGTTCATAGAACCTTCCGATAATTGGATTGCCTTGATAGTGGTTTAATAAATAAGTTACAGGGTTTGTATTCTGAATAGAGCGAATTTTAAAAATTTCATTTGTCCAGTTTGGGGTATATCCTTTTGCAAAAATATGCTCATATTTGCTAATTCGAACGTGGTCTCCAACTTTAAGTTTACCATTTTTGAAAACTTTAGGATGATTATAAGCACGTTTAAGTATAGATTTTTTATTTCCTGCGTTAACGGACTTTGGCATCACTCCAATAGTTCTATGCTTTTGACTATTATATTGGTTATTTAAGTCCTTACATATATCTATCCACTGATAATTTCCTTGCAAACTAAATTTTTTCCACATCATTCCTTTTATAGTTCTATTAAATCGTTCTACAATAGATGCTTTCATGATACTATATGTAGAATAGTGATTAATATTATGTTTTTTCATCAGGTTTTGAAATGTTTTATTATAAAACTCTTTACCATTATCTGTTTGCAAGTTTTTTGGAATTCTCTTTTGTAAAAGAATTGATTTCATTGCATTAGTAATGTCTTCGCTGCCTTTAGATTTTACTGGACGAATCCAAGCAAACTTTGAAAATGTATCTATTACCGTTAAAATAAACCGATGCCCTTTGTTGTATTTTGAATAAGCACCCATTTCAACAAGATCTGCTTGCCAAAGATCGTCTATTCCCTTGGTTATCACTCGTCGTCTTATGAAATTTCTGCGTGCTTGCTTATGAAGCTCCTGCACTACTGCTTGTTTGTCCATTTCTATTGTCTTCAGCGGTTGTTATTCGTTTAAGAGCTTCCACCTCTCCATCTCTAGCTGCCACCTTAGACCACACTCGTTTAAGAGCTTCTGCTGGTGAATTCCTTTCAACACGATTTAGTTTCTCATCTAAAAACTCATAATGATCTGCTATTTTTCTTAAAAGTCGTTCTTCAGCTACATCAATTTTGTATGTAAGCGTTGATTTTATCTCCTCTAATGATTTGTTGAGATTACTTTGATCTTGGGTTAAATCCGTTAGTACTGCTTTTAAGTCTAAAAGTTTTGTTGTATGCGATACGTTCTGTTGTTCTGTTAATTTGGTAAAATGTTCTGTCATCTCATTCATTCCCTTCTCATATAATGTATCCAATTGTTTCTTTTGTTCACCAAAATAACTTTTTAAATAAACTTTATTAACAGCATCGTTTTCTTATACAAGGTTAGCAATATTTTTTATCCTACGTGAGTTAAAGATGAAATGGCGATCGCTATCTAAATGAATCTTGGTGTGTGGGTTTTGATATCTTTCAAAGCTACCCATATAATGTCCAAACTTGTCAACAGACATTTTATAAATATTGATGATTATATATTTTGCAGGTTATTTATATAATAATTTTTGCTTCTCTCAATTCTTCAATAATTGAGTATATTTCGTTATTATGATTTGAGTGCCCAGCTATTGATGACGATAACAAAAGACGTAATCTATCTACTAGTTCGTTTGGGTCATCCCAATATATATAATTTGACTTTTGGGTATTCAACTTCATCATCATTAAACCTTTACTTCTATGAACTTTTTCCTTAAATAATTTTCTAATAATCGTTGTATGTTTTTTTGATCGATTTCCTTTAATATGCTCATTTTTATTGTTATTTCGTTTATGGGCATTAGTCATCTCTAATATTTGCTTATAAGTATTTAAATCTGTTTCATTAAAACTGATTGGTTCCTTGTAAACTAATAGTTCATATAAACCTGGCGTGAAGGCCCATTTTGAATTACCTATAGTTATATTAGTTGAATAAAAAGTAATTGGTTCATTACCCAGTATCCATATCTGATTTTTATCCTTGTGTGGGCCGTAGGTTTTATCGAATTTGCTTAAAATAACTTTTGATAAATCATATTGAATACTTTGATTCGGATTTATTGCAATAGTGACATCGTCATTTTCCATATCATTATACGCATTATCATCATAATGAGTATCATCATCAACATCGTTATTATCAACATTAAATGATTTAAATGCTGATGAACTTTTCTCGATTTCCTTGCTATCAAAGCTTGGAGAAAATGCATGATTCTATGCTTGCTCTTTTTAAATGGTGTGCTGGTAGCAATTTTATTATCCTTAAAAGAATTATCTGAATACTTTTCATTTTTAACTATCTTTCTCTTATTAGTTGATTGAATTATTTCCTGTAATGGTTTTGATATAGGTTTAAAAGTTTCTTCCAAAAGCTAATCACTTGCAACTTCTCCGAGCTGAGGACTTTTATATTTCTTTTTCAAAATATTTCTAGTTTTAATAAGATCATTAACAAGGTTTGTTTTCTTATTCATATTGAAAATTGGTCTGTTAAACAGTATATAGCTCCAGTTTAGCAGTTTAGTGTGAACAGTTTAGCAGTTGTTGTTGTACTGTTATTTAAATATCTATACTGTTTCTTTTATAAGCTAATAAAAACTCAAATCCTTTTCTATAACGACCATTATTTATAGGATCATCTTTATTAATGACTAACCCATATCTTTCTCTCCAACACTCTGAACATAACTCATGGAAAATCTTAAAAGATATATCAGAACCAACATGATCATTGTAAATGTGTCTTGTATTCATTTCATCTTGTTTAAACATTATTATCATATTAGCATTATCACGAATCAAGTGTTTTGGTATTCGTGTATAAGTTTGACATAAGTAAAAGCTATCAACGTCTTTATAACGACCCATACAGAAGTAAGACCGTATATGATTTTGCTTCTCACAAGCTACATCGTCGAATATAAGTTTGGTTGTACTTTATCTGGAGTATGAGTTTGGTTGTACTTTATCTGGATCTATGACGTCATTATTATTAGAAAATATGGAAAAATGTATTTCTTTAATAGGTTTAATTAGACGCTCCAAGTATTGATATTTTGGTTGTTGTGCTGACTTTGAGTATAAGTAAATATTTTTAAATTTCAAACCATTGGGCCTTTCAATATGACTTATCATCACATTGGTTTTTCCACAATTAGACGGGCCCACAATAAGACTCCGAATAGAGTTCGGTAGTAATGAACTATGTCGCAATCTATTTGATGCATTTAACTTGCTATCAATATTTTTTACGTCAAGTGTTTTATGTTGCTTTAAGAACCGCATTATGTAAACTACTAAATGATATCATATACGTATATAATTAGTTCATTTTTATTAATTTTGCATCACTTTACTTTGAACCTCTGCTCGGAAAAGTACAAATACTAATGACAATTATTTATAAAAAGACAATCAGTCTTCGTCCATCCTTCATTGGAAAAGGTATTCTGAATAATTTAATAGACAAACTTCCGATTGAATTTCATTTACCTGGATATCAATTTTGTGGGCCTGGTACAAAATTAAAGAAGCGATTAGCTAGAGGTGATCAAGGAATTAATCTTTTGGATACCGCTTGCAGACAACACGATATAGTATACGCAAACAACAAAGATTTGAAAAAAAGACATACTGCTGATAAAATCTTCGCTGAAAAGGCTTGGCAAAGGGTTAAGGCAAGTGATAGTAGTATTGCTGAAAAATCAAACGCTTTGCTTGTCACTAACGCAATGAAGTTGAAAACAAAATTTGGTATGGGCAATGTTAACAGTAAAACTAAGAGATCTCCTCAAGTAAATGGACATCGCTTATTTAGATATGTCGTAAAAAGTGCTAAAATGAAAATTAAGAAAACTAAAAATGTAGATGATGCCGTTAAAATTTCAAGAAAAGTTATTTTTATAAGTAAACAATATTTTTAAGGAAAAAAAAATCTCTGATTAAGACACCTTGAGTAATACCTCTACCTAAATCTGGAGGTTTTCTTCCGCTCGCACCTATATTCGCTGCCCTGGGTGCACTTGGTGGTCTAGCTGGTGGAGTATCTGGCGTTACAAAAGCAATCAATGCAGTTAAAGCTGGAAAAGAGCAATTGAATGAAGCAAAACGACATAACAATAAAATGGAGTCTATTGCAATGTGCAAAGGCATGTTTCTAAAACCGTATAAAAAAGGATTCGGACTTTATTTAATACCTTATCAACAAATTTTTTAATGAAGCTACCCTAAAGAGCTCTTTCTGACGTAGATTTGATAAAATATGCCAAAAACATTCCAAATTTTAGAGGAGTGTTTATGTGTGACACGCTTAAAAAAGAATGTGGAATAATCAATCTTGATACTTTAAATGGACCTGGAACACATTGGGTAGCATACTGGAAAAACAAGAACCAAATTGAATACTTCGATAGCTTTGGAAATTTGCAGCCACCAAAAGAAATAATTAAATATTTAGGCCAAAACATTAGCTATAATAATGATAAATATCAAAATTTTAATGCCATAAATTGTGGACATCTATGTTTGAAATTCCTATTATTAAAGTCTGTGAAGGTGGAAGTCGGAACTCGTTTCCACACACACTAGAGGCACACCCAGTACCAGTCGTGACATTTTTTTTTTTTTATTTAAAATTAATTTAATTACTTTTTTTTGCCTTATCTGGATTATTAACGGAAAAAAACATGAATTAAAGCTTTTATTTTTACACGTCACATTTATTTAATTTATGTATACGCACTATCAGAATACTTCTTAATACATCGCCAGTAAATAAAACAACTATAACTTGGGTAGTTACACACTGAAGCAGCACTGTGGAGAATAAGCAAAATGTAACCTACACCTTAATTAAACTTCACCCGGATGGCAACACTAGCCCGAGGTGAAAAGCGATATGCCAAGAACAATGAAACAGCTGAAACATAAACTCAACACACCATGACTGTGCAGTCAAGCTGGGGTGACTTACACAACGAGTGGCAAATTAAAATTCAGTCTTGCAGCAGCAGCCACACGGGTAAGTCATCTTCAAATAATTAACTCCTGATAAAACCTCCTCCTAATAAACCTTTACCCACGCGTTGTGTCATTGAGGACGTCGCTCCCATTCTAATTCCTACCCACGCGTTGTGCCATTGAGGACGGCGCTTCCATTCTAAGTCCTACCCACGCGTTGTGTCATTGAGGACGGCGCTTCCATTCTAAGTCCTACCCACGCGTTGTGCCATTGAGGACGGCGCTCCCATTCTAAGCCCTACCCACGCGTTGTGCCATTGAGGACGGCGCTTCCATTCTAAGTCCTACCCACGCGTTGTGCCATTGAGGACGGCGCTTCCATTCTAAGTCCTACCCACGCGTGGTGTCATTGAGGACGGCGCTTCCATTCTAAGTCCTACCCACGCGTTGTGTCATTGAGGACGGCGCTCCCATTCTAAGTCCTACCCACGCGTTGTGCCATTGAGGACGGCGCTTCCATTCTAAGTCCTACCCACGCGTTGTGCCATTGAGGACGGCGCTTCCATTCTAAGTCCTACCCACGCGTTGTGTCATTGAGGACGGCGCTTCAATTCTAAGTCCTACCCACGCGTTGTGTCATTGAGGACGGCGCTTCCATTCTAAGTCCTACCCACGCGTTGCTCCTGAACGGTTGACGATCCCAACAGCTGACGATGGGTGACATTGATATATCAGGCCACGAAGAAACTCGGATCGAAAACATTCAAATTTATCAACTCGTGAACTCAAATTTATATTATATATTATTTTATTAAACGATTGTGTAATAAAACTAGCAAGAATCGATGAACTAACTTAACCCCGTGTATTAAATTTTGTGAACGAACCCTGGACACCGGCGAGTGATACCTCGGCAAGGAAAAGGTTCGTCACAATGGCGCCCGAGCAGGGACATTTTGTCTCAAAATAATAAAGTCATCCGCCGCGTACGCGAAGAAAAAAAAAAAATCATCAGCGAACAGAAGTGAATAGCGTAGAAAATTAATAGAAAAAAAAGGACATTTTGTCTAGAAATAATAAAATTATGCGCCGCGCACTGGGAAAAAATACATACATGTGAATGAATAATGTGTAACAACAACACGCGTAACAAACATGGAAGACAAATAAAAGGGGAAAAAACTAAGCCCGTGTTAAACTCAGTGAGTGCTATAATCAAAAAGAAGAAGGAAAAAAAAACCAAAGGGAAAAAAAACTGAAACGAATAAAGACAGCAAATCATATTAAGCAAAGGAAAAAGAATATACGTAGTGAATCGAGGTTAAAATAAAACAGAAAAAAAAAAACAAAAAGAGAAAAAAAATATAGGTCGAATTAATGAACTCGATAAACTCCGACTAATTTAAAAAAAAAAAAAAAAGGAAAAGAATAAAAATATTATTATAATAACTAAATAATAGATAAACAGCGCGAAACGTGATAATACCTTAAAACCGTTCAAATTTAAAAAAAAAAAAAAAAAAAAAAACCTGAACAAGTGCTGCTCATGAAAATAGTTAAAAAAACTACTAATAAATTAAAACATTTACTCCTTACAGATAAAGCAGGAGCAACCCTTGTACATCGCCATGTTGACCACCACGTGGGTGTATTCCCTAAAAAAGGAAGAGCTGATCACATACACAAATGACTTCGAATTCGACCCCACTGGCACTGTGGAAGAGCTTCGGAAACGCTTCATCGGTTACATATATGAAAAAGAATACAAGGACGAGCAGTTACAGCGACTCCTTGACCTACAGGCAAAACACCGTCGCGCCATATCACCCGCGCCACCAGCACCGCCAACTGAGGACTCAGGCGGAAAACGAACAAGCTCAACCGACGCAACTCTTCGCGTTCCGACTCAAGCGACCGATGCCTTGCTGCCATTTGCCCAGCAACCCGGACCGACCAACTCAAACGCGGCATTACCAGTGACAGACCCATATTTGGCAGTAGCGGAGAAGGTAAGGAAGAAGGTAAGGAAGTGGTCAGTAAAATTCGACGGGAAAAGAGACCCATTGGCCTTCATCGAAAGAGTTGAAGAACTGGCCGAGGTCTACAATATCAACAAGATCTACCTACCTCGCACGATGCGTGAACTACTCACTGACCGCGCCTTGATATGGTATCGAAATAATAACGAGCACTGGCCTGCCTGGGGGCTGTTCAAAGAAAAATTTTTAAAATTCTTTCTACCACCTAGATATCTGGAGCGGATCGATGACGACATCCGAAACAGAACCCAAAAACACCGGGAGCCATTTAAAAATTTTGTCTTAGACCTCCAAACTCTAATGAGACATGCGGGCTACAGTGAAGAACAACAACTCGAGAGAATCTTCCGAAACGCTCACCCAGACTACCAGTGGTATATACGAAGGAGAGACTTTTCAACTCTCGAAGATTTGGTTAACCTGGCAGACGACCTCGAGGCTATTCAGACACGCGAGCCCGAACGAACACAGCGAACCAATTTGCGTACCGAGCACCACCGCATGCTACAACAAGAGCGACGTGCCAACGTTCAGAGTTCACCCCCTGCCATTAACCACCAATTGACAGCCGACCAGCATGGGCAACAAATGGAGATCAACCCAAGAACCGCTTGTCGAAATTGTGGTAAAAACGGACATGTAAGACAAGACTGCCGAAATCCCCAAATGATTTTCTGCTGGATCTGCGGCCGTCATAATGTACTCACCATTCAGTGCTGCAGGACACGACCGGGAAACGACGAAGGGGCTCGCTCAGAACGAGGAGGGGCGAGTCCTCTAGAAGGAAATCCTCAAACCCAGTAAGACACCTTCAACACGATAACAGTCACATCTTCGCCACTATAACAATCGATGCGCTGACGATCAATGCCACAATAGATACCGGTGCCACGCGAAGTTTTCTGAGTCAACGATTTGTCGATAGGATCCATAACAGCTGCAAATTCATCCTAGCCGATAACGTGGTCACGTTAGCTGATGGATCGGTCAAAGTACTTCGCCATACCGTAGAAACCGATATTCGATTGGGCAACATTAATCGAAAGTTCCAGTTTTTAGTAATGCCAGACGCTACCGACGAAGTCATTCTTGGCATGGACTTCCTGGTAGAAACCCAAGCTACGCTTAGCTGTGGTGGGGAAACTATTAATTTGGGTAAGCTACCTTTAATCCCTTCATCGCCCCCATATTGTAGACAGGTCACAGGACGTACGGCGCAGGAGTCAGAACAAGTGTCAGCGTTTCTGAAAGCAGAATTCAGAAAATTCGAAGCATTGCAAGGGGTAACAAACATCACTGAACATCGAATCATCATGGTCGATGAGAGACCGCTAAAACAGCGGTACTATCCAAGGAACCCAGCCATGCAAGCAATTATCGACGAAGAAATTAATAAACTGCTGGACAAGGGATGCATCGAGCCATCGCACAGCCCACATAGTGCACCAATCGTCCTCGTAAAAAAGAAGACAGGGGCATGGCGGCTGTGTGTCGACTATAGAGCCCTCAACAGTCGGTCAGTGCCCGATGCCTACCCACTACCACGCATCACGCACATTTTAGACCGACTACGCGATGCCAAATATATCAGCAGCATCGACCTCAAGGATGGCTACTGGCAAATTCCGATGGAAACTGAGAGTAGAAAGTACACCGCATTCACCGTGCCCGGACGAGGATTATTTCAGTGGCGAGTCATGCCGTTTGGCCTCCACTCGGCTCCCGCGACGTTTCAGCGTGCCCTCGACCAGGTGATAGGACCTGAGCTCGAACCTTTCGCCTTCGCCTACTTGGACGACATCATAGTCACGGGTAGAACCTTCGAAGAGCACTTGAGGAACCTAAAGGAAGTGTTCCGCCGCCTACAAGCTGCCAATCTTCGGATAAACGCCGAGAAGTGCGAGTTTTTCCAGAAAAAAATAAAATACCTAGGACACGTGGTTAGCTCCGAGGGTATCCACACACTGATCCCGATAAAATCGCCGCTATACGAGATCTCGAACCTCCTCAAAACGTCCGAGGAGTGCGACGCTTTCTCGGCATAGCGTCGTGGTATCGGAGGTTCATTTCGGATTTCTCGACAGTTGTCCAACCGTTGACCTCACTCCTAAAGAAAGGGAAACATTGGAAGTGGGGCGAACCACAACAACGTGCATTCGAAGAACTCAAAAAGAAGCTCACGGAAGCTCCATTTTTAGCATGCCCCGACTTCGAACAGACATTTTTCCTCCAGACAGATGCTAGCGACTTGGGACTCGGTGCCGTTTTGACACAGAACATCGAAGGCACGGAACATGTGATCGCCTACGCCAGCCGGCACTTAAACGACACCGAAAAGAACTATTCACCGACAGAAAAGGAGTGCTTAGCAATCATCTGGGGCATCCGGAAGATGCGGCCATACCTGGAAGGCTATAAATTCGTAGTAATAACCGACCACCTGTCGCTCAAATGGCTCAACTCTATAGAGAGCCCATCTGGACGCATCGCTCGGTGGGCGCTGGAACTCCAACAGTTTAACTTCACAGTGCAATACCGTAAGGGCAAACACAACGTGGTAGCGGACGCTCTGTCCCGGCAACCAAGCGAAGCCCTCCAACGGATCACTATGGACACAGACAATTTGCCAGAGTGTGCGTGGTTACGAAAGAAGCGTGAAGAAGTTATCAAAGACCCAAGCAAGTATCCAGACTTTATCATAGTTGATGGACAACTACTGCGACACCTGCCACGAAATGCGAGTGACGAGGACTGCGCCCCGTGGAAGCTGTGCGTTTCTAAATCTCAGCGAGATCGTGTACTGGCGGAAAACCATGACAGCCCGAGCGCCGGCCACCTTGGAATACGGAGAACCATCGCCCGAATAGCCAATCGGTATTACTGGCCAGGGATGTTCCGGGACATAAGCCACTATGTCCGGAAATGTGAGTCCTGCCAACGGTACAAGTCCAGCCAGCAAGCACCCGCCGGAGAAATGTTGACAAGAATCCCAGATGAGCCATGGTCTGTGTTATGTGCAGACTTTGTTGGACCACTACCCCGTTCTAAGCATGGCAATAATATGCTGTTGGTGTTCTTCGACAAGTTTTCCAAATGGACAGAACTGGTACCATTGCGGAAAGCTACATCGGAGAACCTATTAAAAGCTTTTCGAGAGAGGATTCTTGCGCGATATGGAGTTCCAAAAATTCTGATAACCGACAACGGAACCCAGTTCACGAGCAGAATATTCCAACGATATTTGGCGGAGATTGGAGTTCACCAACAGCTGACAGCACCCTACACGCCTCAGGAGAACCCCACAGAACGAGCCAACCGAACCGTCAAGACTATGATAGCTCAGTTTGCCGACAATAATCATAAGCTTTGGGACGAGAACTTGCCAGAAATCTCATTAGCAATTAACACCAGTGTGTCGGAGACAACCGGTTACAGTCCACATTTCTAACACAGTGTCGAGAACCACGTCTTCCTCGAACCCTCTATGACGAAGCAGTCCGCGGTACAGGTACTAAGTAGCAAGATCCATCCGACCGAGCTAGTCACTTGCAAGAGATCTTTACAATTGTGCGCCACAACTTAACTAGAGCTTCAAAGGACCAGGCCCGCCACTACAATTTACGCCGGAGAGACTGGAAACCCAAAATCGGACAACAGGTTATGGTTCGACAACATCCATTATCTAAGGCTATAGATGACTTCAACGCGAAGCTTGCGCCGAAATACGACGGGCCCTATGTCGTAAAAGCCTTTACATCAGGGGCTATTGTACGACTTAAACGAGACGGGGAGACGACAGAAAGAACAGCCCACCTAAACGAACTTAAACCATACCACATCTAAATCATACCCAGTAGTCGTAAACAAATCCACTAATATTAATCTTTCGTTTCTCTATGTCTACTTTAGCAAAATAATCAATCAACATGTCCGACTCGGAAGAAAAGAAGAAATTCTCTGCAGCCAAGCAACAGTTCCGGCGCAATACGGAGATCGCGAACGACCAGCACCGACGGGTGCGAGTTTTGGGCCCTGAATGGCTAGAGGTCCCTTCGAAAACCGGACGACTCCAGGTGCTGCCTTATCGCTTCAGCCCAGGTCACCACCGACCACATCCTTCAGACGAAGCCCAAATTCAAACGCCAAAACCCCGGGCCGCAGGCATTACCCATCGCAGAATACAAACGACCAGGCCACAAACGTTGCAGACGACCACGCCAGCACGGTCCCAACCGAACCCAGATACCTCGGCAAGGAAAAGGTTCGAAATGATAATAATAATGATAATAATAATGATAATAATAATGATAATAATAATGATAATAATAATGATAATAATAATGATAATAATAATGATAATAATAATGATAATAATAATGATAATAATAATGATAATAATAATGATAATAATAATGATAATAATAATGATAATAATAATGATAATAATAATGATAATAATAATGATAATAATAATGATAATAATAATGATAATAATAATGATAATAATAATGATAATAATAATGATAATAATAATGATAATAATAATGATAATAATAATGATAATAATAATGATAATAATAATGATAATAATAATGATAATGATAATGATAATGATAATGATAATGATAATGATAATGATAATGATAATGATAATGATAATGATAATGATAATGATAATGATAATGATAATGATAATGATAATGATAATGATAATGATAATGATAATGATAATGATAATGATAATGATAATGATAATGATAATGATAATGATAATGATAATGATAATGATAATGATAATGATAATGATAATGATAATGATAATGATAATGATAATGATAATGATAATGATAATGATAATGATAATGATAATGATAATGATAATGATAATGATAATGATAATGATAATGATAATGATAATGATGATAATGATAATGATAATGATAATGATAATGATAATGATAATGATAATGATAATGATAATGATAATGATAATGATAATGATAATGATAATGATAATGATAATGATAATGATAATGATAATGATGATAATGATAATGATAATGATAATGATGATAATGATAATGATAATGATAATGATAATGATAATGATAATGATAATGATGATAATGATAATGATAATGATAATGATAATGATAATGATAATGATAATGATAATGATAATGATGATAATGATAATGATAATGATAATGATAATGATGATGATGATAATGATAATGATAATGATAATGATAATGATAATGATAATGATAATGATAATGATAATGATAATGATAATGATAATGATAATGATAATTATAATGATAATGATAATGATAATGATAATGATAATGATAATGATAATGATAATGATAATGATAATGATAATGATAATGATAATGATAATGATAATGATAATGATAATGATAATGATAATGATAATGATAATGATAATGATAATGATAATGATAATGATGATAATGATAATGATAATGATAATGATAATGATAATGATAATGATAATGATAATGATAATAATAATCTTATACACGGTTACCAAAACACTTTATTCGTAATAATGCTTATATGATTATAAATATAAAAAAACAAAAAAAAAATATATATGTACACAACTTATATTCCAGCAAGATGGAATACCACTTCTGGTACTACTAAAAATCCTGGAGGCCCTATACAGCTTCACGCTCGAGTCGAACAACTTCAGCTGAACACTCACGCAACCTTTCAAGGTTGGCTGAGTGCTCATAGCGGCTAATAAGCCTCTTGAGTCGGTCGGATACGTTGTCATCCCAACAGTAGTCTAGAAGGAGGGCCAGATATCTTTTTAAAAAAAATACCGGACTCTCCTCCCACAGTCTGTTGCTGACATCAGCGCGAGACTGCATCTCCAGCACTTCATCCGCTTCAGCAAGTTGAAGCTGTTGGTTTATGAATGCATCCATTCCCTCGGCATCGAACAAGTCTGTCCCATAGGCAGACTCATCGGACGCAGAGGATGCTCCATTTACCGCTTCCGCGTATATATTAGCGTCGCGGGAGGCTAGAAGTATATACAAAAGAAGAAAAAAATTAATAAATTAAAAAATTAATTTTTGAAATTAAAAAGTTACCTTCAGGAGCTTCACGGACTATAACTAAGGGTTCTTTTGGAACCCTTCCTTCTATTATTTTTTGAAGCTCGTCCCGACGAGCCTCAGCAGCCTCATTTAGGGCCTGCATTCGATACTTTGCAAAAGCATCGCGACAATTATTGATGTTGTTGTTGCTGTTGCCGTTGTTGTTTATGTTTTCTTGAAAATAATAATTAAAAAATATATTAATATTGTTTTTTACTAAAAAATTTTTCTTTTTGCTTACCCATTTTATAAATTTGTATGAGATTTATGTTGCTGCTGCTTTTTTTTTTTGACCTGCTTCGTTTGTTTTCGTTTTGAAAACTAAAGATTAAAATTTCTAAAATTATTTAAAGGGTCCAAGTTGCCTAAAAATTGAAAGCACCCAAAAAAAAAAAAAAAAAAAAATATATATATGATTATATTAATATCGTGCTGCAAACATTTTATTTATATTTTATGTATATGTTGTTGTTGTTGTTGCTGTTGAGGATGTTTGTGGTTTTTCATTGATAAAACAAAATATTTTAAGCGGGTTGAATTTTGTTTTATACTATTGTGTGCTGATATTATTGTTATTGTTGTTGTTGTTGTTGTTGTTGTTGTTGTTGTTGAGACTGTTTAGGAATTTTCATTTGATTTCAAAATCACATACTTACCACTCGCAAGCACTCGTTTTGGCTACCACTATCGATAATGAAGTAAATAAAATTATGTTCAACGCTTAAAGCAAAGACATATCCTCAAAACTTTTAATTTTAAAAGCTCAAAACAAATACACCCACCTAATACTTACCGACTTTATTAATTTTATAAACATTTCTTTAACCTCTTCAACCTTCGCCGTACCTAAATTGCTTCATTCCAAATAAATATATATATTTTCATAAAGCAAGTTGACCAACAAAATTTGAGTCTTGCTGTAACTAATGCGAGGGTTAAGAAAAAACATGCAAACACTGATAAGAACTCGCTTGACTGCCACTACCGATAATGTAGTGTATAACATTATGATCAACGCTTAAAAGCAAAGACATATCCTCAGAACTTTTAATTTTAAAAAGCTCAAATCTAATACACGCACCTAATACTTACCAACTTTATTAAATTTATAAACATTTATTTAACCCTTCAACCGTCGCCGTATCTAAATTGCTTCAACCCATATTAATGCATATATTTTTATATAGCAAGTCATATCACTTCAGCTAAAGTCAGCCAGCAGAATTTGAGTCATTGCTATAACGTATGCGAGGGTTAAGAAAAACATGCAAACACTGATAAGAACTCGCTTGACTACCACTACCGATAATGTAGTGTATAAAATTATGATCAACGCTTAAAAGCAAAGACATACCCCAAACTTGCTAATTTAAAAGTATAAAGCAAAGACACACCCCAAACTTGCCAATTTTAAAAGTTTAAAGCAAAGACATACCCCAAACTTGCCAATTTTAAAAGCTTATAGCAAAGACCTTTGCACATTTTATCAAAAAAGCCCCCAATTGGCGGCGCTGGGGTGCGGGCATGACGTCATCGGCCTGCTCCTTCGCTCCTCCTGGTCCAGAAGCCCTGTATTGTATCTACTGGAAGACAATCTGTATTGTTATAATTATTGTTTTGCATATGATTATTTCTAGTCATACCTCTTGTAATTGCTAGTATATTTCTTTTGCTATCTTCTGAACCTATCGGAATCAAAGCCTGCAGTGAATCGCTGTTAATAACTATCCGGGATAATGCGTCAGCATTGGTATTAATTTTTCCTTTCTTATATAAAATATCAAAATTGTAATCGCATAGGTCTAATCTAATTCGTGTCATCTTTGATGACGGATTTCTGTGGGTAAAAAGAGACACTAATGGCCTGTGGTCTGTGATTACTAAAAATTTGCGACCATAAAGATATGGCCTGAAAAAATTTATAGCCCAGTGCTTGGCCAATAACTCTTTTTCTATGATTGGTTTGTTCAAATCATGTTTCGATTTTTTTATATCGTGAACACCCTGTCTGAGTAGCGAAATATTTGGAGAACAGAGAACAGAATTGACATTTCAGTTAATAAAAAGAATGAAAGAAAGAAAACGTCGAAAACTGATATTAAATAAATGAGAAGTATACAAAAATCGTGCATATTTTCTTTCTGTTTTATTTCTCTGCGCGTATGATAAAATAATTAAAGTGAATTTGTAAGTTAGAAAAATGGAGCAAATTTATATAAAAAATTAAAGTTTGAATAATATTGATTTCAAAAGTGTTTTATTTAATAATTCCATATATCATATTTAGAGCTTTTTGTTTTATTTTCTTTATAAAATAACAAAAAATAAATAATAATAACAAGTTGATGAGTATTTAATTGTTATCCATTTTACGCTTTTTTTTTCATCCATACTTCTAGCTGTTGCTCCAGCTCAGTAATTTCGCGCCAGATGAGACCAGCTGTTTGAAAGTCCGGCGGCTTCTCAGCATTTACAATGTTTCGGAGTGCGGCCAATTTTCTACGCAGTTTTACCAGCACACCTCCGCGTCTGTGCCTCGGTCTTTGCGTCACAGGAGTTGCCGTCAGTCGCTCCACTCGAGCTCTTGCTTGGCGCCGATGGTACTCCTCGATAGTGATTTTTCTTGGACCAGCCGTTATGGTCGTTGGTATGTATGTTGGTGCACCCAAATTAGCACTCGCTGGCACGTATTTTTCCGACGGCATATAACTCTCGTCCGGTTTGGGCAGGATCGCTTATATGACGAAAAGTGTTAAATGAAAAAGTAATAACGTGGAGTAAAAAAACCTAGTGGTTAAGCCTATCCACAGAAGTCAAGCCACCAAAGCCTAACTACACAATACAGTCTACGTAAGTCTAGCAACGTAAGCCTAGCCACAAAAGCCTAGCAATGTAAGCCTAGCAACGCCAGCCAAGCCATTGAAGTTTGACCACTGAAGCCTAGCCAAAAAAAACAATCTCAACCCGCAAGAAAAATGTTTCGTTTACCGCAACTAAAAAATTCACCAAATGTACTTCGCTTGCGAGTTGTAGTTGCCGCAATGAGTATTCGGTTGTCTGTATCGAAAAAATAATGAAAAATATCGGAAAAATAACGAAAGAATAATGAAACGTAATGCAACGCAAGAAGTTTTACTAAAAATAGTATTGCGCTAGCTATGTTGAATTTTAATAGCTCGCAAAAATATATTGGCTTTGTTGGTGCGTTGGGAGATTACTGAACTCATAACCGTGAAGGTCAGTGTTTCGAACCGCACTCTGGAATTATTTTTTTTCGTTTATATTTATATAATTAAAATTTTGTTTTATTTTATATAAATATAATTTTGATACAAATTTAATATGATTTAAAAAAATCAATGCTTTTTTTACTTTTACTGATTGGAATCCAGCCGCGTCGGTGTTTGGCTTACTGCGCGTTCTTTTAACCTGTTTCACAATCATCAACTGCAGTCTCAGTCGGAAAATATTCGCCTAGTGCTGCTAATGCTGCTGCGTGGAACTTAATT
Source organism: Coremacera marginata (assembly GCA_914767935.1). NCBI lineage: Eukaryota > Metazoa > Arthropoda > Insecta > Diptera > Sciomyzidae > Coremacera > Coremacera marginata. The sequence goes on from OU612045.1 coordinate 114,195,643, forward strand.
GTGCTGAAGTAAAGGTTCAAATTCTTCATTTGTCACAATTGAAAAATCGCATGCGTTTTAAGAAAACAAAATTCATTTCCCGCTACGATTCTCGCTACGATTCTCGCTACGATTCTCGCAACTGTTGAAACGTTTGCAAGAATCGTTTTCTAACACAATAAACGAAGTTCTTTGCGGCAAACTAGCGATAAACTTTTTTTTATTTGCGTGTGTTCTTGAACAATTCAATTTATTATGGTAAATAATTGTAATTCTTAAAGGTCATGACGACACACAAATTCATCGACACTTAAATAACAACAAAACCATGCGCAATTTATAAAAACTTTTTACTTTCCTTTTTTAACCGATCAATAGCTCTGTGGAAGAGAGTTCGACTACAATTTTATACCACAGTTTGAGTTTCCGACTTAATATTTTGTATTTTTATGAATTCAGTGCTGGGGCGAACGCTACGTAAAAATGGGTTGCTGAATCCGTTGTCAGAATTAAAAGAATTCGTAAAAATACAAAAAATTTAAGTGGCAACTTACTATTGAATTTTAAAGCTGTAATGATTGAGGAATGATATTATGATATAAAAAAGAATTATCAAAAATCCAAAAAACTAGGCTGCATTCCTATCCGTCATTAAATTTTATAATTTTGACAACAGATTTGTAATCAGCAACCCCTAAAACTGTTAGGTGATGTTTAAGACTCTTGAAAAAACGTTTTATTAGGTGGTAGCCATCTTATAAAAAATTACATAGTTTTGAAATTGTGATAACGGATTCGAATTCAGCAACCCAGAAAGGTCGTAAACATAAAAAAATTTAGGTGTCAATCCTATCCGCCGTGAAATTTTTTTAACGGATTTGGATTCAGCGGCACATTTTTATCTAGTGTTTGCCCCAGCAACGATTTCGTAAAAATATAAAAAATCTACTTTGCAACCCTATCCGCCAATTTGAATTTTAAAATTCTGGCATCAGCTTCATAATCAGCGACCCCCTAAAACTGTTAGATGATGTTTGAAACTCTTAAAAATAAATTGTATTAGGTTGCAACACTATTGTAAAAAATTAACATAATTTTGAAATTCTGACAACGGATCCGTATTCAGCGACCAATTTTTACCTAGTGTTTGCCCCATCACCGAGTTCGTAAAAATAAAAAAAAATTTAGGTGGCAACCTATCTGCCATTAAATTTTAAAATTCTGGTATCAGATTCGATATCAGCGACCCCCTTTAACTGTTGGATGATGTTTAAAACTCTTAAAAATACATTTTATTAGGTGACTAAGCTGCTGTAAAAAACTAACATAATTTTGAAATTCTGACAACAGATTCGGATTTAGCGACCTATTTTTACATAGTGTTTGCCCAGCACCGAACTTGTAAAAATAAAAAAGTTTAGGTGGCCATTATGTTTTGAAATTCTGACATCAGATTCGAAAAATACATATTATTATTTTGAAATTCTGGCAACGGATTCGGATTTAGCAACCCATTTATATCTCGTATCCTCCCCAGCACCGAATTCGTAAGAATAAAAAAATTTAGGTGGAATAAAATCAATAACAAAAAAAAAAAATATATGAAAGCTAAGTTCGCGGGTTCAAGTTAAGACATAAAGATACTTTGCTGGAAACCTCAACTTCGGTTTCCAGACTTTAATATTAAAACACAAGATTTAAGTTGACAATATTTTAACTGTTGAAATTTATTCTGACTTCACAGTATTAATACACTGTTTAATTAATACTGTATTAATTAATACTAGACCAACATTGTTTAATATCTTATCACTAAGCTTAAATTACCAATAAACTAGCAAATAACCAATAACTTAAACTATGTTGCAACCCGCGGTGAACTCGCTGCGTCGGCAGTCCAACAGTGCAGGCAGAACAATGCTCCAATTTGCAGGCGCGTGTGCTGACTCTGCTTGCCGCTTGCGACAGCTTGTCTACGCTTGTACTGATGCGTATTCAGCATATTGGTAGGATTGCAGGGTGTTAACTCCTCCCTACTCAAGTATCTGCGTCGCGCAGATTAATTAATGATGGGGAGATGGCGTCAGGAATTCGATAAGGTTTGGGTACTGGATTCACAGCTGTTGCTTGTTTTTCAGGAAATCGAATTGCAGGAATTTCAAACCTGCCACTAATTTTTCTCCATAGGGTGTATGCAAAAGATGCTATGATTGTGACAATTAAAACATCAGAGGCAAAGGAAAAGTTTAGTCTTCCTTTCAATTTCTCGATATATCCAGTATTTCTCAGACTGAGATCATGAACATATTCCAAGTTTATCTTCATGCCACGATTTGTGATATTTGACAGTACTGGCGGTGCCTGAAGGCTTGAGATTGTTTTGCTGGAGAATGTATGTTTTCGCAAGTTTATTGTCTCATTACTAAGTTGTAGAACGTATGACCCATGCAGCAAATTCTTTACGTTGTCGTCTTTAACTTCTCCACAGAAATTTTAAAGAAAAATGGTATTTTCATTTATAAGTTCGGAAGTTACCTCGTTGTTTGATTTGTTGTGACAAACTGCATGACCACCCTTGAGAATTCTGGACAGACAGTCGTCCTCGTCTAGCTTCTCCAAATCATTTGTTTTATAAACGGTAGAATTAATAATAGGAAACAGTCTCTTACCATGTTTCTCTGTGGCTTACGAGCATCTTCTGGAATTCCAGATCGATTTGTTTCCCATCATTTATCGTTGCCCGTGTTATCAACAAGTGGTACTTCTCATCTTTCAGCTTTGGCATCGACAGGACATATAGTAGAAGAGAGCCGTTAGTCATAACAGTTGGTTTTCATACTCAATCGCCTCAATAGTGTTCTGGTACGGAAGAGTCTCCATTTCTGCGAGTATTTGATTGATTTCTTCTAGTCGAGGAGGTTGGTGTTCACGATTCTTTTTTTTGCCATCTGACAGGCTCGCACGATCTTACCAATTTCTTCTTTAAGCAATATCACCTGATTTATTGCATCTTATTTTACCTGTCTGACTTCAGTTTCCTTTGAAATACCATTTATACCGTTGACAATTTGTTTCATCCTCTGCATTACCTCCTGAGTTGCACTGAAAGTTTTTCGTTGATTTTGAACTGCTGATTATTGTTTTCAATGACTTCCCCATGCTTTTGAAGAATCAGATCCCAGTCGGTTGCATCTGGGTTCCCAGCGATCCATTTCCAAGCAGAGCAGATCCAATTTATCGAGTGCGGTCTTCTAATTTTGGCGCCTCGTAATTCTTTCAAGCGTTCTATTGATTGGTTGACATAAAACTCCAAGAGTAAGCCCTTCCCCTCCTCTTTGATATTTGCTGCAGCCAAATTTGTTATTTGCGCTAGCGCATCGTTATAGCGTTCTATGTTTATGATGTACTCTAACTTGAAGTAGCCGTTCACAATCCAGCCATCTCCTTCCCTAATGGACACTATGGGAGACTTGTATTTGAGGACATGGAAACTTGTTCGTTGACTTCACTTTTCTGAGTTGCAGTTTGGTAGAGTTCGATCCCCGATGATGTAATATAATTTGAAACTTAAGAACTCATGAACCCTCTTTCATTGTCAGTAACTATTATTCTTGGTGTATTTTTAATGCTGAAAAATTTGGAAAATTTTGAAAATTTATCGGTACAACTCAAGAATTTAAATCCGCACATTTCAAAGATATCAAGATATCAAGGATATGAAGGATTTCACATGGGTATTGAGGTATGGGGTTTTCTGTAACTTGGACTTGGTTGGATGGCGATCGTATTTATTTAAACGGCATATCTCAGAATTACTTTTGTATCTTCTGATAAGGCTGTTCATTAGATCGTATCACAAAAACTAACCTATATTTGACCCCGCCTCAATCGTTAGACATTTAAAAAACATTTAAAAACAAAAATTTATTTTTAAATGGTCCCTATGGTGCTTTTTTAGTATTTTTGTTATATCTTTGGTGTTTCTTGACCTATTCTTAAAATTTTTTATGTGTGTACTTGTTGATTTTTTATCAATTTTTTTTCTCGAATCTTTTTTTTTGCGAATATTCACTAACCTTATCTCAGTTTTTACTATATTATGAAATTTTAAAAATGTCAAATAATTAAAGCTCACAAAAAGCTATTAAAACCATGGAAACAAATGATATCGATCAAATTTATTTTTGGCGCAGTTCCGACCCATTTTATCCCAAAGATAACACTTTGAAAATGTTCTTCACCTCATACTCGACTTTTTATTAATTTTCTAAATCTTTACGGGATTCAAGCTGGCTATAGCGCTCGTAACTGTCAAGCCCCAAACGGTTTTCGTCAGTGACTGCTGTGGCCGACTTGTGCACAATTTGGACGTAACGCTCGGTGTTTTGCGAGTGACAAGGATAATCTGTTAAAACATATAACATGGTAAATACGATTTGATATATGACATCAATATTATGTCAATATCAGTTTCGTTTTAGTCGTTCTACTGTTCAGACGTGCTACTTTTCAGACCTGCTTAGTTATGCTCTGCTTTAAATGCTCAAACTCAATAGATATTGACTCTTGTATTAATTGTTACTTGTGCAACGTGAACTTTCATAGTCAATGCTGTAATTTAACTACAAGCCAATTTGAGACTTTATCAGTACATCCTAATGCTAAATTTACTTGTGACAAGTGTTTGTTGTCTTTTGCAAATTTTAATTCTTTAATTAATGCATTAGTAACTGAAGTTGCAGAACTTAAATTGTTGTTGATTGAACACATAAATAAAGATGTCATTGACCCGCCGAATATGCAAAACAAGTCTTTGTCGGTTGCTAAAAATGCGAGTGTTGCTATTGATATTCCTCGTCAAAAATCTCGTGCTGGTGCTGCATCTAATGCTAGATCTTACTCTCCATCTCCTAATACTCGTGAAATGCCGCTCACGCGCTTACGTTCCCGTAAACCGGTTTCCTCATCTAACACTGGGCGCACTGTCTCGCCGACTATGAATTCGTCTGCTCCCACGCAGAAAAACTCTCAACCCGCTGTTGTTGTTACTGTTTCTGCGCCTACTGAGTCTGTTGCTGTTGCGTCACCTGCTCTGCTCTCTGCTGGTGCCTCTGCTGTGGTTGTCGCTGCTACCGATTCAGTTGCTACTGTTTCGTCACTAGCTCTACCATCGTATGCTGCTGTATGTTCAGCTCTCACACCTTATGACTCACAGCCATCTATTGTTGTTGCTGCTTCTAAAATCAATACTAATGTTTCTCATAACTCGTATGCATCGTCTTCGTCGACTGCTGTTCTAAGTAAAGTTGCAGATGGAGTTACACCTATCGGTGCCCTTGAAGCTAACACATCTAAAGCAAATGAACAAAAAAATGATGTTGTGGATCTGAATTCTAAAGAGACAAATTGTACTGCAGATGTCAATGATTGGACATTGGTTAATAATGCTAAGAAATCAACTAATAGATCTAAATCTATAGTTGGGCTCAATGATAGTTTTGAATTGGATGTCATTTCCATGAAGAAATATGTGCACCTTTCGTCGTTTAAGCCGAGCGTTACCGAAGAAAACATAATATCTTATGTGGTTAAGCACTCTACTATATCCCGAAATCACCTTACATGTTATAAACTTGTTAAGAGTGGTGCTATTTTGGCGAATCTTAAAAGTGTCAGTTTTAAACTCGGTGTATCTGAGCAATTTTATGATAATATTCTCAGCCCATCTCTGTGGCAGCGTAATATTAATGTACGTCCGTTTATAAATTTTCTAACTGCAGGGAAAAGCACGGTGGAGATTTAGTTGTTCCTCCAGTTAGTCGGAATCTAAAAATTTATTTCCAGAACTTGTCTGGGATGAGAACAAAATCCGCTTGCATCTATAATTTCACGTCTGATGGTGATTTTGATGTTTTTATTTTTGTGGAAACTTGGTTGAATAAAGACTTTTTTGATGGTGAATTCTTTGATACGAACATGTTTCAAGTGTACCGGAAAGATAGGGATTCTGAAAAAACTGGCCTTAACCGTGGTGGTGGCGTACTCATTGCCGTAAAACGTTTGCTCTGTTCATCGATGCATATACTACAAAATGTCGATTCTTTGCTTGACCAACTTTGTGTCACTTTAATTGGACCCTACGGCACTCTCTATATTTGCGCGTCTTACATTCCACCTTCAAGTACGGATGATATCTACGCAGCGCATGTTGATAACATACTATCTCTTCATGCATCTATCAGAGATAATGGTCACTTAGCTATTTTTGGCGACTTTAACCTCAGTAGGATCTCCTGGACTTTCATAGCAGATGAACTTATCCCGCTTAACTTATCTAATAATCATGAAATTTACTTTATTGATAGTTTGCTAAGTATTGCTTTAATTCAGATTAACTCATATTTAAATAGGTTAAGTAAAATTTTAGATCTAATTTTTCTATCTAATAACCTTAAGTATTCATTGTCTGAGTGCCTCTGTCCAATCTGTCCGTCCGATATGCATCATGTTCCGCTAATTATAAAAATTGGGTTCTATGACTTTATCACTGCTCATCAATCAAATTGTGCTTACAACTTCAACTTGTGCAATTTTAATAATTTATCTGTTATTTTTAGCAACATTGATTGGCCTTCTATATTTTGTGGTAATAGCCTCGCGCCTTGTTTTGATTTGTTCAAAGCTCAAGTAGCTCAAATTTGTTCTGCAAATATTCCAAGGTTATTAAGAAAGTCCCATAAGCTACCATGGTACACTAATGGCCTCAAAAAATTAAAAAATCTTCGTAATAAGCACCTAAAATTATTTAAATTCACCAATGATGACGATCATAAAACAAAATATTTGCATTATATGAGGGAGTTCAATTTTTTAAATAAATTTTTATATAAACAGTATATCATGGGGTTTGAAGTTAATATAAAATCGAATCCAAAATCTTTTTGGAATTTTATTCAATCTAAGAAAGATGGCTCCAATATTCCAACCTCGATGCATTTAAATGGTATATCTTCTTTCTCTATCAACGAAACTGTGAACTTATTTGCTGACTTTTTTAGTGCCAACTATGCTGACACTCCAAATTTTAACAGTGCTGTTTTGTCAAACGTTGACGCGTTCTTGGACTGCGGCTCATTAACGCTCTCTGAATCTGATGTTTTTGAATCGCTAAAACTAGTAAAAACTTCTGTTAAGCCCGACATTGATGGGTTATCTCCAATTGTTCTATTTAATTGTGCTCAAGCTTTATCCCTTCCCTTATGCCTAATTTTTAATATGTCCTTAAGATCCGGAATATTTTTAGATAGTTGGAAAATTGCACATATTACCCCTATTTTTAAAACGGGATCTAAAAATGATATATCTAATTATCGACCCATTTCTAAACTGTCCACCATCTCTAAAATTTTCGAAAGGATCATAAAAAATAAAATATTTTTTCTTGCCAAACAAAATTTTTGCCCTGAGCAGCACGGTTTCATTAATGGTCGTTCCACGGTAACCAACTTAGCGATCTTTACAAATTACTGTATTTCCTCATATGAACTTGGCTGCCAAGTTGATGCAGTTTATACGGATTTCTCTAAGGCTTTTGACAAAGTTTGTCATAAAATTTTAATAGCTAAATTGTTTAAAATGGGATTTCATTCATCCTTTCTTGACTGGATTAAATCTTATTTAACTGGCAGATCCTGTTTCGTGTCTATCAATAATATAAATTCTTATAAGTTTTTAGCCTCTTCGGGTGTGCCGCAAGGTAGTATCCTAGGGCCCTTATTGTTTATATTATTTATTAATGATATTAATAAAATTTTTTCCAATTCAAAATTTTTACTCTATGCGGATGACCTGAAGCTATTTACAAGAATAAACAGTAGCTCGGATGGTGTCTCCTTACAAGATGACTTAAATAAATTGGGCCAATGGAGTAATTTGAATGCTATGCCTTTAAATATATCTAAATGCTTTCACATTATTTTTTCTAAATCCAGTAATGTTCTCAGTAACTCTTACTCTATTTCTGGAATGCCTCTCAAACGTGTACAATCTATCAAAGATCTTGGTGTTATTTTTGACACTAAGTTCACTTTATTGAACATGTAAATTTCTTGGTCCCTAAAGCATACTCTTTACTTGCGTTCATTCGGAGGAATAGCTCTGAATTTTCCGACCCTCATACCTTAAAGTCACTGTTTAATGCCTTTGTGAGATCGAAATTGGAATATGCATCTTTCATTTGGAGTCCTATTTATGCCGTTCATACGTTAAGATTGGAACAAATTCAAAAAAGATTTACCAAATTTGCACTTCGCTCACTATATTCTTATGTAGACCTGCCCTCATATAATGTAAGATGTTTGCTTCTTGGCACAAAAATGTTAGTTTCACGAAGAAATATTCAGTCTCTAATGATTATCTACGACATAATCTCTGGGAATATTGACAGTGCTTCTCTTTTGGGATTAATTAATTTCAATATTCCTTCAAGACAGTTGCGGGGTTTTAAACCGTTTGTAATACAATTTCATAGGTCTAATTATGCAAGTAATGAACCGATTCTAAGAGCTCTCTCTTTATATAATTATTTTTCATCTCGTGAATTATTTGATTTTTCTATATCTAAAAGATGTTTTAAAGAATTGCTAAATAGTTTATTTCTAGTTTAAATTTGTTTATATAGTTATTTTGTGTTATTTTATATTTTTATTCTAGTCTGTAAGGATCTATTTCCAAAGACTCAATAAAGAAATCTATTTATTTCATAAAATTAATGTCTACTATAATGCTCACCTTGAATTTTAATAATGTCATCCGCGTACTGCAGATCAGTCAGCTGCTCTTAAGTAAAAAACTGAAAACATGGTGGCACAGTGATCTGAAATTTGGTACAAGCGATAATTTCAGTGTATGTTGTGCCGCTATATTGGATAAAGGGCTGGTGGTTGGGTCCACGAAATTGCCGAATACGACCTGTTGGGTTTGAGCGGGCTTCCAAAATTTTGCTATATCCATCTGCACGCACCGAGGCATCCGGATCAGTAATTATCGACAGTAGTATATTTTCATGGTGAAAAAAATATGGGTTGTTGTCGATGGTCGGTTTTATGGCAACCTGAACGTAGTTCGGCAAATCGCGAATCCATGAAATTTATTTGAACACATTGCGGCACACATGAATGGCTAGTGGAGTGGTTGACTTTTAACTAAAAACCAAAATGGCGCATACACTCTGACGACGAGCGTAGCGAGATCTTTTAATATATTGGATGGCTTCGCTTGGGTTACGTACCAACGTAAAATGCGAGATGCTGTTGTTAGCAGGCTAAATCTTCATCGCAGTAACCACTTTTAACGGCAAGAACCATGCGGTACAAGTAACGCTGATTGCTTCGTAGTAACCATCCATCAATGCTTGTAGGCATTTCGCCAATTGCAATTGACTCGAAATTTAGAACAGGCTGAGGAAAAACATAAGCAAACATTGAAGTAGCTAAATATTTCTTAAATTCAATTCATACGTACAGAAAAATCCATGCAGCGATTTATTCCGACACCAATTTCCCCTGGCCACAGCCCAGGGCCCTCCTGTCTTCCAAGCCATTTTCTTAGTAGCGCAGTTAATAGCAGCTCGTTAAAGTGAAGCAGGCAGATAAAACATTGAAATGGTCTACGCAAATAAGACTCGAAGCACTTTATGACACCCCGCTTGTACCCGGTGTTTGTGACAGTGCCGTCTCAACTGATTGCTACTAAGTTGTCCAAATTGTAATCGTCTTTCAACAAAAACTCAACTATTGCAGTTTGTATTTGCCTTGCGGATCCTTCCGAAGGAATGGAAGGATCCTCTTCGATCACTTCGACAGCGGTTATAGATTCCTTTGCGGTAATTGAATCTTGTAAGTCCTTTATTAGCATGGAGGCGTGCAATGCTTAATGGCGGCTTGATGTATCGCTCCAAAAATACCGTAAGCGAATGTCGGCTATTTTGAAATGGAAGTTTTCATGTCTTTTCCATCCTCCGTCTGAGTTCTTCCGAATTCATATTCGTCTTCACTGTCGGAAGCCGGTGTGTATACAGGCGCACTGCAGGCAGCTGTAGCACTTGCAGAAACTCCAGCAGATATACTCGTGAGGTTATCATCATCATCTTCATTTGGTAATGAACACAAACGAGCACTGCACTGATCAATGAAAAAAGCGTTCGAATTTTCTGGTATTTTGAGCTCGTCGACGCACACGCACGGAGCACCATTTTCAATGCAGCATTTGCAACGCGAAATTCCAAAGAGAACATCCCATTCGTTAGCACGAAATAGACGCGGGTTTTTCACTTGAAGAAACGACTTCTTGAGTAAATTATTAATCAATCTACGAATATGGGTCCTCGACACAATAGGTATTTTTGCACAATTTTGAGAAATCTTTATACACTTTTGCTGTAAATTTACAATGTTTCATATTTGTATGATACTGTAAAACAACGCGTATTGCACCACATTTCGTTTTGTTGGCAACTTTGTGTTGTCCAAGTCGTGCATTTAGAACTGCATTTTGTTTAATTTATTTTTTTGTTTTTGTACTATGTATGCGAATGAAAACTCGTTTTATTTAAAAAAAAAAAAAAAAAACGAAATGGCCATTTCAGCCCTTGAAAGGACTTTGACCGAGCTTCTTATGATCAATTGTGTTGTGTGTGTTGTGAAATGTTTGCACACAAATGATCGAGAACTGGACCTACATGTTTTACGCCGACTCCGAACGGCTTATGTTCTCAAGAAGCTTTTCATGACAGTTTTTACTCTCTGAGGTTTGCCATTGTCTGCAAAGAGGTGACGGCCGAACAGAAAAATTAGTTCAATTGAAAAAATTTTCTGTGTCAGATGGAGGAGATGGAGATCCTCTTAAACGGTGTCTGTTTTGTACTTCTGGAAGGTGTACTGTTCATTGCTTGCTGCACACGATAAACCCATTTGTACCAGTTACTCGGATTTCCAACGCACAGTTTTGTCAGCATTGGTACTATGACTCTGTTCATTCTTGCCACCTGGCCGTTTCCGCGTGGAACCCCAGTCGCTATCATCAGGTGCTGTATACCCTCTTTTTCACAATATTTGGCGAAATCGTGAGAAGTAAAAGCTGCTCCACGGTCAGATATAATTCTCTGCGGATTGCCAAAAATATACGACTGATGTCTCAGCTTTTCTATTGCCTCGCTGGCACCAGTACTTTTTGTTGGATAGAGCCAAACAAATTTCGTGAAAGCGTCAACGACGACAAATAGATGATTGTAACGTTTATTTGTCATCTCCATGGGACCGACGTGGTCAATATGAAGAGTACCAAGAGGTTTATCGGACTTGTCAATTGGATTCAAAAATCCCTCTTTTTGCCCTGTTTTGGCCTCCTCCACGATGCATTTTACACAGCTCCTTACAACGTTTATCGCCTTGTTCGTCAAGTTAGGAATATAGAAAGATTTTTCTATCAAATCCTGTGTCTTCTTGACAGCAAAATGCCCTTGATTATGCGCGATTTGAATGACTTCTTGTTCCATAGCTGAAGGTACAACCACAAGCTCCTTAACGGGATCTTTGTGTAGTATATCAAACTTGATGAAATAATCTTCGAAACTCTCTCGTTCCTACACTTTTCGTATTGCCTTAATCCATACATCAAGCAACTGCACCTCTTTGATTCGATGCCTTATAGAGTCCTCAATTAACAATCATGATACCCGACTTAGAGCATCGACGTGTTTCATCTTGGAACCGGAGCGATATTCTATTTCCACATCAAATTCTTGCAAAAACATGGACCATCTCGAAACACGTAAAGGAACATCATTCTTTTTCATGGTCATTGCGAAAGCATTGCAGTCGGTCACGATTTTAATTTTCTTTCCCATGACATACACTCCACTTTTTTAGTGCTCCTATAAAGGCGAGCACCTTAAGGTCATACGAGTGGTATTTCTGTTCTGCGCTTGTCGTTTTTCTGCTCTTATACTCGACCGGATGAGACTGCTGATCATCTCTGTCCTTCTGCAAGAGTACCGTACCATAGCCGTGCATACTCGCGTCCGTATGAATCTCAGTTAGCGCTGAAGAATCATAGAATTTGAGTACGGGTGCACATGTTAACGCTGCCTTCAACTGCTCCACAGCTGCTATCTCTTTATCTCCCATCTTAAACTTAACATTTTTCCCAAGCAGGTCTGTTAATGGCTTTGCTACCAATGCAAAGTTTGGCACAAAACGTCTGAAATACGAAGTAAGGCCCAAGAACCGTTGGAGCGGCTTCTTGTCTATTGGCAGAGGAAAGTCTTTCACTGCTTTTGTTTTTTCTTCTGACGGTCGAATTGATATACCCTCAATGATATACCCTAAGAAGCTTACTGTTGTCTTCAGGAATTCGCACTTTTTCCATCTTATTTGTAAGCCAGCCATTTGGTTCAGCTACAGCAAGCAGTTTCTTCAGCTTTGCTATCCCCTCTTGTTCATCCTTAGATGGCACAATAATATCCTCCATATAAGTTATTATCGTACCGTCTTGTACTAATTCTCGGAAAATTGCAAAAATATACCTGCAGAATACGGCTAGCGAGTTTAATATGACAAAAGGTACATATTTAAACTTCTAAATATGTGTAATATGTGTAATATGAGTAACGAAAGAGGTGTATTTATGTGAACCTGACTCGACAGGTACGTGGAAAAATCCATTACACAAATCAAGAGTTGTATAAATCTTCGCTGTCTGTAGCTTCTGCAAAACAGCGTCTATAAGGACCATCGGAAAATTGTCGATTATAATTTTCTCGTTTAATTTGCGATAATCGCAACAGAGTCTCTTTGAACTGTCCTTTTTTGATGCCACAGGTGATGCATACTCCGAATAACTAGGCTCTATAATTCCATCTTGCAACCACTCCTCAACCTGCTGCTCTACGATCGTTTGATCCATACTTGATAAACGCCTCGGTCTCTGGAACACTGGAATTATGTCGCTGACTATTATTTTCATTTCAACAGGAGATGCCATTTTCTTTACAGGGTGATAGTTGTTGAAGACTTGAATTATTTCTTCTGCAATCTCCTTCTCAAGGTGGACTACGTTACAAACGATATCTTCCATTAGCGTGGAAAGGCATATTTGACCAAACTCTTGTTCCAGTAAATCGATTCTAGAATTAATTTTTCTACTGCTGTGTAACCGTTTCGTTGATTCGACTTCATCATCTCTGGCACTACGCGTCTCTGATGTTACATTCGCTGAATCCGAATTCTTCTTGATGAACTTGTCTAAGACAATTCCATCTATCTCTACTGGTATCATAAAAGAACCGATAGTTGAGACCTTCTTTTGCCCAAGACCGAAAAGACTTATTTTAATTGGACTCACCTCGATATCATCTAACATCATCAGAGTGTCATACCTTATAGCACATATATCGCTACCTGTGTCTACTAAAGCAGAAAACGTAAATCCTTGTACCTCAATATCTTTAAATATACGGTGGCTTTGTTGCAGCTTAATATTGGAATTTGTCTTTTTACTCTGTTACTCCCAACGCAAGGTGTTAATGTTATTGCTCTCCGTCTTAACTGTGCTTTTATCCGCGTTTTTATTGCATTCAAACGCTCGATGTCCCGGCTTATTGCATTAAAAGCAAATAAGATCTGCTGACCTGCAGTCCCGTGCTAAATGCTCTTTAGTTCCACACTTGAAACATTGTATGTCGACACCCTTTCGAATTTGTTGTTGTGTCTGATTATATCTGCTCTGTGTTTTCGGTTGACTTCTTGAGCTTGGTGGCTGCTGAGGAGCCCTTTTGATTTTGGTTTGGCAGCGATGGTTTTAGCTTGATACAGCACACTCTTGTTGAATCTTGAATCCGGGATTCCATCGATGAAATATTCAATAAAGCTAGCGTCATCAAGGTTAATCTGACTACCGATCTCCATCAAGCTATACAAATATTCACGTAGACTCTTGTCGACTCTTGCGGCGATTTTTTAACAACCGGTGTACTTCGACTGAGGACAGTTTCTCACTAAACTCATCTAACAAAGATGCTTTGAGAGATTTCCAATCGATTATTGTGGGTTGGCTCCGCACTAAAATCTTGGCTGCTCCCCTTAGTAACTGTGTAGCATAAATATATTTTTGTAGTTCGTTACAGCGTACCGTTGAAGCATTTTCCTCGAAGGATTGTATCCACTTATGGACTTCTGGATAACCGGAACGTGAGAATGCAGAAAAAGTCCACGATGTCGCGAAGGGTAAATGTTGACCGCTTTAACAATCTTTCGCCTGCACCCATTGAGGCAACATCATCATACTCAGAAACTTCATCTTTTCTGGCCAAGTGGTATTCGAGGAGTCTATTTTGTAGTTCTGCTTTACGTCCAGTCGTCGCCAGTCCTAACCCTTCCAACTCTGTTTTCAACCTGTCCACGGTCATCGCTATAATAGTCGTCACGTCCATTTTGTCAAAAATTAATTTAAAATTATTTGGTTCTATATATAAAAAATATAATCATATTGACAAAAGGTATTATATAAATAAAAATTATCTCAAATGAAATTTCTTCTTGATATGTTTGAATGTGTAAAATATTTATCTTATTTAAATTCAATCTCAATTTTTCTTTGAAAGAACATATTTAAATTTCATGAAGATATCATTAAAAATCATTATCAACAGTTATTCTAAAATTCAATTAAATTCAATGTAAAAAATCATTAAGTTTATATTCTCTAAAGATCTGCAATCGATGAATACGCCTGTTGATCATTTACCGAAAATCTCACCATCTCCTGTTGCGCTGCCGTCTCTTCTATATGCACGAAAAATTTAGTATGTTTTTTCATGCACAATTCGACAAACATTTGACTGTTTTACTTTTACTAGCACTGCACAGACTCTTGTGTTCTTTTTTATTGATGTTGTTGAAAAATTTAGCGATTTTCAAGCAACATGCGTTTGAACTTGTTGCACAGATTTTTTTCTTTTTAATTGTTCTTTACTTTTGTACACTCAGTTTTCAGTTTTTGTTGTCTCACTTTTTGCACTCTCACTCTTTGTGCTCTCACTCTTTGTTCTCTCACTTTTTTGTACACTTTCAGCCTTTAGCTTTTCCTAAGTAGGAAAAGCTTTTCCTAAGAGTCGCTAGCTCTGACTCTGTCTCTTGTGTTTATAATTGTATCATGAATAAGGGTGGGTTTTTAAACTTGCTGCTCAGTTGTTGAAGTGTTTTTTTTTCTCTTTAAATTTAACGGCTTTGTAGCTTTGTAGTTGGTGCTACTTTTCACGTGGTTTCTAGAAACTTTGTTTTCTTTCTTTTGTAATTATTTAAACACAATAATAACTCTAGTTTAAATACTCATTTTATTATTTGATTTAATTTTCACTGTTAAAAATCACTTTGATTATGCTTTCAGCAATAAATCCACTACTCAGTCCCGACACATTCCGGTTTGAGCCCCCAAATTGTAGGATTTTACTCTACAAATAGTTTTTTTCTCAATGAAAACACTTCGCTTTTAATGTTGGTATAGTTTTATTCACAAAGTTAAATAATAATTAAGCACTACTTAAGCTTTACACATATTAAAAAAACCGTCCGATGTCGTGCGCGTCAAAAAAACAACTCCCCACTGTTCGTTTGCTTTTTTTCCAGTTGTCCTCGTTTCGTCCAGATTTAAATTGTCTGTCTCGTTCTTCGGTAAATTTGCAATACTATCGTCTCGTTGCCAAAAGTAAAGATCGTAACAGCGTTCCCATATTTTGTTATGTCATTTCAATAAGTCTGTTCACTTCTAGTCGTATGTCCAGTCAAATCGTTGGTGTTGTCAGATTCGTGAGAATCCAATCCTACATTTGTTCCCATGGTCTTAATATTTTTTTTTATGAGCTTTAATTATTTGGCATTTTAAAAATTTCATTATATAGTAGGAACTGAGATATGGTGGGTGAATATTCGCAAAAAAAGAATCTAGAAAAAAAATATCAGAAAAAATCAACAAGCACACATATAAAAAGTTTTGAGAATCGGATAAGAAACACCGAAAATATAACAAAATAACGAAAAAAGCACCATAGGGACCATTTAAAAAAAAATTTTTTTTTTAAAATGTCTTAAATGTCTAACGATTGAGGCGGTGTCAAATATAGGTTTACTTTTCTGCCATACAAGGTGATATGGTCTACTTTTCGTGCTAGGGAAGTAATATTTTTCGAGAATTTGTTCTCTATTTTCTTTTGGATTCGTATGAGCCCATTTGTGTTTCTCTTCAATTATGCTACAGACCCTTTCTTGGTTAGCTACGTCTTCAACTAATCTTTGTGTCACGCGTATCTTGTAACTCCCAAACTTATCTAGGTAGACGTTTTATAGCAATTTAAGTAGTTCTCAGATATTTTAATCCCATTTACTAGACCGGGATTAAAAAATTATTTTAAAAGTGCTGTGAGATTTGACATTTCAATTCTTTCACCCTTATAAATTGACGATGGTAACCAGGATGTGGTTGTTCCGCAATTCGCGAGTTTTCTCCTATTCTAAACACAATTTGATTTTTGAAGTGGCGCTTAATAATAATTTAGTGGCGCTTCCACGTGAGGAATTAAGTCGGAATTATCCTGTTCGGCGCAATGAATACTATAGTCACTTTCAATATAGTTTTCTTCATTGTCACCTTGACTAGTTAATTGGTTTACCTCTGTGTTTAATCACGAAAGAGCATCGGCCACAAAGTTTGATTTACCGAGAGTGTAAATCAACTCGTAGTTGTACTCTTCGATTATTGCCTTCCAGCGCTTGAGCTTAGCATTGAAGTTTCTATTGACTAATGCAAAGGTCAATGGCTGGTGGTCGATGAATATTCTTCTTTTCCCAGCGCCATATAAATAATTTCGCAAATTATCCAACGCCCACACTGTTGCCGGCATCTCCTTCTCATTCGTCGCATAGTTTTCTTCAGTGCGATTTAAGGAGAGAATATAGGCTTTTCCCTTCCATGTTCCCCCTGGGAAAGTACTGCTTCAATGGCGTAATTGGATGCGCCAGTTGTTTGATTAAATGGCTTATCAAATTCTGGGAAAATAAGAAATTCAGAGGAAGTGAGCAGCTTTTGTGGTCATTAAACGCCTGAAGGGCTTTATTATCAAGGTGAATTGTTACATTCCTTGATTGGCTAGCTTTTACTAGAGCGTGCTCGCCACGAGTTAAGTTAGTTAGTGGTTTTGCTATTTTTGATTAGTCGCGAAATTTTTTTCTTACTTCTTTTTGATGAGGATTTTCTTTTTTTGTAACTTTTTATTCTTTTAAAACATCACTTCTTCATTCAGTATATATTTTTTATTTCTGCTTTAAGACGTTCTTTTTTTTTCTTACTCAATAATTATCGCTTCCATTAATCTTCGGTGGACCTACATTGGAGGAATTGTGTAATCCGGTTTAACATGGTCCTCCAAATTAAGTGCGAATGAAAGATTTTAGTTGAAATAAACAACATAAGTTGAAATAAAACATAACAGTTTTACTTTGTGACGACCGATTTAGTTGCATAAATAGTCCAACACATAGTCTACACATCGACCACACATAGGCCGAACATAGCCAACATAAAGGGGAACACATAAGCCGCACAGTGAGATCAAATGTTTTCCAACTCATGGTATAAACTGCTGGCCACACGAAACAAGGCACTCCACAGCTGTAGCTGAATCAGCAACAACACAAGCCATGCCATTCTACAAAAGAACACCTAGTCAGCGACAAGAAAACCACCTGCGACAATAGCTGAATAACTAACAAAGACCAACCTCACTCATACAAGCGCTAGACCCACGCAGGCCAAGTGTGAATATATTAAATAAATTACGACACACTCGAGAGAGTAGCAACGACACGACTCACACATATACTTACCTATTTTGTTATCGAGCTAACATGATTAATTCATGCTAAATTAATTGCTTAGCATATTTTATATTTATATAAAAAAAATTTATTTAAAACCATAAATCATTTCCATACTATCCTTCTTTTATGAAATATAAAACTGTTGAATCGGATAGAGAGAATAGCATTTGTAATATTTTCGCTGACTTTTTCAATGCGACCTATTCATCTTCATCCTTTGGTAATCTAAGCTATCCATTTAGTGTTCAATCTGGGGATATTTGTCTCCCAATAATTGATACTAACACGGTTTTATCATACCTATAAGCTCTTAAAACGTCATATAAAAGTGGTCCGATACTATACCGTCATGTATATTAAAATATTGCTGTGATGAATTAGTAACTCCAATCACTTTGCTTTTTTCTTCTTCATTAAAATCTTGCTATTTTCCAGTTGCCTGAAAGTCGTCTTTTATTATTTATTATTCCGTTGCACAAGTCTGGTAATAGGTCTTTAATCGAGAACTATCGTGGAATTGCAAAATTAAGCGCTTTGCCGAAGCTTTTCGAGGCAATCATTACTTCACTATTATCACATAGTGTTAAATCTTTATTGTCTCCACTCCAACATGGACTCGTTTCTGGAAAATCTACGGTTACAAACCTACTTGAGTTTACTTCCAAAACCATTGAGAATTTTGGAAAAGGTTTACAGACTGATGTTATATACACAGATCTTAGTAAATCTTTTGATGTTGTTAATCATAAACTCTGAGTCTTAAAGCTTGGACCAAAATCCGCACCAAACAGTGACTCGTTTTGGGTGCATCGGCTTTTCAATGTATGCGTGCGGGTTTTCTGTGCCCCAAATGCGACAATTTTGCTTGTTTACATACCCGCCAAGATCAAAATGAGCTTCATCTGAAAAGATGATTTTTTTGGCAAAATCGGCATCTTCTGTAAGCCGATCGCAGGCCCACTCAGCGAAGCGAAAACGCATTGGATGGTCAGTTGGCCTCAACTCCTGAACCAATTGGACTTTGTATGGCGTCATACCAAGGTCTTTATGCAAAATTCGTCTCAATGATGTCTCCGAAATGTTCAATTGTTGAGAACGACGGTGAATTGATGTTGATGCCGCTTGACGCACACTTTCTGCCACAGCAGCACTATTCTCGGGTATACGCACTGTTTTTGGCTTTTCACGCTTTGGTTTATCGATGAGGATGCCAGTTTCTTTCAATTTTTTCACAAGATAACGAACATACGGAGCTGACGGTGCTTCTGTTCTTCCAAAATCCGTACGCAATTTTCGCACACATTCTGCAACATTACCATGATTTTCAAAGTAATGTCGCAATATTTCCCAGCGTTGTTCAAGCGTATACACAACCATATTCGTTCATCGGAAGGGTAAAACTAATTATCTGTCAAATCAGACATGTGCTAAGTGTTACCATTCACGAAATAAGCACTAGTTGAAAAAAAACGTTAGATGGCGGACCCTTTATATGTAAAATATATTAGTCATATACTACTACTACTACTAAGTGTCCACTACTATCACAAGTCACCATTTCATAGTATGTTTAAGCTTACGCTGGCAACAGCCAGCATATATATTAAGTTGTTGAAGTTGAATAAAGCAGAGTCGAGTAGAGACCGTCAAACAAAACACATAGCCTTTCATTCTTAGCTGCTTCGCCTTACCAGCTGTTCGCCGCACAAGCTGCCTAGCCTCACAAGGAAATCATTATCTACATTGCAATCAGTCGTGCTGTGGCCAGCGACCGAGTACGACGTGCCTTTCCTCCTATCTCCCATTCTTTTCCCACTTGAGTAGCCACTGGGGTATCAGACTGCCGTTACTGAACCAGTCTTCTCAGGGTTCTCTCACTCTCGCTCTCCACGTGTGAGTCACTTCAGTTCCCACTCTCTGAGTAGACACTGGGATATCAGACTGCCGCTACTGGACTAGTCTTCTCAGTGCTTTCTCAGTCTCACTCTCCACGAGTCAGTCACCTTAAATCCCACTCTTTGAGTAGACACTGGGGTATCAGACTGCCGTTACTGGACCAGTCTTCTCAGTGTGCTCTCACCCCCGCTTTCTACGAGTAAGTTATTTTCAGTTTCTCTCCTTGAGTAGACTCTGGGGTAACAGACTGCCGTTACTAGACCAGACTTCTCAGTGTTCTCTCGCTCTTCACGAGTGAGTCACTTTAGTTATCACTCTCTGAGTAGACACTGGGGTATCAGACTGCCGTTACTGGACCAGCGTTTTCAGCGTACTCTTACTCCCGCTCTCTACAAGTGAGCTACTATAAAGTCCTCTCCTTGAGTAGACACTGGGGTATCAGACTGCCGTTACTGGACCAGTCTCCTCGGTGCTCCCTCACCTTCGCTCCCAACGATAGTAATCCCTTGTTGACGTGACACGACGAACAAAAACCACGAGAGCACCCCGCGCAGACAGAGGCACCCACCACGAAGTCAACGCAACGAAGCAGCAAGCCAAGCAAGTGGAGGTACGGTCACCGACGCTAGCAAAAAGTCGCCCGCTGGGAAAACCATTGCATTGCTAGATCACGAGGCTGTTACGATCTCTGTGACCTTCAAAGATAGTCGGCTCAGAGAGACACGCTTACACATAGTGTCCAAGACTCCAAGTCGGCTCATATCGCAGAGATACACGCCTACACATAGTGTCCAAGACTCCAAGCCGACTCATACATATCGACTAAAACTTGGATTGGTCATCAAACCCGGCCAACAGTGGACATACCCACGCATCATACCCCAACAACGAGGAACCCTCAGCCTCAGTCTTGTAAGGACGCTGGAGAGCCGCTGAGGATACCTCAGCGATTTTAATCGTAACGAAAAAGGGTTGGTTACAACTTTTTTATAAATATTTTTATAAAAGTATTTTTATAAATAAATATTTAACAGAAAATTATTGAATATTTTCTATGTATAAATCATTCATATGCAATATATCAACTCTCATAACTAAATCTTTTTAATTTTTGCTCTTATTCGGAATCAAAAACAAATTTCAGTTTTTTTAGTTCACGGTATCCGGAATTATTTTGTATATTAGAAAATATTGAGTATAACCAAAAATTTTTTCTTCTAATATAAATGGACAAAAAAAAAATTACTAAAAATAGTTACTATTGTAATTAAACAATGTAAAATATGATAATTTTTTTTTTTAAAATGGTTATAATTTTGGTGATAATAGAAAAGAATGCTTTATATGTCACAATAACTAAGATATAACATATAACAGAACATATATCATAACATATATTGTGCATGCATGCCATCATAATAAGTCTTGGCAAATTTGGGCGCTGGAACTTCAATAAATTTCAAAATTTATAAAACAAAAATAAGTTTGATGGTCCTAATAAATACTTTATATGCGGCACCAATTTCCACTCCAAACCTATCGCTGACATCTCGGAACGAATTGTTCGTGCTCAGTTTCCATAATGTTATGTAGAGCGCTTTATAATGAGGAATGCCAATGCGACCAGTTGATCTCGTAGACCACATAGGGCCTATGTCATAGTCTTTATCATGTTTTCCAGCTTCTAAAAAGCAAAAAAACTTAATTCAAACAATCCATTTACTTTTATACAGGGTGTCCCGCAATTGAGTGCAACTATTTACGGAGCTGAAAGGTTATGTCTAGCTGAGCAAAAAATCGTATGAGATGTGGGGGTCTATTTTCACATTCTTAGGAGGGTTAATTAATATTTCACGACTTTGATTCACGTTATTGTTTCTAGCAGAAAAACTAACATACGTAGAACTTATTTTGATACCTCATTTTAAAGGCAATGAAATCATCTTTCCATGGATATACCAACAAACCCCGCCAACTTAAACAAGCTGTGATTATGTGAAGATGAAATCAATCGGTTGAAACTACCAAATTTCAACTTTGCGTGCAAATTTCTCAGAAATTCGCGTAATAAATGAAATTTTTTTCTATTATCAATTTTGTAATTTATTTATTTTCCTTTTCAATGACACCAAAAACATAAACATATCTTAAAAAATAAAAAAGTTGGCTGTACTAAAAAAAATTATACTTATTAGAAAATAGTGATGATAAATAATGACATTACAAATACTTATGCAGTAGATAATACATATCATTGTTTTCTAATAAGTATCATTTTTTTTAGTGCAGCCAACTTTTTTATTTTTCAAGATATGTTTATGTTTTTGGTGTCGTTGAAAAGAAAATTGAACAAATTACAAAATTGATTTTTTTCTTAAATTACAAATTGAAAAAATTTCATTTATTACGCGAAATTCTGAGAAAATTGCACTCAAAGTTTAAATTTGGTAGTTCCAATCGATTGATTTCATCTTCACACGAGCACAACTCGGTAATGGCTAAGTTGGTGGGGTTTATTGACATGCCGTTAGAAAGGTGTTTTTATTGCCTTTATAAAGAGCTATCAAAATAAGTTTTATGTAAATTAGTTTTTCTGCTAGAAACAATAACGTAAGCCAAAGTCGTGAAATATTAATTGACGCTGTAGCTCCTAAGAATGTAAAAATAGAACCTCCCCCCCCCCCCCCATACGATTTTTTGCTCAGCTTGACATAGCCTCTCAGCTCCGTAAATAGTTGCACTCAATTGCGGGACACCCTGTATAGTATTTTTACCTTGAAATTGGCTCTTGTCTTTCGAAAATTGTTTTACAAAAATTTTTCGTCTTTGGAATTTTCTTTTTTTGTATAGATGTATTCACTTAAAAATGCAGAAATTCGACGCTGTTTATGCTTTAAAATGTTTTGAGTTATTCGAACGCTTGCAGACGATGTATTTTCAGCCGCCAGTACCACAGCATTCAACACCAGTAAAGAGATATCTTCCATTTTTCTTCACTTTTTACAAGTTGTTGGTTTAGAAAGCATAAATACATTGCATGGTGGTGTCCACAAACGCCTTCAAATTCACTCCAATATTTGACAAAGCATTGATGCATAACAACATTGCTTTGCATAAGTTACGCAATGTTTTACAGTGTTGCAATGCGACTTGCGTTTATGAAGACAGCCAAGCGTGTTTACAAATGCGGTTTCAGAACGTTCTTGAGAACTTCTTACAATAAATACTCATATTGAGCTATATCAGTTCACAAGACTTGTGTTTGGGTTGAAAACCGCACCTCAAATTTTTTGTAGTATTATTCACCAAGTTTTAGTAGGTCTGGAGAAGGTATATTTTAACGATATTATTATAGGAGGTAGGACCGAAGAGGAATGTAAGGATAATGTTATCAAAGTCTTAGACCGATTGCTAGAACACAACGTTCGAGTAAACATTGATAAATGTCAGTTTTGTAAAACCGAAATCGACTATTTAGGTTACCACATAACGGGTGGTGGAATAACACCAAGCACAACAAAAGTAGAAGCCGTTTTACCAGCTCCCAGTAATAAAACACAATTAAAGTCTTTTTTAGGCATGGTTAATTATTATAACAAATGCATCCCAGCCTGTCAGGTGAACTACAAAGCTTATATTTTTTAACAAAAGATAAAATGAATTGGCCTTGGGGAAAAAGAACATAGAGCATGTTTCAATCGTTGCAAAAGACTTTTAACTAACATTGGGATTCTAACGCACTATGACCCTACCAAGCCAATTATAGTCTCTGCAGACGCTAGTCCATATGGGATAGGTGGAGTGTTATCTCATATTGTTGATGGGGTTAAAAAGCCAGCCATGTTTGTTTCAAGTACATTCAGTGCAGCTGAAAGAAACTATTCGCAATTACATAGGGAGTCGTTAGCTATTATCTTCGCTATTAAAAAAGTTCACAAATACGTATACTTATATTGTCTTCATTTTACCATCCATAGTGATCATCAAGCATTTGTGCAATTTTCGGTTAGAAAAAAGACGTATCGGGAGTAGCAGCAAACCGATTACGAAAAGGGCCTTATTTTTATCCATGTATTCTTATCAAATAAAGTATAGGAAGGCACAGTGAGAAAGATTCTGATGAAAATCTTTTAAAAGCATACAATTATATTATCACAGGTGTGTGGCGAGAAAAAAGATATAAATCAATAGAAAGCTATTATTTGAAAAGGCACTCCTTGGCGACTGAAGAGGGTTGTAAATTTATGGGGAGAGTTTTGTTATACCTGAAAAGTTACGATCAAAAGTATTAAACCTTTTGCACAACCAACATATAGGAAGAATGCGCTGTAAGGCCTTGGCAAGAACAGTGATCTGGTGGCCTGACATCGACAGAGAAATTGAAGAATTTATTTAAGCATGTCCGATATGCCAAATTTCCCAAAATAAAAAAGCAAGTAACCTTGTCAGTTGGCCTTCGTCCACATACCCTTTTGAAAGGATTCACATATATTTTTGTAGTTTTGAAGGAAATCAAATTTTAGTCGTGTTTGATACCTACTCAAAATGGTAGGTATGCACAATCGGTAATTCAGTCATTGAGGTAAATTTTTTCAATTTGGTATACCATCACAATTAGTTAGTGATAATGGGCCACCTTTTAATTCAAAAGAGTTAATTAATTTTTGTGAGTCAAATGGAATACGTGTCCCATAATCACCGACCTATCATTCACAATCAAATGGCAGTGCAGAAACACTAAAAAAATGGCCTTAAGAAGGCTATACAGGACCCAGTAAATAAAAAAATTGTCTTGAGCTCAATATAAGCCGATTCCTCTTTTCGTATAGGACTACCCCAACTTCGACCACGAATGTTTCGCCGTCTAGCTTAATTTTTCGATACAATCCAAGAATTTTGTTGGGGTTATTAAACAGCAACCCTGAGAAAGCTCTAATAATAAACAAACTTCCATTGAATTAACTGGGGAGGAAAAAAAATAGTAAAATAAAAATAAGCAAAGTTTGTAAATTTAGAGTAAATGACGAGATTTTGTATTGAAATGTTTTTTAAATAAATGAAGTCGTTTTAGATACATAGTATTGGTTAATGGTCACCAAAAGAAGGATCATATTGAGCAGATAAGAAAATATTATTTTAATAAAAATAATGCTGAAAATATAATAAAACAAGGTTTTACCATAGAGAAAAATGAATGCTCTTAAACTGAGAAAGATGTTCAATCTGAAAGTAAACCTGAAGAAGTTTAAAAGGAAGTTAGACAAGGCGAACAGTGTAATAATTGCGGCCAAAACTAACTTGTATTTTTTTTTTAATATTATGACTTATTATATATCAATCGACAGATAATTCTTCAACTAAGGGAATTCTGCAAAAATTTTGAAAATACGTGAAGATTTGGACACAACATGGAGCTGAAAATTGGTTAATTTTTCTTTGAATTTACCAATTTTCGTCTTTGCATATACCTTCTACAGATAAAATATCTTACCCTCGAACGAGATGTTCAAAGTATATAAAATTGTATATTTTTGAAAAATATAGAATCTAATGCTTTTGATGGTATTTCTTTTTAAAGAAATCCTTCAATTAGATCAAATATAAAATTAGTTTGAAAAATAGAATTTTTCGAAAAATTATTAAAAAATCTGAAAATTTCAGCAGTGAAGATCAAAAAGTGATCTTTTATTTATTAAAAACTGAGGAAAAAAGATAGAGGTGCGATTTTGCGTTTTTTGTCTTTAATTCAATTATATATGATGGCAGTTTTTCGCCTAAAATTAAAATTTGTAAATTGAGTCACTTATACATACTTTGTGAGTCTACTGTGGGATAAATTTTAAAAAGAAATGAATCATGTTTGATAGTTTTAGAAATTTCTGAATAATTATATTTTCAATATGAATTTAATTATTTAAATCCAGTCTTTATTTCAAAAGTTATTCAACACTAAACATTGCGTTTTTAGTGATGTTAAATTTACTGAAATTGAAAAACCGAAAATTATTTTCCAACTTTGAGAGTGAATAGCTCCAAAAACCATTTTTTGTTTTTTAAATTTTTTATATGTTATGTATCAACTTATTTAAAAACTAGTAAGGGTGGAGCTTCGGCAGAGTACCGATGCTAAAATACCCCCCCCCACCCCCCGCGGCCATATTGAAGTATATTCGAAGTCTTTAGCCACGACATACACGATGACATTCAGTTTTATATATTAACGAAAGTTTTCCTATTTTGATAACGTCACTTTGTATGGGAAGTAGGCGTGGTTTTGATCCGATTTTGCCATATAACATAGAGATGGTTCATATTATATATCAAAGCTAAAGTGCAAAATTTCAAGACATTTCATTAATTTTTGTGGATTTTTAAGAGACTTAACGTTTAAAATAAAGCCAATTTCTATGGGAGGTAGGCGTGGTTTTCATTCGATTTTGCCAAATATCATAGTGGTGGTCTATGTTATATATCAAAGCCTAATTGCAAAATTTCAAGACATTTCTTTAATTTGAGTAGATTTTTAAGAGATTTTATTTTTAAAATAAAGTCACTTTGTATGGGATGTAGGCGTGGTTTTCATCTGATTTTTCCAAATTTCCTAGCCAGGATTAAAATTAAAGAGCAAAGCTCACCTGCCAAATTTCAAGGCATTTCTTTAATTTTTGTGCATTTGAGAGATATTTTACGGTTAATATAAAGTCACTTTGTATGGGAGGTAGGCGTGGTTTTCATCCGATTTTGTCCATTTTCGAACTTGATCTTCCTTTTTTTAAAATAAACTTATATTTTGAATTTCATCGCGATAGCTTTAAAATTGCGGCTGAAATCGTGTCGACAGACGGACACACGGGAATCGATATATATATTTTTCTATACCTGCCACGCCTCCTTCTTAGTGTTACAAACGGAGTGACAAAGTTAATATGCCCCTTACGCAGTACGCGTTGGGGTATAAATATGTTGGAAAAATTGAGGTGCAATTTTGAGTTGTTTTATTTTTACGTCACTTTCTGTAAAGGGTATTTTGTGTATTGGGTAGTTTTTGGTAACACTTACATAGAAATCACGTTATTTCATTTTGGGAAAAAATTTTTTAAGCTTAAAGGAGTAATGTTTATATAGAAATAAGTATTTTTTTTTTTAATTCCTTGGATATTAACGCAAAAAAAAAATTTTTCGTAGAACCTACTCCCGAACATGTCATCTGAAAAGATGTGGTCCGTACATGAAAGTTGGTTGTACATGAAACTTGGTACAAATGTTCATATACACCCAAATTACAGGACAAATGATATTTTTTTTTTAAACAGGTAAAACAGTAAAACAAACGAACACGCCCACCTCCCATACAACCCACAACAGTGTAAATACTATAAAATGGCTTATAATTGAGGTAGATAAGATTTGGTATATGTGAAAGTTGCATCGAAACTGCGAAATATGCAAAAAATAGGCGTAGTCTGCCCACAAATACGACCACTTCCAATACAACCCTCAACGTTTAAAGCTATTAAAAGAGTTATTTAGTATATGAGTCACTTTTTATTAGAGATGTTTTCAATTTATGGAAACAATCAAGGATTGATTGTACATATAAAAAGCAAGAGGAGAATATAGAAACATTTTTTAAATCTTACTCTTCAGTGCCTTGTTGAAGTATCATTACTCTTAACAAAGTGCACTTTATTGTTTTTAAATTTTATCAAGAATTTAAAGCCGTGCATCAAAAATTATCTGCATTCGAAACAAAACATCATGATTGGCTCCAATCTCCTCTTGTTTTACTGACAGTTTAGATGATGTAAGTTCATTTGCGTTTAGCAATTTAACTCTGATTCTCCTGGACTAGCATTTAGATTTAAACTTTAGGGCTCTGGAGAATTCGAGTTAAAGTAAACCTGAAATATTTTATCTATAGTTAATTATACTACTTTTAGAAAAACTGAAACCAAAGGGGGTAGAAAACCAGTGAATTTCGAAGAAGCATCCAGTCGAACAAAGCGCTGAAAAGTTCAGCAAATAATCAATGAGAAATCACCAAAAAAAAAAATTTAAAGTGTAGAGAGTTTATTAGCCAAAAGGAAACTTATTGAGTCGACAAATCAATGTCTGACATCATTTCAAGCACTTGGTCTAGATTATGACTTGAAATTAACGGTAAGGCGTTATAGAATATTGTGTTCGGTTGTAAACAGTCTTCACCCTGAATGTTTTCCTGATTACAAAATAATTGAAACACACAAAAACGACATTATACCAAAGCCTATTATAGTTTCAAAAGTATCAGCTGAAGTAAGAATGCAGGACTTGCTTAATTAAACTGCTTCAAGTTTATTAAAAATAATTGAAATAAAAAATAATACTAGTTGTGTTCTTGAATGCAAATATGGCTTTGATGATAGTTCCGGTCATAGTGTTTACAACAGGGTGCGAAGAACGTTTGAAATATGATTGTTCTCAATTACCGTTCTCTTTACATAAATTTGTGATTGAATATTTTTACGAACGAATGAAGAACGCTCTGTTGGCGTCGTTATTTTTATCACTGATACATTTGTCAGCTTTGTATTTTTTCAATTGAATTTTTCACACAACAACAAAAAGCAACAAACGTTCGTTTGTTATCGTTCATTAAAAATGAGCGTTTGAAGGAAAAATTCAGGAACGTTCGTTTGTACGTGGAATTGTTAGACAAAATATAAGTTTTTTGTATTTGTGTGTACCTGCCTATGAGGAAAATTATGTTTTAATGCTTTTAATTAACTTAAATAAACTTGATGCCCACTCAAATGGAAAATGATGGTTTGTTAGATTGGTATTTTATGATGAGATGGTATGATAGGTACGGTACAATGGATAATATTATGGATACGGTACGATCTGGTATAATAGAATGCAGTGGCGTAGATAGTTTTTGGTTCTGGGGAGATCCGTAAAAACATAATTGCCCTCAAAATATTTTCTTTTCAATACCTGAGTACCAGGGTGTTTTGTGACGCCGAATGTCTGTTTCACAGCGCAACTTTGTTTAAACGTCGAAAAAGTATGACGCTTAGCATGTCAAATATATTTACATATATATCGATGGTCAAGCGCACAATAGTGAAAAGTGCTCTTTTGACGAAAATGGGTTAACTGCATTTTCCAACTCGTCAAGCTATAATCTATATTCTGTGAAATTATTTTAAGTGAAATCTCATTGGAAGATGATCAGTACATGGCTAAAATAATTGTTTTGTACTTAAAGGTTTGAAATTCAAAAACAAAATCAGCGTTGCTGAACATTTAAAATTTTTCACTTATCACTTTTGTGAGCTGAACCATTGATATAAATTTATTTTGGGTGTAGTTTAAAAAAGCTAAAATTTTCTTCAGTATTAATATTATATAAATATATTAAGCACACACGCCACTGATGGAATGGTTTGGTGTTAATGGTATAATGCAGAATGGTATGATGGTAATATTTTTAGAGTTAGGAGTTTTTTTAAAGTTATTTTTAGAGTCATAGGTAGAATGATATTAAATTAATTTTATTTGTTTAGTTAATATTAGTTATTATTTGTCAGTGAATAAAGTAAATAGTAAATAAGGAAAATTAAAATGTTAAAAATGTTAAAAAAAGAAGATTTAGTGGAACAGTAAACTAAAAATTAATATTTTTTAAGAAATTTCCATTTAACTTAACTAACAATAAATTATTTATGGTTTCACTGCTTAATCTTGAGCGCTGTTTTGTTAAAATAGTAGATAATGTACTGAATGCTCTTTCTATGGAAACTTGGCTAGACGGAACTGCAAGAACAACTTGTGCAAGCTTATATAAATCCCTGTCTTTCACGGATATTGTGAATTTAAATTTATGAAGAATATTTAGAAGTTCATTTCTAGAAGCTTTTAAATTTTTGGGCTTTTTTCAGCGTGTTTACACATATACAAAAAAAAGCTTACATTTTTTCTAACAATTCCACGTACAAACGAACGTTCCTGAATTTTTCTTCAAACGCTTATTTTTAATGAACGATAACAAACGAACGTTTGTTGCTTTTTGTTGTTGTGTGAAAAATTCCTTTGAAAAAATACAAAGCTGACAAATTTATCATTGAAAAAAAAAAACGACGCAAGCAGAGCGTTCCTCATTCGATTGCGAACGTTTGCTTGCTTTTGAATTTTTCGTTTGAAAAATTCACTCACACAGCAAAAAATGAACGCAAAGATCGTATTTTAATCAATTGCGAACGAATTTTTCCGCACCCTGGTTTACAAACAAAAATTTTCCGATAAAAACATGACTGATGAATTCTTTTTTATTGTTGCAATGGTTCCTCTGAAAACGAACAAGGGAGAATATGGTTGCATGAAACCACATCATCTGTGTTATTTTGCAGACCTATTAAACTTATTTTTATGCAAGAAAAACCTTCATTAATTAATAATTTAGAAATGGTTTTAATGGAGCAAACAATTTTTGACATTTAAAACAAAAGTTATTCATTTTAACGTTCAAATTAATTTTAAATTTTATTTAACAATGCTTGATGATGCAGTTACAAACGTGTTGGCACATAATCGGGCATCAATGAATTTATGTGGAGCGACTCCATCTGTAATGAATTATTTTCATTGCATGCAAAGAACTATAGACGAAAGACATATACAATATGGATTATCTACATTGCATGCATGGATTAAAACTTTTGAATGCCTAATTCATATTGCATACAGAATGCCTCTCAAATGCTGGTAGTTACGCGGCGAAGAAAACAAACAAATTCTTGTAGAGCAAAAAATAAAAATACAAAAAGAGTTTAGCGATAAAATGGGTCTTATTATTGATAAAATAAAAACAGGATATGGCACTTCAAACGATGGGAATACTGCCATCTAGGTTTTTTCAAATATTGAAATGGTGTATGAAATAACAAACATAAATATTTGTTTACTAAAAAATTTCAGTTTTATTCTGAGAACACTGTCAAGCGGCAAAAAAATAAATACTACAAGGTTCAGTACACTTTTAAAGGATACTTTTAAAATATATGTGGATAATTATCCCTGGTATAATATGCCAATAACTGTCCACAAAATATTGATTCATGGATGTAAAATAATTAAAAATTTGAATTTACCAATTGGACTTTTATCTGAAGACGCATTAGAATCTAGTCATATGGAATCTAGAAAATATCGATTAAGTCATACTAGGAAAAATTCAAGGGAAAATCGCAATCGAGATCTTATGGCTACATTACTGATAAATTCGGATCCTCTCATTTCTTCGAACAGACATATTTCCAAAGCAAAAGGAAATGATTATAAAGATTTATTGCCATATATTATAGAAAAAAGTACAGATGCCGATGTTCATAATAGCTTCATTTCTGATATAAATTTTGAAGATTTTGTTTCAAGTTACACTTCGGATGATTCTTATACTTTTATATAATATACAAATAGAAAAAAATTTTATACAAATAGAAAAAAATTATAAGTATATAATTTTTATATTTATTTTTATATTAATTTTAATATTAAATTATATACTTATAATTTTTTCTATTTGTAATTGAACTTTCATTTTTAAATATATAAAATGCTTTTTGTGTTGATTATTTTGTTTAAATTGAGGTAGACAAAAGGAAGTTAGCATGTTTTATAAGGAATCTTTATTTAGAAAAACAACTTTCTTATAAAATGTTAAAGGGAAAGTGTTTCAAAAACGTGGGTTATATTGGGGGTATCCCAAACAATGTATCAATTCAGGCTATTTTAAGCAAAGACTTAGTTGGAATAAAATAAAGTTCTGTATGTTATTTTGTTCAAATGTAGTGATTATGATAGAAGTACTCGGGTTTTAAGAATTGAAGTTTTATGAAGGGTACCCCAAAAACTGGTCTGACCCAGCCCATTTTTAGTAAAGACCATTGCTATAATACTGAAAAGTTTTTGCGTGCGATTATAATAAAATAAAGTATTTATTTTTAAAGATACGAGATATTTAACATTCGGATTATATGGAGGGTACCCCGAATAATAGCCTGATTATAGCCATTTTTGGTACGAATTTTTTTTAAGTGATTTTAGACCAAATATGAAATTGTTTTAAAAAATATTGAAGGAGTCCAAAGATACATCGATTTTTAACTTTGTCTTATATGGGAGGTAGGCGTGGTCATTGTCCGATTTGGCCAATATTTGGATTATATAATTTCGTTGCTCTGCGGCAACTGCAAATAGTTTTGGCCACAGCTTATATGAAACGGTTTGAGTAAAGATTAAACATCCTCCACAATGACTTCTGTAGAAGTTGTACAGATGAAGAGGAGGAGGAATCTACAAAACATCTTTTCTGCACTTGCCCAGCGTTAGCTAAAAATCGCCACCTTCACTTAAGTAAATGGTTCTATAAAGATTTCGATGATCTCTCAGAGTCTTCGGTTTACCGAATCCTTAGCTTTGTCAACAGCACAAGCTGGTTTAAATAGGGAGGGAAATTAACCCAATGGTATTACCATGGGCCTCATTGGCCTAAGTGTGTCTCAAAGAAGACAGCCGCTTCAACGTAACATAACCTATATTAAACGTTTACACTGTGCGGCGCCAAGAAAGCAAAATCAAAGGATTTCAAAGAAAACGTAAACAACTACAGCAATTGCAAATATGATTCGGATAAGAATTTTATAAAAATAATACGAAATGACAAAAATTTAAAAATTTGCCCTACGTTTTGCAATAAAAATGAAAAATAAATTTTAAAAATATTTTTAGTTTAAACAGCGAAAAATTTCTTTAGTAAATGTCTGATTATTTTTTACGGGCTTTCCATTTCTGAAATCAAAATGGTACCTAAAGATGACAGAAACTGAGGTACCGTGCGTCAGTACTATAAAGGGTCCACTACGGTCAATGAGCCCTATAACAAAAAATAGGTCTTCCAGAGACAAAACAAAAACATATCATTATTTAAGATCGGACAGTAAATACCGAAGTTATAAATAAATGTGTCAATGCGCGACCCCTACGTTCGGTAAAAAAAAAAAAATGTTTTTTTCGAAACTTTCTTTCAATAAATGCTAATAATACGGTCTAATGTGCATTCCAAAATATGGAATTGATCAGACTCCTTGTGAGAAATGTTATTGTCTTTAACACTTCCTTGGAGGTCTTGACTCAGGTGGTGGGTGCCCTCATTTTTCTTTTCACTCGCATTTGTTTTCATATCCTTGCTCCTAAATTCTATTTTATCTTCATTCTGTTTTCTTGCTCTTTTTTACTACTTTATCTCTTTTGTGCCATCTATTTTACATGTGGGGGTTAAACTTTTCAACATAGCCCTATCGACTTTTATGCGAGATAGTGCATCAGCATTTGTGTTTATTTTACCTTGCTTGTAAATAATTTCAAAATCATAGTCAGATAAGTCCAACCTTATTCTGGTCATTTTGGATAATGAATTTCTGTGCGAAAACAATGAGACTAGTGGTCTATGGCCGGTGACCACTATCAATTTTCTTCCATATAAATATAATTTAAAAAAATATATGTCATTGTGGTGAGACTAAAAAATTAAAGAGTAAATTTTATCAACTGGGGAGCAATACATTGGGGTATTATTATGAGTAATTTGATCCTTATAGCTAGCTTTCCTTGATTGTATCTTCTGTTTTATTATTTACTAGCTTATACCCGGCGTACTTCGCTGCGCTCAGCGCTTATCCCCTAAAAGAGTGTGTAGCTTTAGTGAGGCCATGCTTTTATAGTAAGTTCGTGCCGACTTTCATTGATGTGTAACTTATTTCGAAAGAAAAAGTACCACGCCCTTCGTCTAACTCCCATAAAATGTTACCAGTGGAACTGCATGTGTAAATTGAGGTCGAATACTGTATTCCGAGGCTGGGCGATCTATAATTCTAAAACTGTTCGATATCGAAAATTTGAGGTGTATTTAAGGTGCCTTTTACGATCGGCACCAGACCTCACAGCAACACTCTCAAGGCTTTGGTTTAAAAATAGGCTTAGCGGTTTCGGAGTCTTAACGTGATATACACATATACCCACTTACGTATATACATTAAGGCGCCTCACGCTCCATAGAAAAAAAAAGTTGATCGGTCCGGTTCTTCAAAATAATCTATGGTTTATGTTATGATGATCCCCAAAATATTTCGACTAAAATTATTGGCGGTATGGTGGTTAAAAAAAAAAACAAACTGTCAGAAATAATAGTAATGAAAAAGGTCTTCTGCATCAAAAAAATCTTAAATTATTACCGTTGGGCCAAAGCTTGTGCGGATTTTTATGGATTGTTTTAACTTTTTCATATTATTTTCACTAAAATTCAATTAATTTTTTTCCACACTACTTTTTGTCAATGAATTGTAAAATGTAAACTGTAAAACTTTTTTTCTTTTTGTTTTGCAATGTTACTTTTAGTCAAATAAATTATCTATTGAATTATATAGCGAAAAGAGAAGAATTAAATTGAATGAAATTACAAAAAAATGTACACATTTTTTACAGTTTGCATTTTACGGTTCATTGACAAAAAGTAGTGTGGATAAAATTAATTGAATTTTAGTGAATATAATATGAAAAAAGTTAAAACAATCCATAAAAAACCGCATAATCTTTGGTCTAACGGTAATAATTTAAGATTTTTTGATGCAGAAGATCTTTTTCATTACTATTATTTTTGACTGTTTGTTTTTTTTTTAACCACAATACCAGCAGCCAATTATTTTGAAAACATTATAACATAAGCCATGGATTATTTTGAGGAACTAAGCCTAATAACTTCTTTTCTATGGAGCGCGAGGTGCCTTAAAAATATACGTAGACTCTAAAACCGCTAATCCAATTTTTATACCAAAGCCTAGAGAGCGTTCCTGTGAAGTCTGGTGCCGATCGTAAAAGAGGGCGTTGCACCTTAAACAGTTTTGGAATTATTGGTCGCCCAGCCTCGGAATTCAATATTCGACCTCAATTTACACATGACGTTACTCTGGTAACATTTTATTGGCGTTGGACGAGGGGCGTGGTACTTTTTCAGCACCCAAAATTTTCGGTTTAGCTTTCACTTATCAATTTTAACTTATCAAAGTCACTTATCAATGAAACTCGGTACGAAATTAATATAAAAGCGTGGCCTCACTATAACTACGCCCTCTTTTAAGGCAAAAGCGCTGAACGCAGCGAAGCGAGCCGGGTATAAGCTAGTTCATATATATAAAGTGAGCGCCACTTGGTCCCATTGCACCTACATACAAAATTTCAGCATTAAAATTTGTACAGCTCAGAAATTACAATGATTCCTGAAAAGTCAGAATAGATAAAACGCGACACGCCCATTTTTATATAGGTTCTGGTAGTTACCATATGAACTAATGTACCAAATTTTAGCATTCTACTGTTAAAAAGTCTGATATATATCCTTTTTACAGATTTGTGGGCGGTAAAAGTGGCCGTGGACACATTAATATATAAAGTGATCACCACTTGGACCATATCACCTGCATACCTAGTTTGACTATAAAAACGTTCACATCTCAGGAATTAAAATTATTTCTAACCGATAGCTCTGGCAGCTAGTGCTTGCTTAGTTATAATTTTTAAATTGTAATTAACTATAATGCATAAATAAATAAATTAAAATTATTTCTGAAGATTGGTCACAGATATAGTGCTACTTTGTCCATTTTTTGCAAAGCTGTCGAGAGTGAGCGTATGAACTTAATTAACATATTTTAGTATTTAGCGATGAAAATCGTGTGATTTAAAGAAGTTCAATAGATTTGTGGGTGGTACAAGTGGGGGTGGCAAACTTTATATATATATATTGTTGAGGTAACGGAAATAAAACATCTTTATTGTTTGTGGTCTATACAAAAACTGAACTTTATTATTTTCAATATTCAATATATAGGTAATATCATTAGCTGCTTACCGTAGCGTCGACACGCGCACAAACACAGACACATCCCATCTACATAAGTCACAGTGGTGAGATATGCTGAGACAGCATAATCCCACAGTGTCTGGGTGCAATTTTAAATTGTATTTTCTGCATATATCAAAGACATCTCTAAGATTTGTAAACATATTATTTTCGGAACACCCTAGGACGACCAAGTCATCCATATAAAGGAAAGCTTGAGATGGTGTTAGGCCCGTGAAGGCTAAGGTCATCATTCTTTGAAAGTAGTTGGGTGCAATTTTTAATCCGTATGGCAATCTTTTAAACCTATACGTGCCATTGTCCGCCGTAAATGAAGTAATATCCCTAGATTTAGTATTAAGTTTTATCTGGTGAAATCCTGAAGTTAGGTCTAAGCATGAGAAATATCGTGCTCTGCCCAGCTGACGTAAAATATCATCAATACGTGGTAACGGAAATTTATCCGCTATTATTTTTTTGTGTATTGCCCTATAATCTACCACTATTCTCCATCTTTTTTGATTACTACCGGGAAGGGATTTTTTGGGTACTAAAAGTATCGGACTATTATAGGGTGATACGGATGGTTCTATTATATTATCTGTAACTAATTTGTCTACTTGTTTTGATATTTCCTCCTTTTGGGATTTGGGACAGGTTCACTGTCAATTATGCAGCGTTTGCTTGTAAAAATTGCTAGTGGTTAATTTTCCAATGCGAATATATAAATGTACTCAGTGCAGAGTTTTTGCAGTTTATCTGCGACGAACGTTGGAAAATTTTTGCTGAACCTGTCTAATTTTTCTTTGCTATTGTTAACTTCACCTTTATTGCTTATTATGTCGTAATCACGCATGTTTTCATGCTTGATATTTACATTATTTATTGTGACATTATCATCAGTTGTGTTGATTATTCTGATAAAGGTTTGTTCTTTTGTGGTTATTGTGTTGGCAATGTATATGCCATTGTGTATTTCTTGCTGTGGAATAAAAAGGTCATTGTGTTCCGATTCTATTTTTACTAATCTTATTACTTCGTACCATGCTGGAACTGTTATTGTGTTTATATTAAGAGCATTACGCATGGAAATGGCAATGTTCTCATGGTAACAGCCCGGTATGAGTATTAGCCAATCCTGATTTAGTTGGTAATCTAGTATACAGTTGTATTTTTTAATGAAATCTAATCCAATTATACCACTGCAATTGATAGGGAAGTTGTCTGGTACAGTATGAAAATCGTGTTTAATGAAAAGATCGTTGTATATAAGATCCAAATTTACTAACCCTAAAGTGTTTATTGTTCCTTGTCCAATACCGTTTAGATCTATTCTTTACGTTGTATCTATGTGTTTTTTCTTATTTATTTTTCCTATTTTGAAAACTGATATATCAGCTCCAGTATCTATTAAAAAATTACTAGCTTCGTTATTAAGGGTTGTTTTTATTGATATATAACTATTGAAGTGTAAATTAAATACATAGACTGATCTGAGTGCGCTATTAAATTTGAGTTTTATGGAGAAGTTTCGTAGTTTTCCTATTGATGTTCACTATTTATATTGCGAACGTTTCTGTGGGTAATATTTCTATTGCCGTTATTGTTGTTGCCGTTATTGTTGTAATAACGTCCCTGAGTACGATGGTTGTTTTCACCTCGGTTTCCCCCTCTGCCACCGCCTCGGTAGGTGTATCTACCGCTCTGGCGGTAATTGTTTGTATTTCTATAGTTTGTATGTCTCTTATTTACGTTAAAATTGAGTATTGGGTTTTATCCAATAGTTTCAGTACAGCTGCTGACAAATTTGGAAATTGCCTCATTCATAGTATTAAAGTTTCCTGACTGCATGATAAGTTTTACTTTATCATTATTACAATTTTTTGTCATTGCTTTGACTGCCGCTTGGGTAGCGTATTTTTCAGCTAGATTGATTGTTATATACGCTGATTGAAGTGACTTTGTCATTTCTTCAATTTCGTGAGTATAGGTGTTAGCGGTTTTTTGATTTTGTCGAATATTTAACAGTTTCGCGGATAATACCTCTACTGATTCTCCTACTACGTTTTTCTTTAAGGATGCTATTATCTCTTCTAAATTTTGTTCATTGCCCGTAATGAGATTCCGAGCTGTGCCTTTCAATTTCGTTTTCACTAAACTAATAGCTACTGTATCGTTGTTTTCATTGATTGTGTCTATTAGGCCTAATGCATCAATGAAACTCTGAAGGTTTTGGGATTTGCCATCGAAATCTGGTAAGATCTTCGAGGCAATATTTAAGAATTCTAGTGGGGTTTGCGTCATTGTGGTTAAATTGTTTGTATCGGTTTATTCTTGAGAATTTGAAAATTTTTTATTATTTTCTGTATGCTCTTCGTCTGTGTCAGATATATTTATGAATGTATAATCTGCCTTAACCTCTTTATCTAATGTTGTTGGTATATTTAGTTCTATGTGTCGTGTTGTACTTATTTTTATAAGATTGTCTCTAAACTTCCAGAAGGTTTTATTAGCTATTGTATTATGCTCTGGCGTTAGTTTATTATAGTAAACATTTAGTAGGCTTCTAATTCCATTAAAATTAAGTACTAAAATCTGTATGTGTTTGTCAAGTGTCTCTTTTTGTATTTGCCTATTGATATTTAGACACTAAAATGACTTATCAAACTCTATATTATGTTCATTAATTTTTGTCTGCTATGCCTTCCCACTTCATAAATCATACCTACACTGTTATGTATGATTATTTTCTTCTTTTTTGTTTTTAAATTCTATCAATGTTATTTGCCTGAGAATAAGTTCTTATTGTTTTTTCTTCAAACATTTATTATGAAGCATATAAAGTTTGATTAATAAGGAAGCTACCAAAACAATGCGAATTATCCACACAGGGATCTGCATTGCATCCGCCCCTTTGTTAGTTATGTCTAGTTCGTTATCGACATTTGCCCTGGGGTGGTCAATGTCGGACTTGGGACCGCACATGATTAAAATTTCAAACTGTTTTGCATACCAAACTTAAAAAAAAGTGCAGTTAAAGCATTCTCAATAATTTTCAGAAAGACTATTTTAAATACGTTCAATCCGTCTGTAGGACTCTCTAACTAATTATATTAGATCTATAACCAATCCTGTGCAATTTAAAGTAAAACTTTATAAGTATTTTTTTTTTTTTGTTATAATTATTATCTTTCTTGTAGTTTGTCTTAATTTATTTTTCTCTTGTTTTTATGAATTCTTAATGTTCTATTTCATATACATAAATACATATATTATAAAATGTAATGATATATAATAATATAATGAAATACATATATTATAATAAATTATAATATTTATGTTTATTTATTTATCTATGTATATACATAAATACGTAATTTTTTAAAGTAAAGCCAAATTAAGTCTAATGCTATATTTAATATTTTTCTTTTAGAAACTAAATATTTAATAAATGAAATAAAATGAAATGAAATACCAATGCTGCTGTTGCTGTTGTTGTTTTTGTACTGATTGCTGCAACTGTTGATTTGCTGTGGCCTAGAAAGTGTGTGCTGCACGATTTTTACATTTTTCACTAATGTTCATAAAATGCTTGTTAGGTATTCATTTTTGTTTTTATTTGTTGGGTTTTTTTTTTAGTTACTAATTTGTGTCTGTTAACTTGTGCATTTCCACGGTGTTCTACACGTATTATTTTTTTCTTTTGTTTTATTTATTTTTCCCTTTGCTTGTTCAGTAGTTATTTGTTAACAGAAATTAGTTTAGGTGATTTTCTGATTGTTTTCACTGAATTTTGGTAAAGTTTTATTGTATCTCTTGATTCGTTACGTTAATTGTTGTTTTTTTTTTTCTGTTTCAGTTTTGCTTTTAACATAGCAACAAAACGTTTAGGTTTTTTTATTTTAACACATTAAAAAGTTTAGGACGTGTGTTTTAAGGACGTACAAGTCAGACACAAATTATTAATAAGTTTACTATAAATGTTTGTGGTTGTATCCATTAACTGGCAGGATCGCATGTTGAGGTAACGGAAATAAAACATCTTTATTGTTTGTGGTCTATACTGAACTTAATTATTTTTAATATTCAATATATAGGTAATATCATTAGCTGCTTACGCGGCGTCGACACGCGCACAAACACAGGCACACCACATGTACATAAGTCACAGTGCTGAGATATGCTGAGACAGCATATTCCCACAGTGAATTAGTTAGCTTAACGCTTGGAGTTGTGCATGCGATGTGATCGTGAAGAGAAACACTGTGGTAAGCATATTTACGCTACTCTATATACTATAATAATAATAATAATAATAATAATAATAATAATAATAATAATAATAATAATAGTAATAATAATAATAATAATAATAATAATAATAATAATAATAATAATAATAATAATAATAATAATAATAATAATAATGATGATGATGATGATGATGATGATGATGATGATGATGGTGATGGTGATGGTGATGGTGATGGTGATGGTGATGGTGATGGTGATGGTGATGGTGATGGTGATTGTGATGGTGATGGTGATGGTGATGGTGATGGTGATGGTGATGGTGATGGTGATGGTGATGGTGATGGTGATGGTGATGGTGATGGTGATGGTGATGGTGATGGTGATGGTGATGGTGATAATAATAATAATAATGATAGTAATAATAATAATGATAGTAATAATAATAATGATAGTAATAATAATAATGATAGTAATAATAATAATGATAGTAATAATAATAATGATAGTAATAATAATAATGATAGTAATAATAATAATGATAGTAATAATAATAATAATAATAATAATAGTAATAATAATAATAATAATAATAATATAATAATACTGAATACATTAATTGTGGCGGCCGTGGCATAGTGGGTAGAGTGTGAGGCACGATGCGAGGCCGGATAGCCGAATATCCGGAGGCCGGATAGTAAATGAAAGATTTAATTATTTCTTGTTCGGCAGGCAATAAACGACAATAAACGGATGGAGCGATGTCAGTTATCTTTGGAAAATAACGTACCGCAGTCTGGCAATACAGAAAATCAACAAATTTAAATCTGGCATTACTGGAAATCAACAGCTGATTGTTTCAATTATTTTACTTCATAATTTGTACGAAAAGAGCAGAGAACATGTCTTCAATGATAAGAACATCGCCTATTTGGCAATATTTTGAAATTAAAAGTGAAAATAATAAGTTTGCTATTTGTTTATTGTGCAAAATACCAATTTCTCGTGGTGGTGAAGGGGAAAAAGCAGGTGCGTAAGAGTAATGTTGTTTTTTTGAAGCCGTTTTAATGAATACAACCTACAAGTTTCGAATCATATACTTATTAATTTTAAATCTTCCCCGAGCACATCTGCTATGAGCAATTATTTGAAAGAAAAATTCATGAATTTGAATAAAGATTAAAAAAATAACGACGCAGCTACGTCGCTTGCGGAGCCTGTCAACGCTTGTACAAGTTCCTCTTCTACAGAAAGGCAACAGACTTTGTCAGAGGCGTTCGATAGAAAACTGCTCTGGGATATAAATAATGCAACTGCGAAAAAATACCATTATCTCATAGCAGAAATGATTGCACTGGATAATGAGCCACTTTGTGGCGTTGAAAGAGTTGGATTCGCAAGATTACTTAAGCAACCTTTACTACGCTATGAATTCTCAAGCCGAGCCTTTATGACCCAAAAAATAGTTCTCGATATTTACAACCGAATTTTCAAAAAAATCCAAATAAGAATTTCAATTGCTGTCGCAGTTTCTGTCACTTCTGACATGTGGACGTGTTTGCGCAATAACTCCAGCTTTCTGAGTTTCACAGCTCATTAGGGTTGTGCTTGAGTCTTTGAAGGTACAACCTGAAGTAATGGACTTGATTGCCAAAGGTAGACGTATCGTAACTCACTTCAATCATTCAGGTTTAGCAAGAGAAAAATTGCTGGCGCTTCAAAAAGAACTATGTTTACCAGAGCATCAATTGGTGCAAGATATAAACACGAGGTGGAATTCCACTTTCTATATGGTGGAACGCTTATTGGAACAAAAACGTGTTATCTCCCTTTATGTGTCTGAAAACGACACACTTACTAATCTAACAATTCGTCAGTAGTGTTTAATGAAGCAGTGTGTACAACTTTTGAAGCCGTTTGAAGAAATAACTAAAATTACAAGTTCTGGCCTCTCCTGTATATCTGAAGTTATACCGCATATAGTTGCATTAAAAAAATTCTTAGACAAGGACGAAACTGTACGACGAACAGTTGATTTACTTAAAATGAGAGACTCCTTAAAAGCGCAAATGGCATCTCGTTTTATTTCCTTAAGTGAATATCCAAAATACCTTATTGCAAATTTCTGGATCCCAGATTTAAGGTTAACTTTTTGGGAAATTTCTGGATCCCAGATTTAAGGTTAACTTTTTGGCAAAGGGAAAAGTTGAAGCTGAAAGAGCTCGACAGACTATTTTATTGGAACACTTAAAAATGACTTGCGACACGTCTTCCATCAGTAGTTGTTCGTCGATGTCTTCAACTAGACCTAAACAATTACGATTAAATGAAACTGATTCAAATGTAGCTCGTGAATCTCATGAAACATTTTGGGATTGTGTTAATGAAGTGGCAGATGAAAACAACATTCAGTCTCGCGATCATGAGAAGAACCCAATTACTACCGAGATTGAATTCTTCTTGAAGGAAGTTCGAATTGATCGCAGTCAGGATCCTTACGCTTGGTGGTCGTTTAACTCCAAAAATACCCAATTTTAACGTCGCTTGCCAAAACGTTCCTTTCAGCTCCTTGCAGCAGCGTTTATAGCGAAAGACTTTTCGGAAGCTGACTTGGTTTACGAAAACAAGCGAAATCGTTTATTGTCTGCGAACGCTGAAAATTTAGTTTTTATTCACCATAATCTACCTCTTCTTAATTTTGAGTATTAATGTCAATCGTTTTATTAGTTGGACGTTTTTTAAGTTTTTAGTTTATACATAAATTTTTCAGTAAAGTGAATATCTCAAGACGTATTTAAAGTTTTTGAAAGATAATTTGTAATTTTTTGTTTTTTTTACCTTTAAATAAAAGCTATTTTATTGTTAGTTACTTAAAAATTTATTTGCTTAAAATAATTCTAAGAAAATATCCGGCCGGCCAGATACCGGATAGTAGCTCATTATCCGGTATCCGGCCGAATAGTAAATTTAGGCCTCTAGTTTTTTGTATAGCTGCTTCTATTGGCATATACGCTACTTTGAATTTTGCAAACGTTGAGGTCATCCGTTTTGACAGCTTATATCGCTTTTATAATACCATGTTAATATTATTGTAATTGGAATAAGTTCTTAATAATCTTATTCTAGTATCGGATAAATTTAATTTGATAGTTTGATATTTAAAATCGAAAACTACATATGAATATTTAATACATATTAATTTTATTAACATTTCAATTTAGCATCTTGTTTTTTTTTTACTTATTTCAGAAAGGTGATATCTGCACATAATAATTTTATTTGAAAAATATTTAAAGAAATCATCAACTCATTAATAATTCCACTTTTATAACCAACTTTCACTACAGTTGACATAACTAGATTACATTCACTACATTACTAGGGCCGTTTGATA
The DNA here is from genome assembly GCA_914767935.1 of Coremacera marginata. Lineage (NCBI taxonomy): Eukaryota > Metazoa > Arthropoda > Insecta > Diptera > Sciomyzidae > Coremacera > Coremacera marginata. The sequence goes on from OU612045.1 coordinate 114,239,030, forward strand.
ATTCAGTGAAAAATTAAATTTCCCGCGTCGAAACTTTAAATGCAACACTGATCCTGTTAACTATCATCTGTTAATAGACTACTGTCAAAATTTCAGCTCTCTGCGACGCTTTTTTTTTTTGCAGTCATTGACATCAGACGATCTAGTGCATTTTGGCAAAAATCGAATAAAGTTAATTTCGTGTGCTAATCAAGCATTATTTTTTGCGCAAAAAAACCATCAGCCAAACCAAGAAAAGGCTTGATAAATACTTTGGGACTCTGCACCATCAATTTCAATGGTTAAGAAGTGGTTTACTGAATTCCGATGCGGTCGTACAAGCACAAGTGACGCCGATAGTTCTGGACGCCCAAATGAGGTCATCACACCAGAAATGGTCACTAAAACTCACGACATCGTGTTGGCCGATCAGAGTTAAAGTGCGCGAGATTGTTGAGGCCGTACGCATCTTTGAAATATCTACTTGGACATAGGAGAAGATAATATTAATATGTTATTTCTTATTCTAATTCTAACAATACTTACAATTCAATATCTCTTGAATTTAAATATATTTTTCTTGAAACATTTTCCGGTCGAAGTAATTATTACATATATTTAAATGGTTTCCTATAATACATAAATGTATACAATTTAAACACGTTCTCTTCAGACGGAATTCAGAAGCTTTACGTAGAGCGACTAAAAGCTCAAATTTATTTTGAAATCCTGTGTAATATGTCCTGTGCCACCTCAACAGCACCTGCTTGCGCGGAGCCTGGCATCCTGTTGATGTATGACTAGTTTGCTTGATAAAAGCCAAAAATGTATTGAGATGTATTTAAAGTTTGTGGTCAGATATTCATCAATATATATTTAAATTTATATTATATATAAATATTTTTGTTCAAATAAAGAAATGGTTGTAGTAATCTATGCACTCTTCAAAATTTCGAGATTTCGAGATGTAAAGGTTCATGATCGCCATGCCGAACTATGTGGCCAAACCTATCAATGGCTAAAATGCCGTTCTTGATAAGAAAGAATAATATTTGATGTTTGTTCTTTTTGAGTTAAAATTATTCTCTATTTCTAAAAAAGTTCTGGTATTTGTATGAAAATACCACTATTAATTAGGTATAATTTCTTGCATTGTTGCTTAATCTCTTCCCCACTATTTCGTTTTTGCTTTGTTTCATAATTTGAACTTGAAGTTTAATTTCACGTTTGCTTCTTGTTTGTTTTCTTTCGCCTCCCTTTTGACTCACTGATTGGTTTTGAAATTTTATACTGCGCTTGAACTTGTGCAGCAAGTTGTGTTAGCTAGCCAGTGAGCGCATTGTTTACATTTGATTATGACGAAATGTTAGTCATGACCAGGGCTCCGATTTTGATGCCCTTAAAAACATCTAAAAATTACCTAAAAAAATGACAATGTCCTAGAAAAGCATCAAAAATGCCCTAAAAACCCATAAAAAATCCATAAAAATTTAAAATTTATGAAATATTTTGATAACAATAAATTACAATATTTTGAACTAAAAATTAAAATTATAGACTATACTTTAAGTTGTTTTTTTTTTAGTTGATTTTTTAATTAAAATGTTTGGAACTGCATTACGTTACAATAAATCGCAATGTACATTTTTAAATTATCCAAATGAAACAACCATCTATTGTCGTTATAAACTGCCTTCTATATCGGAAAACTTCTTTCAAATTCAGCACGCACAAGAGCGCATATTTAAGAGATGAAATATAGTCTACATCCGAATTTCCATTTAGTTGCATATCTCTATTTTTTCTTCTTTATATTTTACCTTCATACCCGGAATTTTATTCACTACTTGTTAAAACTTTCTGAATACATTCTCACCAGCAATGCCAAAATTTCTATGGAATTTTTTCTGTTTTAAATTGTTGCAAAACAATGTTTGAGCATCTTTAAATGCTTTGGTTTGAATGCTTTCAAAAGTATCTTCGAAATATTTTACTGTCTCTAGCTATCACTAAAACCTCTGAAAATGATAAAAAATTATCTAAACATCCTCAAAAATGACTCGAAAAATTACCTGAAACTATAGAAAAAGACCTGGAAACATAAATGGCTAAAAATAACAAAAAAATGCCCAAAATTTAGGCCCGGTACCTGGGGATTATGACGTTGTGTGTGACAAAAGAAAGGAAAAAAAACAACATTTGTTGCTACACAATTTTAGGTGGTGTGTTGTGGTCTCGTGATACCACTACAATAAAATAATTTTATTAAGGTAGAATATACTTGTAACGCAAGTGACGCCCTTTACTTGTAACAAACAAAATAAATCAGCGTTTTTCGAAAAAAGTTTTTTGATACAAGGAGTTATTTTTTTCAAATTTTTACAGCTTATTGTACATAAAAAGTACTTTATGAAAATAATTATAAAAATTTTTTTTAAATCAATTTCAGGTTTTTATATAGAATTTCAGGTTTTTATAGAACCAAAACGGTTCGATGGATATCGCCTTCCCCATGTTTCTGAAACAAAAAAATCAAATGTTATTTTAAAGTACAGACCAATTCCGCATCCCCCTACACACGATCCCGGGGGTTTTTTAAAATGATGGCGAAAGTTAGAGAAAAAGTTAAAAAAAAAGAAAGATTTTCGCGCCGGCTTTTTTGTCTATAAAAAAATAACCAAAGAAAAAATAGTAGGTACTTGAATTTAGAAGGATGCTTAAAGGAAAAAATTACGAACAAAATGCACTAAGATTCATTGAAATTGAACTAATAGATTTCGAGTTATTTTTCGAACCGTTTTAAAAAAAAACTAGTTTCGAGGAAATCGCGTTTAAAGCTTTTGTTTTTTGAAATTTTGCTTATATGTTTAAAATTATCTTATTTAACTCGCTAATATTTAATCTGCGATGCCAGGTTTCGTTCTAAAAACATAAAATAGCAATAAAGAAAACTACAGGCAATTCGAAGAAACTTTGCCCAAGAAACCATTGGTCTGAAATAAATATCGAGCTGCCGGAAAATTCGTTGAAGTTTGCAAGTCGGAATAAAATACATTTTCTTACAAATGAGATTAAAAATTTTATTAATTTTTTTAAAAAAAACTTGCCATGAGTGTTTTATAGATGAGAATCTGTTTTATTTATTTTTTTTTCCTAGGGCAACCGCCAGAGGTCGTACAATAAAATTTGTTGGTTTTTTCCCATTTGAAGGAACAAAATCGTTAATTTTTTCATTTTTAAAAATGTATTTTTATGCAATTAAAAACCAATAGAAAGGGAAGTTTATCATAACATATGTTAAAATATCACTAATTTTGATTTTCTTTTTGTTAAATACAGTAGAATCCGGATATAACGACTTCGCTTATAACGACTAACCGTTTTTAGCGACCACGATGTAAACTCAAGTTTGGTTTCATAGCTCAGTACAAGGTAAACATATCCGTTTAGTACGACTCCGGTTTAAGCAACCCTGCTCATAGCGACCTAATTTGTAGATAATTCGTCCGGTTAGAACGACGCGCAGTGTGTCTGAAGCCAGGAAGGCTGCGGAAACGCTCGATGGTTTATTCAAACTATCTTTGATGATGGAGTTATGAAAACTAGGATGTCAAGTATTCACAATGTACGAAGTTCTTACTATCGAAGAAAAATTAATCAAAAACAAACTTTGTATATGTTACAGTAAGTTTTTAATGCGGAATGCTTAAGTAACATTAAAGTTTTTTGTAATTGGTAATTAATGTTTTATTTACGTAAATGGAAACTTATCTAACTGTACATTTAAATACAAACATACAAACAAATACAAACATACTAAAAAAACTAGTAAGGAATGGAGCTTCGGCAGGGTACCGAAGCTAAAATACCCCTCGCGGCCCTACTGAAGTATATCCGAAGTCTTTCGACGTCTATAAAATTTGTATGTATAATTTGTATGCAAAAATATTTGTGTCATACGCTTAATTTAATTTTACCTTTAGCTGCCACAAAGAGTAATTTGTAAACAAAGAAAAATGCCACACCCACTTTTCTAGTATAAATACTCAAAATTTTACCGAAGAATATATGCACGGGTTGGATAAACAACGTGGGCGGAACTTGGGTACATAAAGACGCGATGTTATTCAGTTTTATATATTTACGAAAGTTTTTCAATTTTGATGACGTCACTTTGTATTGAAGGTAGGCTTGGTTTTCATCCGATTTTGCCAAATATCAAAGAGTGGCTTATGTTAAATATCAAAGTTTGTATGCAAAATTTCAAAACATTTCTGTCATTTTTGCAGATTTTTAAGCGATTTAACGTTTTCAATAAAGCCACTTTGTATGGGAGGTAGGCGTGGTTTTCATCCGATTTTGCCAAATATCATAGCGATAGTCTATATTATATATAAAAGCTTATGTGCAAAATTCCAAAACATTTTTGCCATTTGATCAGATTTTTAAGGGATTTTATTTTTCAAATTTCATTGTCAAGATTTTTCATTTTGCAGATTGTCATGTGCAAAATTTCAAGGCGTTTCATTAATGTTTGTGGATTTTGAAGAGATGTTACGGTTAAAATAAAGTCACCTTGTACGGGAGGTAGGCGTGGTTTTTATCCGATTTATCCAAATTGCATTGCTATGATTTGCATTGAAGATCAAACCTTACATGCAAAATTTCAAGACATTTCTGTAATATTTGTAGATTTTAAAGAGATTGTACGGTTAAAATAAAGTCACTTTGTATGGGAGGTAGGCGTGGTTTTCATCCGATTTGGCTCATTCTCGAACTTGATCTTCCTTTTTTAAAAAGAAGCTTATATTTTGAATTTCATTGCGATAGCTTTAAGATTACGGCTGTAATCGTGTCGATAGACGGACAGACAGACGGACACACGGAAATTGACTCAGGAGGTGATGCTGATCAAAAATATATATACTTTTCTATACCTGCCACGCCTCCTTACTGGCGTTACAAACGGAATGACAAGGTTAATATACCCCTTACGTAGTACGCGTTGGGGTATAACAATCTTAATTTTTTCGTCCGTTTTGTGCGTCGGTTACTACGACCTAGTTTCGCCGGTCCCTTGGAGGTCGTTATATCCGGAGTTTACTATATATTTTTTAAGAAATTCATAAGTTTTGTGAATCTTTCTTACTTTCCATTTTGGGTACTTTACATCGACTTTCTAATATCGATGCCATAACCCCTTCGCGATTTTTGTCGGTAACACGACGTAAAACGCTAATTAAAAGCTGAACATGTCTTTCCATTGCTTGTATATGGCAACCAATATCGGGGTCAAGAAACGGTGGATCTGGAAATCCAATGTACTGTACCAAATGCTCGTATGGAATGTTTGCTATAAATGGAGAACCAAATAAAATGTTTTCTTCGTTCAAATTAATCATATTGAAATAATCTTTGCAATTAAAATCGATAATTGTTTTTATACTGTCTAACTACGTTTGGATTCCACAAATTCTCTCTAAAATGAACTATTTTTCTTATAGCAACTTGACGAATTTCCATTCTTTTATCAAACAACAAACTTTTTAATGACCTTCTTCAAGTGGGATCTTGCTAATAAAAAAATAAAAAAAAAAAAAAAAATATTTAAGCCCTTGAAAGGACTTTGACCGAGCTTCTTTTGATCAATTGTGTTGTGCGTGCTGTGAAACACAAATTATCGGACCTTAAAGTTTTATGCCGACTCCGAACGGCTTACAGTGATCGGCATAATTATTTTGACGAACAGAAAATGCAAATATTTTGAGTTTTTGAAATAGTTTGAGAAAACCCGGATTAATATATTTTTATTTGCTTAAAATGTAACCAAAAATGTGCAAATTTTTTAAAAATAACTTGTAAGGATAGCATATTAAAAAAAATTTAGTATCAAAGAAGGCATAATTATTTTGACAGTTCAATTTTATGCAAAACTAAACTCAAATATTAGAAAAATTAATAAACTTAACAATTTAATAAAAAATATATCCGCCATTAGCTTCTATTACTTTATAACGGTGATTCGTCCCAAAGTGCACCTTACGCACTACGCCACTGGCCCCCTACGCCACTGAATAAACTCACCAAGTGGCAAAACTAGTATAGTTGGTTACAACAACTACACACACACACACCGCACATACAACTGGCAAACATCAACTACTGCAGCAACTAGCATAAGCATGATGGCTACAACAACCACACATACACCTCGCATACGACAGGCAGACTACCATTCATCGATGTACAAGCCACATAATTCCCATTATGTTTATGCAAAGGAATATTTAAGAGCGTTGAGTTTAGCAGACTTAGGCACGGCTAGGAAGCGTAGTGCTTTGTACCGTCTGCTGCTTGTTACCAAGTAGTGAATTTTTACAACGGACTACCGAAAGGTGGACCGTTATTAATACATTTAGTTCTTTTAAGATATCGTATTCGTGGATTATTTTACGTCGGCTTCGGTCGGTCGATCGTCCACAGTAGTTATCGTATTCGTGGATTATTTTACGTCGGCTTCGGCCGGTCGATCGTTCACAGTAGTTACCGTATTCGTGGATTATTTTACGTCAGCTTCGGCCGGTCGATCGTCCACATTAGTTATCGTATTCGTGGATTATTTTACGTCGGCTTCGGCCGGTCGATCGTCCACAGTAGTTGCCGTATTCGCGGATTATTTTACGTCGGCTTCGGCCGGTCGATCGTCCACAGTAGTTGCCGTATTCTTGGATTATTTTACGTCGGCTTCGGCCGGTCGATCGTCCACAGTAGTTGCCGTATTCGTGGATTATTTTACGTCGGCTTCGGCCGGTCGATCGTCCACAGTAGTTGCCGTATTCGTGGATTATTTTACGTCGGCTTCGGCCGGTCGATCGTCCACAGTAGTTGCCGTATTCGTGGATTATTTTACGTCGGCTTCGGCCGGTCGATCGGCCACAGTAGTTGCCGTATTCGTGGATTATTTTACGTCGGCTTCGGCCGGTCGATCGTCCACAGTAGTTGCCGTATTCGTGGATTATTTTACGTCGGCTTCGGCCGGTCGATCGTCCACAGTAGTTGCCGTATTCATGGATTATTTTACGTCGTCTTCGGCCGGTCGATTATCCACTGTAGTTACTGATTAAATTACACATATGCATATTAATAAGCGTATAAAATATAGTAAGGTATGAATAAGAATACATGCCAAATTGAAGCATAAAAATTAATGTAGAGTTTTTGCTATCCGAAAGCAACGTAGTCGAGTCTTGCCTAAGTGTAGTCGTATCACCGAACCTACCGCCGAACTTCACCGAATATTACATTCCTCTGAACATCACCGAACCCGAACCTGAATCGAGAGCACTACAAGCAGAAGTAACACTCATCTGCATTCCATCAAGCAGCATTTAAAACTCTACAAGCAACGCATCATTTTGGAATATTCATATTATTGTGTATTGTATATAAAAAGACAGGTTATTAAACTCATAATTAGAATTGTACTATTATACTCTGTACACTGAAAGAAACTGTTTATAATAAAACAAAGTCTTTTTAATTGGCGAAAGTTCGAGGGTCTTTCGCCTGATTCTGGAGCGGCTGAGTTATACCTCAGCCTTTGAAGAAAGCCCCCCATTACAACTTTTTAAAGGCGTTTAGATACCGATTCCACAAGATTTTCCAAAATATCTGCCGGAATTTGCTCCAAAAAAATTTTTTTTTTCAGATATAGTCTTATTGCTAGTCCGAGTCAAGCAAACGCTTCGCTTTCCTTTAATATAGGCCCAGACATTTTCTATAACATTTAAATCAAGACTTTGTGGTGTTCAGTTTAAAACATCTACGCAGTACATCTATATACGGTATATTCCTAACGGAATATGTACCGAATTGAAATTATTTTAAATGTCTATGAAAAATTTTCATCTGAAATTCATAGCTTTTGGAGTTAGCCATGGTTCTTTGCGAACTTCCGTACAATACGCTGGTCTTCTTTACGTGTTGTTTTACGTTTTCTGCCAGAACGTGGCAAATTTTTCACTGAATTTGTTTCTTTGTGCTTATTTATTTGATAGTGAACGGTTTGCTTTAACAAATGTATCTCGGAGCCACAGAAATTTCATTCTTTGACAGAAATACCACAATTATGCGTCTCTACGATTGATTGCTCATCTCATTTCACTACTTAGTTCCTACTTTTTTTTCTTTTTTTTTATGAAAATAACTAAAATAAACAAATAAATTTAAATAAAGTTGAATAACTATCGAATACTTTAATATTAATTACCAAATCGTTACTTGCATAAACGTCAAAATACTTATGTCGCCAAAAATTCTTTCTTTTTGTAATGAACGACTTACTACCTCGAAAAGTTTATTCAGACTTAAATTCCTCACACCATGTTTTTACAATAATTTATCACAATAAGAGAGAATATTTTACCATTATATTTTATTAAGGGATCACTTGTAATGCCAGTTTTAGTCAAAATATTTATGCCGACCACAGTATGTTCTCAAGAAGCTTTTCATGGCTGTTATTACTCTCTAAAGCTTGCCATTGTCTGCAGAGAGGTAACGATCGAACAAAAAAATTAATTCAATTGAAAAAAACTTTATGTGTCAGGTGGGAATTGAACCAGGGTTCTCTGGCGAATGGGCCACACACTCTATCCACTGCTATTGATTAATTATAAGCGAATTTTTCCTTTCAAAAAGAAAAACACCAAAAATTCTGCCTTAGAAATTAGGAATTCGTAGGAATTCTGGTATTCCGACTTTTAACAATTTTTTGCAAATGCTTAATAGTACAGTCATTTGGGGGGAAAAACGAGGTTACCTGGAATGTTTTCTGGGAGTTCTGAAAATGGGTATTTTTTTATAGATTTCAATGTGCTCTTTCCGAATTTCCACTTTGCCACCTCGTATTTTTCCCGCTCGCGCCGCCATATTGGCAAAATGGCGCCTAAAACCAGTTTTTTGCTTAATCTCCTTTCCGACTCATTTTAAGAGTTAGAGTAAATACCTTTCAAAAAGTTTGAGATAACTGAAATCAGTTGAAAAATGGCAGCAGTTTTAAAGTGTTTTTTTAATTCAAAATCACAGGTTTTTCGTATATGCGTTCGCAGCGTATAAACTGCTGACATTTATCGAAATGATAACGGATTATGGTTTGTTAGAATGCACAAATACATTTTACGAGTTTAATTTTTGAAAAAAAAAAAGATGATACGAATAAAAAATATTCGTATATTATGACTGCGAATAATAGAAGTTGTATTAATTTTTGGGATAAAGGTTCAAATTTTGTTTGGATGTATATTCGTGCGTGTCTTGTTAGTTGTGTTTATTATGGTGCTCTTCACAACACCTCATCCGGTGCTAAAAAAACAACATGAATCAGCAAAAAATATTACAAATGTTTATTCTTGTAGCGCTTCTCCATTGTTTTTGTCGTTTAATGGGAGCGCTTGACTTCTTCATCAGACTCGGTTGGAATTTGCCATGGAGCATAGAGCATGAATATTTTATCACAGGATACTAAGACAAAATCAACACATTTGCAACCAGCAGAGATGGGGTAGTGCACTAAATTTTCAGTTTCAGCTAACATGTACTGATAGTGCAAAATTATTCACTACTTCTATTTGTGTTTACTGATGAGTTGAAAAATTGAAGGCCCTTATGAGCTACGTTCGATCTTCGACTGTAGTCGAATGGCTTGATCGAACGACTTTGCGTTTGGTATTATGACGTGCTTTCGATAAAGAATAGCACCATTGTGAATTTCGCTTATTTGCCTTGTTCACGATAGTCTATTTCTATCGTTTAATGGGAGCGCTTGACTTCTTCATCAGACTCGGTTGGAATTTGCTGTTCGAATACATCCATATGATGGTGTAGAAAGTGTATTTACAGCGTACTTTAAGTGAACTTTAAACGACAATTAGCTTTGAACACTGCTAATCAGCCCATGGAGCATGAATATTTTATCACAGGATACTAAGACAAAATCAACAAATTTGCAACTAAATTTTTAGTTTCAGCTAACATGTACTGATAGTGCAAAATTATTCACTACTTCTTTTTGTGTTTACTGATGAGTTGGAAAATTTAAGGCCCTTATGAGCTATGTTCGATCTTCGACTGTAGTCGAATGGCCTGATCGAACGACTTTGCGTTTGGTATTATGACGTGCTTTCGATAAAGAATAGCACCAGTGTGAATTTCGCTTATTTGCCTTGTTCACGATAGTCTATTTCTATCAGCTGATCGTCATTTTGAAAATGAACTACTATTTGAAAGTAAGAGCAAATTAGTAATGACAACGATGGAATTCGTTTGATGGTCGCAAAAATGATTCATTAACTAGGGAGAAAATTAATGAAGTATATCACACTACAATGCGAAAAGAACCACACCTAGTAGTAATACGTGAACCACATTCGTCACTAATTGGCTATGTGAATTTAGAAGGCAAAGGCGAAACCTCCAAAGCGAAACAAGCCGAATTGATTGCATTTTTCAAATCTAAAAATCTTTCACTTGAAAATTTAATTGCCGTCTGTAGTGACGTAGTGACACTGGCACATCTGGAGGTGAATTGCGTCTCATCGAACGCTATCTAGATAGACCAATACATTGGTTTATCTGTTTACTTCATTACAACGAATTGCTGTTCCGACATCTGTACAACGCTGTCGAAAAATCGGCCACTACTGGACCGACAAAAAGCACTGGATTGTTAGCTCAAAGGATAGATATTTGCAATACATTACAAGTAAATATCATAACTTTATGTACTTCTTTCTCTATACTATATAGTTTTGTAATTTTTTTATTGAAATAATCTAAACATTTGTCAGATTATCGAAAATTTTCAACTTATTCCACTTGAACACATTCCTCCAATGAGTACAGATGCTGAAAATCAACTTTCCACGGACGTTAAATATCTATACCCAATTGCCCAAGCCGTTTCAAATGGTAGTTGCTCAATTAATCTTGCAAACATCAAACCTGGACCAGTAGGACATTCGAGATGGATAACAAAAGTTAGTAAATTGCTCCGTGTGTATATTGCGACAGAAGCCTATCACAAAAATTACAAATTTTGGCAAGGTACATCATGAATTGTATGTTCCCATGTATTTCAACGTCAAATACTACAATTTGGCTGTATACGGTAGTGCTCTGCTTGGAAAATTCATCCAGTAGACGCAATATTTACCAGGCAACATACGTAACATCGTATATGCTGTAATACAGAATAATTCCTATTTCGCACACAGTGAAAATGTTTTGTTGAGTATGTTATTCGATGATTGTAAAGAAATTCGTAAATTGGCACTCAAAAAAATATTGTGTATTCGCGACAACGTTTGCGATTTAACTGAGCTTCGCGAATATGTAAAACCAAACATCAATTTTGATTGTACGGATTACGTTCACATGATCGATTTAGAGGACAAAGCATTGTTATTTGAACCGCCATTTACCAGGAAAATTCCTTATGAGCATTTACAACAATACTTTGAATGTGTAGATGATGAAGATCCACCATTTTCAGACCCACTAATACCTTGTCATATTCAAGGTACGGAGCGTCATGTCCATCTACTAGCTAGTGTTGCTAAGCGCTCAATCGATAAAAACCGTGAAGATATAATGGCATCTGTATCTGAAGGCCGAAAGAAAGCGCCTCGTATGGAATCTCGAAAAGATTTGGAAGGCAAGCTTTGAATGAAAAATACACTGAATTAGATTTTTTGATGTGAAATCGTTTAAAACAATAATTGCTTTCTTTTTGATTCATACCTTGTCTCTACCAATACAATTACTTTGTACTTTAAATGAATTTCTCATAACTTTCAAAATAAATATTGAACAAAACAAAAAAAAAAAACATATTTTTGGATAAAAAAAGTGGGAAAAAATATGAAATAGAACATTTTTATGATTTTGTGCTATGAACAACAATTTGCACTTTCACAAGGCCAAAACTGCCTGAAGGGGCGTTCCAATGCTTTTGCGATGTACTATAGAGTTCTTAACTATTGTCTTGGCTACAATTTTTGTCTTAGTATTTGATCGAAAATCTCAATGGTTTGGCTGTTATAGGCCAAAATATCCAAAAAAACGTGACAAAAAGTGGTGAATTTTCTACATTTGACCATGAAAACGACGTTGTTTCTAAGTAATATGTTCAGAGAAATTGTAGCCCGACACAATAGCTATAACTTTACTTTTGAAAATAAGTCAAAATTTCAAATAGTTACGAAATATGAGCCCAAGAAAATTTGCAAATTTTTCAAAAAAATAAAGTCTGAGAAAAAAGAGTCTGAGAAAAAGTCAAAATCTGGAAGCTCGATTTTCACCGTAGACGTATGGTCGAGTGGATTTTTTTGCTCAGTACAATCTCAAGAATCAGAAAACGGGAAGCGCCCATTAAGATGTTCAAATCGCCCCACCCTAATATATATTGTGTTAACACTGCGGCAGGAACACCGTCAGGTCCAGCACCAAACTCCTCATCGATCGATCTAATATACATTAAAATATCCTCTGGAGTGAAGGATATATGTTCCAAAGATAATCTGGGTTCGGAATTCATATATTCAAAGTACTCTCCATCAGGAGTAAAAGAATCTGAACAGAATGATTCTTTAAAAAGATTGGCGAATAGGCCACAAATTTTGACGGGATTGTCAGTAAATCCCTCAGGAGTTCTAAATGAAGAAGGAAATCCATCAGATTTCTTCTTTGTGTTTACGAATCCCCAAAATTTCTTTGGATCTGTCAATATTCTCAGCTTAACATTATCTAAATATTCGTGATATAATGTAGCTGAGCGATTTTCAAATTCCAGAAACAAACATTTGTAAGTTTCTAGGTCGTTTGAGCTACAGACGTATTTCTTCCATGCCCTATTCCTATTCAAAAAGTCAGCTTTTTTAAAATTGAATTCATAAAGCTTATCTGCTGAATTAGAATTTACTATATTTGCTCTGTCGGATTCGTACCAAATACTCAATGGTGGATGATATTCATCAACAGTAGTTAGAGCATGAAAGGCCCTCTTAACAACAATATTGTTACTGTCTGTAGTTAAGACCAGGTCAAGAAGTCTTTCAAGACTATTATAAATACAACTCACTTGTTGTAAGTCTGAACATATATTATCAACAAATATATGTTCTTGGCGGGTCTTCGAATTAGATGCACAATAGTACGTATCATCGTCAGAAGAATGCCATTTTAAATCAGGTAGATTAAAATCGCCCAATAATAAAATGTCGTCATTAACGTCAAGTAAATCAATTATGTAATCTATGCAATCCGCAAGGCTTGCATAGACCTCTACACTACTCTTAGGAGGAACATATGCATTAATAACATATACATTAGAGTTACAATGTATAACTTTAACGCAAATTAGTTCAATATTAGAAGAGCAGGGAATGTCAACAATAAAACTGACAAAGCAGTTCCTCACAGCCAAAAGGACACCACCACCGACAGAAGAAATATTGTCAGTGTATCTGTCTTTTCTAAAAACTTGAAAACTATTGTCAAACAATTCCAAATCAGTAATGCTTCCGTTCAGCCACGTTTCTGTTAACGCGATAATATCCTCAGAGCAATTTTGAGTTGATAGAAATAAGCTCTGCGTCTTAGAACGTAGTCCCCTTACATTTTGATAGTAAAGGGACAGCCTATTTAGTTTTTTTGAGTCTGGCGGGCGGCTTGAGTCACCCTTTTAGACTTATTTTTTGGCTTGAACTCAGTAACAAGAATATAATCGGCCCACAAATTAGAAAAAGAAGCATGGGAAGGCTTATTACCAATTTTTTTTGCATGATCAGAATGCATTTGAGTTCACTAACTTGGATTGCCTGACAAACGTCAATATATTTTCTATTGATGTGTCGGGCTGAAGACGTGAAATGAAAACATTTCTGGTCCTCGAAACTGCTCTTAAAGTCAAAAACAGTTAAATAACAGTTTCAAGATTATAATAATGAAAACCGCAACATTTTGTAAATACGATGATGCTATGGTCCACTATTTAAAAACATTGCATAGCATGCAAAGACAAAATCATTGATATAGGAAAAATTTTATATTTTGAATACAAAGGAAACTCTTGGCATCATGAATGTTTTAACTGTAATAAATGTAAAAATATACTAAGTACATTCGATTTCGTTGAGCAAAACTCATTATTATTCTATATCTATTGTTATTAATACAAAATTATAACAAACAAATATGTTAAAATATATATATTTAAAACTTAATGGAAGAGCTACATGAAATTTTTAATGAGGTACAGAAAATCAAGCAAAACATTAAGAAATCTTCAAGCAGGAAGTATACACAACAAACAATTGATTTAAAAATTAAATATTTAAATAGATACAAATTGTACTTTGATAAAACTGCTGAAGAGCTAAACAAGTTAGAAGCATAGGAATTGAGTGAACAATTCTTTATTCTATTAAATGAAACACAGAATCTTTTATTTAATCATACGGTAGAGAAACAGAAAGAACCTTAAATCTCTGAACTCAATCTCGAACTAATTTTGAAAACGATACCAGTTTTCACTGGAAATCATTAAGATCTAGATGCATTCTTAGTAATTGTAGAAATAATTAACGATACTTATACAGCAGATCGACAAAAACAATTAATAATATTTAATAAATGTAAAACTAACCTCGAACGTAAAAGCAACCTTAGGAAACACAGCAACCATAGACACTTTTGCAAAACTTAAATCATCTCTTACAAACACATTCGAGGTAAAACTAACCTCGAACGTAAAAACAACCTTAGGACACACAGCAACCATAGACACTGGCTTAGGACGCTTTCAAAAGTAACTTAACAACTTCACAAATTCACACACAACTTGCAACACTGACACAATGGAACGGTACAGTGACAAATTTCAGAGACAAACTACTTAATTTAACTTCTGAACTAAATAACCTACAAATCAAAGAACTGACTCCTGAAGCTAACGATCAACAAAGAGATTTATTCATGAAAATTAATGAATCCTATGCATTGACAATTTTTAAAAATGGTTTAAACGATGATATAAAGAATACTATATTTGCATCTCAACCAAAAACACTAATCGAAGCGACAAATTTAGACTTAGAACTAGAGAAAAATATTAAGACGAACAACCAACTAATGTATTTTAGAGCAAATAACAATTCATACAACAGATAACTCAATATAAACACAAACAATTCGTTTAGAAGACAGCAGAACAACAGAAACAACTACTACGCTAGAGAACAACGTAACAGAGCAAACAATACATTTATGCAACAACCGCATAACAACAACGCATGCAGACATAACCAAAATAATAACAATCTGAATTACAATAACAGTCGAAACAATTTTAGAAATATCCACAAACGAAAAAATAACCAAAATACGCAAAGACTCAATTTTGACAATAACAACACAAACAGAAATTCTAACAATAGAAATTAGAATAACAGAATGCACGTTCTTAATAATGAAGACCAGAGAAACGACGAACACTCGGAGATCACTAGAGATCATCCGGGACAGCGAAACTAGATATATACAACATATCGGATAACACTACTATCATAATTACATAATTCTAATATGTAATAATACAAATAAACATTTAAAATTCCTAATCGACACAGGAGCAGATATCTCAATCTGCAAAATTGAAAACATAAATAACAACACAGAACTAATGACGGAAAGGCAATGCAAACTAACAGACAATGAAATCCTTACACTAGGAACAGTAAAATTGGATCTTGACTTCCAATACCTTATAGTATCCCATACATTTCATGCAGTAGACAATAATTTTCCAATAGGAACAAACGGCATAATAGGCAGAGATTTTTTCTCAAAATACATGTGCAAAATAGACTACGAAACATAAACATTGGCAACAGTACTAGGCAATACGGACATCATAGTAAACTTACACATTAACAAACACGCATACGACGTCATAAGAACACCACCAAGGACAAAGAATACACCCCATTTTTCTAGACATAACAGAGGATAAAGTTATTTTAAAGGAAGAGATTCAAAAAGGCATATTTATAGCCAACCCAATAATACCAGCAAAAGGTAAATCCCACATTAAACTATTAAACACGACTGATGTAGAAGTAATAATAACTAAATTCTTACCTAAAATTGAATCACTCTCAAATTACATCCAAGTGATATAAAACAATAACAACAATGAAAAACGATTCAGAACATCACTTCAAGAATTAAACATAAACACAAATCTCCTTTAACAGAAATTTTTAGAAAATACCAAAATATTTTCCATTTAGAAAATGAAAAACTAACAGTAAACAATTTTTATACTTAAACACTCTCCACTAATGATAATACACCAGCTTACATAAAGAACTACAGACTACCTCAAACTCATGACGAAGAAATACATAAACAAATAAAGGAATTATTAAAACACGATGTCATAGAACACTCAACTAGTCCTTACAACGCACCATTATTACTAGTACCAAAAAAATCCAGCGACGACATTAAGAAATGGCGATTAGTTGTCGATTTTAGGAGATTAAATGACAAATTAGTAAACAACAAGTTTCCTCTAACTAGAATAGACAATGTAATGGACAAACTAGGACGAGCAAAATATTTTTCTACACTCGACATGACTAGTTTCTTTCATCAAATACTACTCGACGAAAAATCAAGACCACTAACAGCTTTTTCGACAAACGACGGTCACTACCAATTTAAAAGACTACCTCTTGGATTAAAAATATCCTCAAACAGTTTCCAACGTATGCTGACTAGCATTGACAGGTTTAAGCTCAGAAGCATTCCTATATGTTGACGACATTATAATCTTTGGATGCAACAGCATCCATCTTTCCATGCTGTTTTCGAACATCATCACAATAACAATCTAATTAAAGTTTTTGACAGACTCTCAAAATATAACTTAAAACTGAATGCAAACAAATGCATTTTTCTGAGACCGGAAGTAGTATATTTAGGACATTTGATAACCCAAGAAGGTATCAAGACAGACCCCTCAAAGTACGAAACCATTAAAAACTATCCTATGCCAAAGAACGCAGACGACGTTAGACGATTTGTTGCATTTTGTAGCTACTACTGACGATTCATAAAAGACTTCGCGACAATTGCACAATGTTTAAACCTACTGAAATACCTACCGTTCAAATGGACAGAACAATGCCAATCTGCTTTTGAAACGCTTAAGCATAAGTTAATAGAACCTCCAATATTACAATATCCGGATTTTACAAAAACTTTTATTGCAAGAACTGATTCTTCCCTTTTTGCTCGGAGCAATTCTCTCACAGGGCGAAATTGGTCATGACTTGCCCATATCTTACGCAAGCAAAACCTTGCAAAAGCATGATCTTAATAAGCCAGTTATAGAAAAACAATTACTTGCAATCCATTGGGGAATTATCTTCTTTAAACCTTACTTATACGGAAGAAAATTTATTGTAGTGACGGACCATCGATCTTTAGTCTCATTGTTCAGTCACAAAAATCCATCATCTAAAATGACAAGAATAAGACTAGATCTTTTATATTATGATTTTGAAATCAAGTTTAAACAAGGAAAGATCAACGCCGACGCGCTATCACGTATTTAATTAAATTCGGAAATATTAACAAATATGGTACCCTCAGAAGAGAACAAAACTCAAAATAAAGCATTGGTTATAACAAGGGGAATTAAAAAGAAGCTAGCAAATAAAAATGAACAAGAGAACTGCACATCTCAGAACGAGCCTGATCAACTCTTCATATGGAATTGCATATCTATTACTGACGTCAAGAATATAAAACGTTTAAAGTTCATTGAAAATAATAAAAGTAATACACGTGTTGAAATTATAGATGATATCGTACAAGTACGATGTGGTGACAATCCAACGAATTTAGATTCGACTTTGGAGAAACTATCATTATCTAAAAAACTATCTTATTTATAAAATGAATATAAAAGACCTAGCGCTAGAGGCAAATGGTGCTATATTTGAAATATTTGATAAGAATGAATTTAAACGAAAATTTAATAAGATGCAGCAGATGAAAAAATTAAAGAGCAACAAATCTCTAAATATATTAATATATGTAACCCGAAGAATATTAGAAGTAAAACCATGCAACACACTTTGATAAAAGAATTCCATGATTCACTCCAGGGAGGACATTAAGGAATCAGAAAAACTATACTAAAACTAAACCAGCGCTATACATGGGAAAACATTCTGCAAATGGTAAAACAGTATGTAAACAAATGTGAAAAATGTGCTCGCAATAAACAGACCAGACATATGAAAGAAAAAATTACTATAACAGACACTCCGACAACTAGCTTCGAAACAATTACAATAGGATCACTTGGAATTTCAAACGGTTATAGATACATATTTACAATGCAATGTGTTCTTAGTAAATTTGTCATTGCTCACTCAATCGAAACAAAAAACGCAAAATCGATTGCAATAACATTGGTAGAACAATTAATTTTAAAATACGGTTGTTTCAAAATATTGAGATCAGACAAGGGTACAGAATTTACCAACGAACTAATGAGGAATATATGCAATTTGTTGAAGATAGAACAAGTTTTCTCAGCACCTTATCATCACGAAACAATAAGAGCACTTGAGAGAAACCATAGGGTTCTCAACGAGTATCTTCTTTCTTTCGCAGACGATGGAGAATGGGATAAATGGATTCCGTACTATACATTTGCTTATAACACAACTCCACATGTATGCACAGGTTACTCCCCTCATGAAGTAATTTTTGGAAAATTACCGATCCTACTGAACGATGTAATAAATGATAAGAGTAAAATCTACAATATTGATGATTATGCTAACAAATTAAAAATTCGATTGAGAACTTCCATAAAGAAAGCTTAAATTAGTCAAAGAAAACCGATAAAATGAATGTGACAAAAATGTAAATATATCAAACTTCTCACAAGGAGACCTAGTTTTAGTAAAATCAGAAAATAGAAAGAAAAACCAAAGTACATACCTCGGACCATATAAAATTATTTGTAGAGGAGTAAACTCCATAATTGAAATTAATAACAAAAATAGAAAATTCCATAATAATATGTTAAAAACATTTTTCAGTACATAATTAAGCATACAATAACCAATAATTTGAAATATTTAATAGTAAATTATAGTGATATATAACAATTTATAGAATTACAAAAGCAATATTTTTTAAATTTTTTAAATAAATAAACAAAGGAAAACTAAAAATTAATATACGTTAAAACATTAATATCAACATAATCATAAATCAATATCCTATGTTATAAGTTTACATATAGTTACAATAATTTTTACAAAGCAACACTTTTTCCAACCCTCCAATATCTTAAAAATTCATCTTTTACAAGTAAATTTTCGCTTAAGGGTAAGGATGTAAAGACCGCCAGTTAGAACAACTGTTCATAGTTCAAACATGCTGACCAGCTGAGTAAACAAAACACCTTGAACTCATAACTGCACTTAATATTTATTTTTTTATTGCACTCATGCCTACACGTTCATTGAATAGCAGCAAAACAATCGCATCATGTTACTCTAGCAGAAGTGTGACTGACTTTTCGTAGCAGCGTAGCTGACGATCAAGTACTGCAGTAGCGCCCAGGCTATTTAATAAACTTCCAGAAAACATACGTGAAATTCGCTCGATTACCCTTTTCCTGAAGAAAGTAAAAGGTTGGACTTTTCAAATGGAGTGTGCTCAAGTTGAGTTTATGCTAAAAATACCTAGTTCTTGAATTTGTTTTTATTGTATTCGTTACTACTGTATACTGTTATTATGTTAAAAAAATGTATATTATAATACTTTTTAACTACCGTCTAAGATAGTTTTAAGAGTACATATTAGTTTAGTTCTGGTTCAACACAAGCCATCATGGCTACTGAATTCAGTACTATTCTTATCATTTTTTTAGAATTTGTATTTATTTTAAACCATATTTTAATTTTAATTTTTATACAAATAAAAATAAAATAACAAATAGATGTATGGTTGAGAGCAGACTACCAAGACGACAGACCGTCCAAGCGACAGTTTTTTTATTATTCATCTTTTTTATTCTTACACACCTTAAGCATTTTTAAACAAAAATAGAACACGACAAAAATGCCTACAAAACCCAAAACAATATGACTAACTAATAACCAATCACATTATAGATTTTTGTATTATAGGAGGAGACTTGGAAATAATTTCAAAATAATTGTAAATTAGTTTAAGAAATACTGGTTATTTTAATATTTAAGCGTTTCAAAATGCCTGTAAACCCCAGATCAATATGACAAACTGATAACCAATCACATTAAAGATTTTTTTATTATAGGAGGAGACTTGGAAATAAGAAAATACTGGTTATTTTAATATTTAAGCATTTGAATTTGAAAATAAAATCAGAGATTATCTGACATTGACTGAGCTCGCAAGCTTAACCAAACTCTTTTAATTCTCTCATAAGCGTGGCTTTTAGTCATAACATCTGAGCGTCGGTGCGCTTCAAAAACACCAAACACTCATCACGAACAGTTCGTGACAGTGCTTAACTAATTTTTGAATTCCATAAAGATAAAAATTATACCGGACATCAGTCAGTCCTCTTCAGAATAATGGAGGCATGATTATGTTTAGAAATTCAGTCCTGAATTCCGTGGGGTGGATACTAGTCAAATCATCAAAGAAAAATAAATTGGCATTTCCATAACCAACTGACCCCGAAAATAAGTAAATTTCCCGATCTAGTTCTGTATTGCCATGTTAATAATATTGTAGAAATTATGAAAGATACAGTGAAAAAAAAACATACTTTAAAATTAATCAAAAAATTTTAAGATATAAATTTAACGCGTTTGCGTTTCTACAAAACAAAATTAAAAACAAGTGTGTTTAATTTTCAACTATAAGTTCATATCTTTTTTTATATAAATTAATCTTATTATTTCTTTACTTTAACAAAAAATTCGTCGCTATCTGAGATTAAATTAAAAAACTATGTTCAGTAGAGTCATTGACCAGACAATTGAGACCAATCTGAGAAAAGCCCCGATAGTACATTTGATTGTTTGAAAATATTTTTAATTGGACTAACAAAATTTGAACATTAGATGAATAAAAACTTATTAATTATTGTTATATTTAAAATATTACGATATTTTAAGCCGCAATAAAACGCTTCATCGAATGGAGTTCAAATTTAGTATAACAGTGATCCCAGGGGTCGCTGATCACGAATTCGACGTCGAAAACTCGAAAAATTTAAAAAAATGACATCGAAAAAATTGGGGTTTTAAAGTATTTGTTTCGATATTAAAGTTTTGGTTTTAAATTATTTTTTTAATAAATGTTTTTAAACTGAAATTGTTTATTTAAAAGTATATTTAAAAACATTGTTTTGAAAACAAAAATTGTTGTTTTAAAATTTATTTACAAAAATTTGTCTTTACTTTAAATGAAATTGTTTCAAGCTTTGTTTCAAAAACATATTCATTTAATATGAACACAATTTCATTTAATTTTAACACATATTTCCCTCAGTGTATAGGTAAAAGAATGAATAATTACGAAATTTCAGTTAAGTATCTCAAAAACTGAGACAGCTCAAAGCAACAACTCTCATTTTGTTGAAATTTTTTATAGTCTCAGGTTTGATTATTTAAAGGATATTGAAATTAGTTTTAAATCAACGTGGTCAACCATTGCATATGTAAAATTTACGGGTGAATCGAATGATATCATTAGAATTTGCTAAAACTTAACTCTTCAGTTTCCAGCTTTATGCAAAGTAACAAATTTTTAGTTTTGCAATTCTTATTTTCACTGCATCCAACAAAGTAGACGAAGATGATATAGTAGAACGGGAATAATTTGCGGTTTGGTAAATTTTTTGCAGACAATTAAAAAAGTTATTTAAGATAATTTAAAGAGGTTTTTGGCCAATGCTTTTATATTGCAATTCTTATTTAAAACATAAATTCAATTTTATCTCCCAACGTGTCGTCAATTTTTTTATGACATCTTGAGGGGAATTTTTTTATTAATTTTAAAAACCACAATAATTTTTGATTTTAACAAACATTTAAAGAATTAGAAATTTAAATGAACTTGCTTTATAACATTATATAGACACGAAATTTTTGGAAAGTTTACGAATACAGCAAAAAGGGGACAGAGCTGTTAACTTTAAAGAAGATACTGACAATATAAACAACAACTAACAGTTGCACTGGACAATTAGATGCATAAGATGTATAATTTTTTGTGTTAATGTTTAATGTTTATTTTTAAAAAAAATTTTGTGTTTATATAATGTTATAAAGTAAGTTAATTTAAATTTAAGTTATTTTGACTAACGATTGTTAAAATCGAAAATTATTGTGGTTTTTAGAATTGATTAAAAAATTTCCCTGAAGCTGTCAACAAAAAATTGACGAAACGTTGGAAGATAAAATAGAATTTTTGTTTAAAATAAAAATTGCAATATATAAGCATTGTCCAAAAACCTCTTTAAATTTTCTAAAATCAATATTGAAGTTGGCCCAAGTTATCAAAAATTCTAAAAAATGATTTACAATGGGATGAGTTTTGGGTAAAAATCCAGTTTGTATCAGTATAAAATTTTAATTATTGGTAACAATTCATAATTTTTTTTATTGTATAATTTATGTATTAACTCTTAATATTGTGTACAAAAAAGTATAAAAACATTTCTTTTTAAATTGAAACGCACACAATTGCACTTCCGCTTTGGTTTAGCAGAAGTTGTGTCTTATAGATTTTAATCTTTTAGACGATTTCTGATGAGATGGTGTAGCGACCAACGAAGTAGCAGTCTAGTCTGCTGTTGGTTTGTTCTGTAAAGAACATTGTTGTTGTGATGAACTGTTGCTTCATGAATAACTTGGCATAAGGCTCACAAATGTAATTCTTAGAAACATAACTTTTGTTTTAAAAATTGCTAAAAAATAAATAACTAATATTGTTTTTTTGTTGTTGGATGGTAGGGGTAAAGTTTCTGTTGCAAGGAAATGGTTGATCAAGCTGATTTTAAACGAATTTTAATATGCTTTATATAATTAGACGTGAGACTCTAAAAAAAATAACATAAAAGAACGGTTTTTGCTTTGAGCTGTATTAGTTTTTGGGATATTAAACCGGGATATTAAACATTTATAATATCTACCGCGTGCATGATTCAAAAACACTTGAATTTTAGTAAAAAATTTAACTCAGTTACTAAACATGTCACTATACGAGTATATCCTATTATTGCTGATCAATTTAGAATAATAAAACACTGAACTTAATCAAATTTTGAGAGTCTTCTTGAGAAGAAGAAGAATTTTTTACAATACATATATATGTGGATTCGTATTTGGTAATGGTTTTCATGGCTGTGGGGTCCGGACCCTTGGACCGCCCCATACCTGCGCCTCTGGTGATAGTGAACAACTTTTCACTAAAATTCATATAAAAATAGTAAAATAAAGAAAATTTCTACAGCTTTCTGCAACTTTTTTTTTGCACTTAAATTAATAGTGCAAAAAAAAAATACTGGTAGTGGAACACAGAAAGTTTTCACTAAATTGAAAGAAAAGGTCAACAGTATATTTTTAGTATTGAGCATTCAAAAACAAGAAAAACAAAAGATACTAACAATTATTAGCTTTAAGCAAAACAAGCTTTTCAAAATTAGAATCGCTTAATTTATTTGTCAGAGAAACGCTTATCATTCCAACAAACGGTGTAGTGAACGTACATACGCATTTCATTAAGGAGGTATTCCTGGTTAGCAAACATTTTTGTTCGATTTTTTTTTGCATATTTTTATAGCTTGGATATTTGAGAATATCGTCCTAAAAGGGTTTTTTGAAGATATGGCCTTTTTTGTCCAGCAATGTTTTCGCCGAAATGCGATTTGCTTAATTTGGTTACTTTTTGAATGCAACGGTTTGAAGCAACCACCGAATTTTGTTCAACGCGTTCTTTAGTAGGTAATAACTTGTAATTATCTTGTAATTTCGTAATTTTAAAAATAAATTAATACACATTTTAGAGCTTAGGCATTCGAATGTTGGCAGCGTTTAGTTCACTTTGAATTGAGTTATAAACCGGACGCGCGCGCGCATACAGTTTTGAAAAGTACAGTATGTTTGCGCTAAAGACAATGGATAGAAAAAGTAATAGAAATAAAAATAAAAGAATAACTGGTAGAAATCGAAAAAGTCGTCCCTTGAAACGCCAGTTTCGTGGTAACCAACACGAAAAAGAGAGAATTCACAAGTACATCGGCAAAAAAATTTAGAAATAATGAAAACGAAAACATAAGCATCGACAACAAAACGGAGAATTGCATTTTGGAGTTTTATACAGTTTTCTCAAAGAACGTTTGAAAAGGTCCGAACCCAGTGCTCTGGCTGCATCAAAAGAAGGTAGAACTGCCCGAAGAGCACAAAGAGCCGCTTTATAGGGCTGGCATTGCAGATTGATATATGTAAGTATTTCACAAGAAAAAAATGTTTTATTGCCTAAAATTTTCTTTGAGTTTTTTCAAAATCACGTTTTTGAACTTCGAAGTCACTTTTCTCCGGTTGTACTAAACCGATTTTGATGAAACCAAGTGCAATCGACGCAGAATTGTCGAATTCTGAAACTGCGTGCTCAAATTTTTCATTTCAATTTTTTTTTGATGCAAAAAATAACTTCATACTTAAACGCGTTTATCTCGAAACCACGGTTTTCGAGCTTGCGGCCCAGATTACGCCCGTAGTTCTGAACTGATTTTGATAAAGCAAAGTGCAATCGACGCAGAATTGTCACCATTTTGGTCACTACTCAATCACAACTTTAAACAATATTCTACTATTTTTTTTTACACTAAACTAAAAAAAAAAACCCAAAATCGGTTTTTCATTTTTCAATGACACCCATTTTGTAAAAAATAATCGAAAAATTATAATTGATGTAGAGACCAGAACTACATCTGTACTGACTCTACCGTCTTTTACTTTTTCGATTTCAGATGATCCGAAGTCGAGTTATCCGGACCGCAAGCAGCATACCTTTTTTTTCGACGCCCAACTTTGAAGGCCGACATGTTACTGATACAATAAAAAAAAAAACAGAATTTAAATAACTCTGCGTTTTCAAATGAGAAGTTTTCCAAAAAGGGTCCAACAGCCTTCCAACCAGGAATACTCCCTTAAGTGCTCTATAATCATTTCGACCACTATAACTATCTCCAACTCAACAGCTAAGCATAACAAGCTAAGCTATATCTTTTTTTTTTATTTGTACAGCAATGCATTGATTCTCCTGCGAATTAATGCAAGTATTAAATTTCACTGCAAACCAACGACTTTGTTTTGTTTCAAGGCCAGGTTTTTGAACTTGCTGAAATTATTTTCATTAATTGCATTTAAATTAAATTTTCTTATTGGGTAACATAAATGTTGTCAAATTTACCAAAATTAAAATGTTTACCAAGTAAATACACCGACTTAATAATTGGACGGAGTTTTGCTAAATACGGGAAAAAATTAATTTAAGAAAATACGGTCTCTTTTATTATAAATAGCAATTGTTTTATATTAATAAAAAAAAGAATGATTCAACGCACAGCAAAGCGTGAAGCTTTTCTTTTAATGGTAAGATCGGCTTTTTAGCCATCAAATTAATAAGCTTTAAGTCCAGCTTTAGAAATATTGGATTAAAGATCGGTTTTTTAGCCATCACGTAAATAAAGCTTAAGTCTAGCTTTTAAATATAAGACTTATATTTTTTCTTCTCTTTATACTATTCACAACACAAAATAACACCACATGGCGATCCTGCCAAAATCGATCCTTGGAATCAATAAAATACATGATAGATGGAGAAAGAAATGACAGAACAACAGCTGGATGATATTTTCAACAAATTGGAAAAGTTCATAAATAAACAAAAAGACAATGAACTTATAGAAGAACAAATTGAAGAATATGTTCCAGTTCCAATTAGAACTGAGGCACCAACATACATACCGATACCTTGCAATCAAGGCCCACAACCATTAACAATAGAAGCATACAACGCCCGCCAAAAAAAAATTAAAAGAGAACAGAAACACCTATTTCAACTCCGCCGCAAAAAGCAAAAAGAGCAGGACTAAGTATTCGCTCACGGCAGAAGATTGGCGAGCTTTACAGGATAATAGCGATAACAAAAGACATAACAGAAATCAAAATCGAAAAACATAAGCAGAGAACATATAGACGGAATAAATACACACCAAATGATTCCTGACTTACTGAAAACATACAAATACCTGGCAATGTTGGACCAAAAGAACAAGGACGTTATCACTATCAACGAGATCATTGAGAGCAATGTTGGCTCCGCAGTCACCAAAACAGAGCTGCAACAAATTGCAACGACTATAATAGTTACAATAATCATAATTGACATTTTTATATACATATTCTACAAAATAAGTATATATATTATATACATATACTAAAAATTAAAATACCACCCCGTGCGGAAGTTATTCAACCGGTTTACCTAAAATTAAATGAAGAACACGTAATATTTAACAAAGAAATTAAAGAAGGAGTATTCCTTAGTAACTCAATAGCACCTAGTAAAGGCATAACACATCAAAATCCTAAACACTAATAATTTTGAAGTAACTGTAGAAACTTAATCGTAGAATCAAAACCATTAAAGCATTACGACTTAATTGCATATACAGAACACAACAACAATAAAAGTAGTTTAAACAAAATACTTGATAAAATTAACATGACATCTACAGATGATCATGCAAAAACTTAATTAATCAACATTTTCAAAAAATATCACAATGTATTCCATCTAGACGATGAACCGTTGACAGTGAATAATTTCTACACACAACACTTTTCTGTCACAGATAGCACACCTGTAAACATGAAAAACTATAGGCTACCACAGGTACACATAGAAGTAATAAACGAACAAGTAACCAAAATGTTAAATGATGATATAATTGAAAACTCAAGAAGACCTTACAATACTTCCTTATTACTAGTTCCTAAGTAAAACATGAATGACAAAAACAAATGGAGAGTCGTCGTGGATTTCAGGAAACTCAATGACAAGATTATTAACGACAAACTCGAGCTTACAAGACTTGAAGACATTTTAGACAAACTAGGAAGAGCAAAATTGTTTTCCACATTGGACATGACCAGCTCATTTCACCAAATTGAACTTGATAAAAATTCTAGACCACTAACTGCCCTTTCAACAATAAATGGTCACTACCAATTCAAAAGATTGCCTTTGGGATTAAAAATTTCATCCAATAGTTTTCAACGAATGTTAACAATAGCTTTGTCAGGCCTTGAATTTGAAGCATTTTCATACGTAGACGACATTATCATTTTCGGATGCAGCCTTGAGCATCATAACAAAAATCTGATTAATTTATTCGATAGGTTACAACAAGACAATCTAAAACTAAACCCTGATAAATGTTGTTTTTTGCAACCAGAAGTCGTTTATTTGGGACACCAAATAACAAGTGAAGGAGTAAGAACCGAACCTTCCAAATTTGAAGTGATTAAAAACTACCCAACAACCAAAAAAAAAAACAGAAGACTTGTAGCCTTTTGCAACTACTACAGAAGATTCATAGCATATTTCGCAGATATTGCAAGACATTTAAACGCATTGCTCAAGAAAAATGCCAAATTTGAATGGACGCCAGATTGCCAAATTTACAATACCCAAATTTTGATAAACCCTTTATACTTACCACGGATGCATCAAATTATGCATTCGGTGCAATTCTATCACAAGGCAGTATATGGAACGACGAACGATCTCATACGCCGGTAAATCGCTACAAAAACATGACCTCAAACCGCTAATTAAAAAAGAACTTCTGGCTATTGATTGGGCAAATTAATTTTTTTCGGTCATACTTTTATGGAAGAAAATTCATTGTGGTAACAGACCACAGGCCTCTGATATCACTATTCACTCACAAAATCCGTCTTCGAAAATGACTAGAATTAGTGTTGTGTTTAAAGTGGTATGAATCTATAGCGGCAGAGTTTGCCTTCGCTACAGGCTAGGACGTTTGCCTACTTGAACTAGGTCCAAGGCAAACGGAGACGTTTAAAAGAAAAACAAGGCAGAGATCTGCCAACTTGACTTGCTAATAACAATCTGATTTGTTTGGGGCCAGCTCGGCTCTTTTAAACATTTTTACAAAGTGTTATACAGTAATTTCCGGATATAAGAACTTAGCAAAATGCTCAAAATTCAAACTCTTTATCCGGGAAAGTCTTTTATGAAAATCCCGGTTAAAAGCAGTTTTGGGGCTTATACGAAAAACCCGTTTAATGAACCATTTTTGTCTTATATAAAAAATTCGCCCTAAGAAAAAACCGCTCTTATAGGAAACTGCATACACACCCTACTCGTATTAATAAAAAAAAATATGTTGTAATAACTTTTTAAAATAATATGTTTTTATGTAAAAAAAAAGAAATGATAATTCACATATATATAAATAAAAATAAATCATCACAACGCTGCCAACTTTATATTTTATTTTATGCGGGGTTTTTTGTATGAGTTTTTTCAAATGGTTCAGAAATTTGCAACGTTATAAGCGGGGCGATTTTTTAAGCGGGAAATACTTTAAACGGGAATATTCCTATATATTGCTTATGGAGATTTATCTTCACCTAATTTTGTTAACATATAAGAGGGCAAATGCATTAACCGGGGGGCTTATATCCAGAAATTACTGTACTTAAAACTTTATTCTATCGTTAATCTATCTTTGCAACTTTGGTTGCCAATACTGCATATTGTGTTTCATTCTCGCACATAACATAGAATCCCAAGAAGGATTCAAATTACATAATTTTGGTTGACGAATGAAATTTGGGCGCGGCTACCAAAATTAAGTGAGTATTAAAAACGCACTCAATTCCAATAAGCAGCGTCTTAGTCATTCGCATGCATTGAGTGCAGCAGCAATAGTATAGTGCTAGCATATTGATGAATCAATGCATTGCCGTACATTTAATGCAATGAAATGTAGGGTCAGCAGTGTGCACATGTATGAGCACACTACACCCTCACCTTAAAGAGAAAAATTAGGGGTTACCATGATTTTTTAAAATGTATTATTATCTATGTGTGTATATGTTATATTAATAAGAAAATTCTAAGGTATGCATGTTGTTCAAAAGTTTTAATTTAATATAGTTTGTTATTTAAATTTATTAGCATAGTTTTGCTTATTAATTTAATTTAATTAATTTAACTCAAATGATTTTAATGAATTTAATATAATTTAAATAAATGTATTGATAATTTCTTAAATTATTGTTTTGTATAATTTTAGTTTGTTATTATGTATCTTTTTTATGTACTCCGTTATACTCTATTATAGTATTGACTCCTATTCTATCTTCTACTCTAAATGGGCTCTTAGAAGGTAATTGATTTTTCTTCCTATCTTCTACTTTAAGTAAAACTAAATCTCCTACATCTGCTTTAAGTGTATTTGTATAACCTAAATTCTTATTTGTTAGTTTTTCTTTGGCTCGCACAAGCATCGCTTTTGCCTTATTTAGAGAGCAAAATTTAATCTGGCACGCATCTCGTTCAGATAGCTGTCAAACTCATAAAAATTTGTTTGTGACTTATAAATGTCATCTGGTAAACACGCTAGTTTTCCATAAACTAATTCATGTGGTGTGTACCCTGTGTCTATGTGTGGGGTCGTATCGTATGTGAAAGTGTAATATGGGATCCACTTGTCCCATTCGTGAAAAGTAGTTGATGTCAATAAGAACTCGTTCAGCACTCGTGTGATTTCTTTCAAGATAGCCTATAGTTTAGTGATGGTATGGTGTCGAAAAGGTTTGTTTAATTTTTAAAAGTGTGCATATGTTACGCATTAACTCGTTTTTAATGCGTTTGAAAGTAGCCGTATTTCAGAATTGCTCAACTAATGTTCTTGCAACAGTGTCTGCATCTTTTGTTGACATTGGGTGTGCAATTACAAATTTTGTTAGTTCGCATTGTACTGTCAATATGTAGCGGTACTCGTTTGTAATTCTTAATAGTCCTACAGTGTCAATTGATAATGTCTGAAAACTATTGCTAGGGGTGTCTGTTAGCGTGAGTGGTTCTATTGTGTGCAGAGTTTGTTTACTCTTTGCACATGTGTCACCAATTTCTTTACCATCTTGCCCATGTTTTTCCAAACATATCTTTGCTTGAGTTTTATAAGTATTTTTCTGATACCTAAGTGACCGTTGTTATGATATTCATTAATAAGTTTGAATTTTGTAATGTCGTCTTGTATCCCCTTCGGTGGTTCATAAATGACTATTTTTAGTTGAGGACTTTGAGGACTTTTTCCTTTCTGAATACTTTGTTGTATTTTTGTATATACTTCTTTAAATTCTTTATTTTTAAATAATTGAAATATTTTGTCATATTCGGCTAGCGCTAGTTCTTCAATATTTTCATTTTGGATATCAGTTTCTTCATAATCGATTCTAGATTCGTTGAATTATCGCTGTATCCTGCATGCATTTTTTAATAATTTTGTTTAGATCTTAGCTTTTTCGAAGACGAAACTGGTTTCGCTTGATTATCGCTATATCTTACGTGAACTATATTATTTTCAATATATATTTTGCTTTCATTATTCTTGGCCACATAAAATTTTAAATTCTTCATATTCTTAATGTCACTAATGGATGTACAATCTTATATTCTGGGTCCCAAAACTTCTGGGTCTTGTCACCATCTACAAAGGTTTATTCATTGCTATCATCATTTGCCTCATTATTTTTAATGGCTTCTTTATTTGCCATGCCTCTTGTAATAATTAATGTTTTTATTTTTTCATCGTTTTCTTGTGGTATCATTTGTTTTAAAGATTCCGAGTCTAATTGGATCCTTGAAAGCGCGTCTGCGTTAGTGTTCATACTACCCTTTTTGTATATAATGTCATAGTCATAGTCACATAGATCTAGTCGAATCCTAGTCATTTTCGAAGATGAGTTTTTGTGAGAAAATAACGAGATCAGTGGCCTATGGTCAGTTACAACTGTAAATTTTCTACCGTAGAGGTATGGTTTGAAAAAGTTGATTCCCCAATGTATAGCTAATAATTCGTTCTCAATGACTGGCTGATTGAAATCATGTTTTTGCAAAGATTTGCTGGCATAAGATATTGGTAATTCCTTACCTATTTCGCCTTGCGATAATACTGCGCCTAAAGCATAATTCGAAGCATATGTCGTTAGAATAAAAGGTTTGCTAAAATCTGGGTATTGCAATAAAGGTAATGTTGTTAATTTATCTTTTAATGTGTCGAAAGCTATTTGATGTTCTTCAGACCACGTAAACTTTATGGATTTCTTTAAGAGTGTATTTAGGCCTTTTGCAATATCTGCGAAGTTTGGAATGAATTTTCTATAGTAGTTACATAATGCAACGAATCGCCTAACTTCATCTTTCGGAATTGGATAATTTTTTACAGTATCGTATTTAGCTGGGTCAGTCCTGACTCCTTCATTTGCGATAAGATGGCCTAAATATACTACTTCAGGACAACATTTGGCTGCATTTAATTTTAAGTTATATCTTTGAAGTCTTTCTAATACCTTTATTAAATTTTGGTTGTGGTGATTAATGCTACATCCATGGATGATTATGTCATTCACGTAAAGAAAAGCCTTTGATAAGCATACGTTGGAAGCTATTTGAGGAAATTTTTAGTCCGAAAGGTAGTCGTTTGAATTGAAAATGTCCGTTTGTTGTAGAAAAAGATGTTAAAGGTCGTGATTCATTTTCTAGTTCAATCTAATGAAATGAACTGGTCATATCGAGTCTTGAGAACCATTTTGCTCTACCTAATTTTTCTAGAATATCTTCTAGCCTCGTTAAAGGGAACTTGTCATTGACAATTTTGTCATTTAACTTTCTAAAGTCGACTACAAGTCTCCATTTCTTTTTGTCTGCCATGTTCTTTTTTGGTACCAAAAGGAGTGGAGCATTGTATGGACTGAGCGATGGTTCGATAATATTGTCCTTTAGCATTTTCTGAACTTGTTCATTTATCACGTCTGTTTGTGTGTGTGGTAGTCTATAGTTTTTGATGTATACTGGTATGTTGTCTGTTGTCGTGATGTTTTGTTTATAAAAATTATTTGTTGTTAAAGGTTCGTTATCTAAGTGAAATACGTCTTAATATTTTTCAAAAATATTAATTAGTTCATCTTTAATTTTTGTGTCATTACATTGTATGTCTAGTGTTTCCAAGATCTTATTGAAACGTTTTTGTGAGTGTGTGTGTTTTTTGCTATTATAATTTAAAATGTAATATTTGTCTAAAGAATCAGTCTCTAATTCAATACCATTTAAGATTACTTCGTCATTTGTTGTGTTTAAAATTTTTATGTGCGTCATGCCGTTTTTCGGAGCTATTGAATTACTAAGAAAAATACCGTCTTGTGTCTTGTTAGTTGTAATCAAATCAAAATCACCTTGTCTTCTGTTAGTTGTAATCTGATCGGTTGAACAATTTCTGTTCTCGGTGGCACTTTTATTATTAGTGTGTTATGTGATTTCGAATGCATGGGTAATATAATATGTGACTCATTAAGGGGGGACATGACATTGGCAGTTTTTTGAAATCGATTTTTTTTAATAATTTTGTATTTTAGTAAATATTCTTAAGATTCTAAGAAAAAAAAAATTTCATGGAAAAATTTCTACGGGTTCAAAAGTTACAGCCGGATTAGTGAGAGTGCATTTTTAATTTTTGAGCTACCTACGTACGGCAGCTGGTATATACTTGTTTTACTTGCTACCTGTCTTTTGGTGGTTGTTATTTCGTACCTACTTGAAGGGTGGGTTTTTTTTTTTGTGTTTTTGAATTTCCTTATATATCTTTATATTTATAACTCATATAGTGGAATTTTTATTTTATATGCTCAGTTATTTGGCATCTTTTACAGCGTGAAGTCATGGTTTTTTTGTGAAAAATATTGAAAAATGAAGGCTCGTTCTTTAGATCGAAAAGGCAAAATAGGTTTTTTACACAAAATCATTACACCAAGAAAACCTATTTCAACAGAAGAAATGGAATCTGAGGTGGAGTTCACTAGTACATCTGCTAAAAAACTTCATGGAGCATCAGTGGATGTTGGTTGTGATGAAACATTTGCCTACTGCATATTACAATATGCTGAAATATTTTTGGGCATTGCTGATTGCCTTGTTTGTCGAAAATATGGTGGAAATGTAAAATTTGAAAAGAAATCTATGCGTGGCCTTGGATTCAAACTGGTTATATTTTGTACAAAGTGCAATGACGATATCAAAATCATAAATTCATCACCATTGATAAACGGTAGAGCGTATGAAATCAATAGGAGACTTGCTGCCACTATGCGCGTTCTTGGGAAAGGACTGTCGGCCACGCAACTGTTTTGTCGACTTATGGATTTACCAACATGCATCACTCAACGACCATATGATGCTATTATGGAAAATGTTGACAAACCCGCAACCACAGTTGCTCAATTATCAATGAAGTGTGCTGCTGAGAAAGAACTATCAGAAACTAAAAAACAAGATGACTTAGAATTGGTTGATGATGGTATAATTGTGTCTGGCGATGGAACTTGGATGAAAAGAGGTTTTTCGTCTTTGTTCGGAGTGGCTACACTCATTGGACACTGTACGGGGAAAGTAATTGATTTTGAAGTCAAAAGTGCCTACTGCAAAAAGTGTGAGTACCAAAAAGAAAATTTGAACAATGCAGACTTTGAAATATGGTTCTCAGAGCATGAAGTATCGTGCTCCATGAATCATAGCGGCAGCGCAGGAAAAATGGAACCGGATGCAATTTTGACAATGTTTCAAAGATCTGAACTACTATATGGTGTCAAATATCAGTATTACATCGGAGATGGAGACTCAAAAACATTTTCTTCAATTTCAAATGCCAAACCGTACAATGACGTTGAAGTGCAAAAAAAGAATGCATTGGCCATGTACAAAAACATATGGGTTCACGGCTACGAAAATTGATTGCAGATTTTAAAAAAACAAATACTATATAAAAAGAGGCAGGAACACCACGAACAAGTCTCAGCGGCAAAGGAAAAGGAACAGCGAAATTGATTGACGAATTGACAGTTTATTATTGATTGGCCATTAGAAACAACGTCAGTTCTTTGGAAAATATGCGTAATGCCATTTGGGCAACATTACACACAAGATATCCACAGATGAAAATCCTCAGCATATGTTTTGCCCTACAGGTAGTGACAGTTGGTGTTATTGGCAGAAGGCAAAGGCAGAAGGACCAACTGTTCTCCATAAACCACCACTTCATGAAATAGTGCAAAAGGCAATCAAACCAGCTTACACGGCATTGAGTAACGATGAATTGCTAAACAAGTGCTTGGGTGGATTCACGCAAAACTCCAATGAAAGTTTGAATGCAAAAATTTGGCTCATTGCACCTAAGTGTATGCCAGGCAGCAACAGAATTGTTAATATTGCAAGCTGCATGGCAGTGTCTACTTACAATGACGGCGCTTATAGTAATTTGCAAATGTTTCAACTACTTGGTATCACCATAGGAGCTACAGCATTGAATTTTTCCAAAGCAAATGATGCAAATCGTTTGAAATGCGCCAGAGTGAAGGCATATGAAGCTTCAAAAGAAGCCCGAATTGCTAAACGATTGCAAAAAAAAAACTATAAGAAACAGCACAACACAAGATAACGAAGGCATACAGTACGAAGCAGGCATGGCAGATTGAAGGAAACTTTTTTTTTCTTTGTTCACAAACTTTGAACGCGTTTATCTCGAAACCATGTTTTTCGTACTGGTTGCGGCACTAGCGGGTTAATTTTTTGACGATTTTTTTTTTTTTGTATTTTTTTAGACTTGATTTGCTATCGTATGACACGAGCTGTTTTTTAAAATTTTTTTTCGATTTTTTATGAATTTTTAAAGTCAATATTTTTTTCGAAAAAACACACTTTCAAATTTGGAACAACACCAAAAATTTAAAAAAAATTTAAAAAAAAAAGCTCGTGGCATACGATAACCAATTTTGTTAAGATTTAAAAGTCATTTTTTTCCAGATCGGACAATTTTTGCAACTCCCAGCGCTGCAACCACGAGGCCCCGTTATTCTCTGCCGCCAGTTTGGAGCTCTATAAAACCATGTTGGAGTGAAAAATATATTTTTTTTAATTTTTTTCTTGTAATTTGTTCAATTCTCTACAATTATAAAAAAAAATTTGGAAAAATGTTTGTTTTTGACTGAGTTATGAATTTTTAAAGACCTTTTTTTTTTCTCTGCCGGGAATGGCATGTCCCCCCTTAATTAAGATTGAAATAACGAATGTTTCGTTGTCAATTTTGGAAAGAAATTTGTTCAAAAAGTCTCTGCCTAATATACCATTGGTTTCGATTGGAAACTCCTTATGTACCAATTGAAACTCATGTTCGCAAGATTTCTCTATAAAATTAAGTTTTAGATTTATGCTACCTAGTGAAAAAATTTCTTCGTTTCTAATGCCTGTTAACTTACATTTTTCGTCTTGGTTATAAAATTCATCATTTAAGTTTTTACTGATTTTACATAAGGAGATGTCAGCACCTTTATCAATGAGAAAAGTCATTATGTTGTTCTTATATTTTATTTTTATAAAATTAGAATTCTTATCCGAAATTGTAAAAATCTTTAATTTTGGAATAAAGACCGTGTCTTCCGAGCCTTGGTCGTTTCCCTCATTATTTATTATGCGTATGTTTCTGTTGGTTTATTTACTTGTGTATCTGTTGCCATTATAGTTGATGTTGGTGTTCTGATTTCTGTTTTGGTTGCTGTTTCTGTCATGGTTAGAACGATTTCTGTTGTCTCTATTTCTGTTGAAGTTGTTGTTGTGGTTCAAATTTCTGTTATAGTAATTGTTTTGGTCGTGATTTTGGTTGATATTATTGTTATATCTTCTCGGTTCATTTTGCCTATTGTTTGAATTGAAATTACGCTGTGTGCTAAAATTCTGTCTCATATTACCGCGGGTATTGACATTGCTTCGATGTTGGTTGAATGACAGTTGAAAATGCATTATTGTATTTGGAGTAGTCATTGACTCATTTTCGAGTTCGAGTGCTAATTCTGTCGCTTCTAATAAATCTTTTGGTCGCGCCGCGGAAATGGTTGTTTTTAAGTTTTCATTCAGACCTTTTTTAAATGCATCGAGTGCGATTTTGTTATTGCATTTTATTATGACGTTTTTCTCAAGCTGTTTAGTCCTTCTATAATCTTAAGTAGTTTTTCTTTGTATGTATGTGTTTGTAAGTTTCGTTGTTGTAAGTTGTTTAGCTTTGTCTGTAGTTGTGTTGTCTTTGTATCTTGTTTTTAGTTGTTGTTTTAAAGTTTCAAAGTCTGATGGCTCCGACCAGCTACCTAATGAGGTGCGTACATTAACTGTTAATTTTGCATGGTAAATATAATTCAAAAAATTTTTTTTACTTTCATTGTTTAATATTTTATTTATAAGTTCCGCTGTTATCAGGAAACTATCTAATTCTTTAAAGTTGCCTGAAAAAGTGGGCAATGCCTTTGAGGCGGTTTCTAAATTGAAGGCTACCATTGTCGGTCTTTGGTCTTTTCCGTCTTCGTCTTCTGTGTCTTCTTCTTCTTCTTCTTCGTAGCCTTCTCCTGATTCTATTCTATTTTCGGCTGTTTTAAGCTGATCTGCAATTGGTTTCTGAGAATTTGCATGAACACTACAAAATTCTAACTTTAATGGTACTATTTCTTTATTTTCTTCGTTTTGTTCTGCTAGGAGATCAAATTGTGCCTTCAGTTCATCTAATTTTTGTTTTTTAGCTATTAACGTGGCTCTTGTGTAGCCTCTATTTGATCCCTTTTTTATGTTTCTGTGTATTTTTCCTACCTCTAGTATAACTTTTTCCATTTATGACAAAATTTTTTTAATTTTATTAGACCCTTTTATTTTTGAAATTTTAAATGATCAAACATTGGTAATAATACTTGCATTTGTGCTTAATTGCTTTTTTACGTATTTTTTTAAATGCGTCATTGTATAATGTATAATAATAATTGTTATAAATACAAAACAGATAATTTCGATGATGCAGCTTCTGTCCAAGTTATTGCTACTACCATTGCTGTTGTTATTGTTGGCATTCATAATTATTTCTTCTTTCATGATTTCCCGTCGCACCTGTCATTTTTCGTATTCTTCGATTGAAATTGCTTTTGGACCCTTTCGCTGTGGTATGTACACTGTATCCGAGCTGTCTGATTTTGACGTCGCTACTTTCCGCGGGATATACTCTTCCATCAATTGAAAATTCCAGATTAGATTCTTTTTCAGGATTCCACGTCAGAGTGACAGGATCGCCATGTTGTGTTTAAAGTGGTATGAATCTATAGCGGCAGAGTTTGCCTTCGCTACAGGCTAGGACGTTTGCCTACTTGAACTAGGTCCAAGGCAAACGGAGACGTTCAAAAGAAAAACAAGGCATAGATCTGCCAACTTGACTTGCTAATAACAATCTGATTTAGTTGGGGCCAGCTCGGCTCTTTTAAACATTTTTACAAAGTGTTATACTTAAAACATTATTCTATAGTTAATCTATCTTTGCAACTTTGGTTGCCAATTCTACATATTGCGTTTCATTCTCGCACATAACATAGAATCCCAAAAAGGATTCAAATTACATAATTTTGGTTGACGAATGAAATTTGGGCGCGGCTACCAAAATTGAGTGAGTATTGAAAACGCACTCAATTCCAATAAGCAGCGTCTTAGTCATTCGCATGCATTGAGTGCAGCAGCAATAGTGTAGTGCTAGCATATTGATGACTCAATGCATTGCCGTACATTTAATGCAATGAAATGTAGGGTCAGCAGTGTGCACATGTATGAGCACACTACATTAGGCTTGATCTTAGTGACTATGATTTTGAATTAATATACAAAAAAGGAAAATTGAACACAAATGCAGATTCATTATCAAGAATAAAGGTAGATTCTGACACTCTAAAAACAATGATACCAATTGAAAACGATGAAAAAGCAAAGAAATCACTAATAATTACAAGAGGAATGCCCAACAAAAAGGACAATACAACTACAAAAGAGGCTAATATAAATAATAAAGTTGAATGCATATCTCCCCAGAAATCTGATCAACTTCAAATATGGGAATGCACATCTATTACTGAAGTTAAAAACGTGCGTCAACAATGATATATATAAATGGAAGATAAATATCCATAAAGATTATGTGCACGTAGGATGTGACGATATTTCAGCGAATCTCGATTCGTCCCTGAAGAAATCACAATCCCAATTGAAAGCCACAAATGGCCAATATATAAAAAATAATGTGCACGGATACAGCGAAGATTCAGCGAAACTAGATTCGATTCTGAAGAAGCTGGCATCCAAGTTAGATAAATTAAACATCAAAGAGATTGCAATTGCTGCCGATGATGATATTTTCAAAAAGTATACAAAAGAAGCATTCAAAAATTCGTATACAAATATAAGAATAAACAATATTTGTAAAAATATTAATACAAATACAATATACAATATAATAAATACAAACTAAAAATATTAATTTATAGGCCTCCTACAAGAATAACAGAAGATATATTAAAATATAAACTCATTGAAGAATTTCATAATGCAACGCATGGAGGGCACCTAGGAGTTAGAAAAACCACTTTAAAACTTAAACAAAGGTACGTGTGGAAAATCATGAACAAAATGGTGGAAAGATTTATTTCAAACTGTGACATATGCTCGAAAAACAAACAACACACACAAAAGAACAAATGACTCATACAACAACACCTAATAACAGCTTTGAGACAATATCAATTGGCACAGTAGGCCCCCTAAAAATTTCAAACGAATTCAGATACATTCTAACTATGCAATGTGAACTAACAAAATTTGTAATTGCACACCCAATGACTGTAAAAGACGCATATACAACAGCAAAAACACTAGTAGAACAATGCATTTTAAGATATGGTAATTTTAAAACATTAAAATCAGACAGAGGAAAAGAATTTTTAAAAGAACTAATGACGAATGTATGTCAACTACTTAAAAAAAAAACAAACATTTTCTTCACCTTATCACCATGAAACTTTAGGCGCAGTCGAACGAAACCACAGAGTTCTAAATGAATTTCTATTAGCATTTGCAAATGATAACGAATAGGATAAATAAATACCATATTTCACATTCGCATATAATATGACACATGTAGACATAGTGTAGCCACATGTAGACACAGGTTACACACCATTTGAACTAGTTTATGGTAGACTTCCAGGCTTACCAAATGACGTTTCAGAAAACAATAACAAAATTTATAATTTCGAAAATTATGTAAATGAACTACGATTTCGTTTAAAGACCGCTTTAAATAAAGCCAGAGAATTATTAGATACAGCAAAAAAAAAGAAGAGTTATAAATAATAACAAAGAATATACGAAGAAGCTAGTAGCAAATATTGGTGATTTAGTACTAATGAAAGTATATAATAGAAAGAAAAATCCTAGCCCATATATAGGCCCTTATAGAGAAATTGAAAAAATGGCGTTAATTCCATTATATAAATGGTAACCCCAAAAAATTACATAATAATCAATTGAAATTATATAAACCCACATTATAAACCATATAACACTGTTTCAAAAAAAAAAAAAAAACTGGTATCTAAATAATCTCATTTATAAACAACTTTTAAATTAATAAACACTAAGTAAATCATTTTAAATATTACTACACTTATATGATTTTACATATATTAAGCACTTGATGAAACTATGTAATTTAAAATTTAAACAAATAATTGCTTAAAATTCTAAAATAAGGTAATGTAATATCTTTAGTATGTAAAAATGCCAAATTTGAATGGACGCCAGATTGCCAAATTTACAATACCCAAATTTTGATAAACCCTTTATACTTACCACGGATGCATCAAATTATTCATTCGGTGCAATTCTATCACAATGCAGTATAGGGAACGAATTACCCATCTCATACGCCAGTAATTAGCTACAAAAACATGACCTCAAACCCTACCTATTCGTGACATGAACCAAAAAAACTAGATTGCTGCCTTCAGTTCCTCATTCTGTATCAAATATTCGCGGCATTAACACTAAATTGATTAATTTTTTTGTTATGAGTCACAACGTTCGATATGATATCATTGCTTTCAGCGAGACTTGGCTAAAACCTAACACTTTAAATTCTGAAATTCTGTGTAATAAATTTAATATATATCGTCAAGATAGAAACTCCATTCCTGGGGATTGTTGATTGCAGTCAAATCAACACATTTTTCACAAGCAGTAAATATCTTAGAAGCTGCATACAGAGAATCTTGTTGTATTTATGTAAAGTACGGTTCCTTAAGTCTCTACATTACATGCTCATATATCCCTCCCTTTTCTAACTTAGAAGTTTTTAGCAAACATTTGCTTTCTATTAGTAAAGTTTGCCTACAGCTGCATCCTAATGATCATATTTTAATAACTAATGACTTTAACCTTCCCAATGTTTCTTGCAAC
This sequence comes from Coremacera marginata, assembly GCA_914767935.1. Taxonomy (NCBI): domain Eukaryota; kingdom Metazoa; phylum Arthropoda; class Insecta; order Diptera; family Sciomyzidae; genus Coremacera; species Coremacera marginata. The sequence continues at coordinate 114,279,779 of OU612045.1, forward strand.
TGCTGTTCCGAAAATTCTTAAATTTTTTTTACCTTCATGTGAAAGTTCATTAGACAATTACTTTTTAAATGAGCTTTCAAGTCATGGTCTTTTCCAACTAAACGGTCACTTGAACAAAAATAATAGTGTGCTCGATTTGTATCGTGAGCTCGTGTGTATTTTTTGATGAGAGCAATATTACCTCAGTGTCAAGATCCGATCCTCTGGTTACTCCCGAAGATTCTCACCATCCGACCATAGAAATCAGTCTAAATTTTCCTAAACCATCTGCGCAGAAGCAAGCTAATCACCCAATCTTCGAATTTAACTTTAAGAAAACTAATCATGTTATTTTGAAAAATAGTTTGTGCACTACAAATTGGTCATCTATACTGAATCTTAATACAAAATGTTTATCGTCACAAAATCTAGATGATGCGGTAAATGCGTTTAATACAACGATCATTGATTGCTTTCATAGATCTATTCATCTAAGAAAAGCTTCTATGATTTCGGGCCCTGTGTGATATACTAATGAATTAAGAAAATTGAGAAACTTGAAATCAAAAAATTATAAAAAATATCAAGTAACACATAACTTATGTGACTTCGGTCGTTATGCTTCGACTAAATACAGTTACCAACAGCTGTGCAAGCAATCCTATAATACTTACCTGACAAAAGTAAAATTAAACATTAGGTCTAATGCAAAATCATTCTGGAACTTTGTAAATACTATACGCAAGATTGATATATATTATCATTATATTTGTTATAATGATTGTTGGGATATTTGTCTCCCAATAGTTGATACCAATACAGTTTTATCATTCTTAAAAAATCTTAAAACTGCATATAAGAGCGTTCCCGACAACATACCCTCGTGCATATTGAAATACTGCTGCGAAGAACTAGCAGCCCCTATAACTTTGCTTTTTAATTCTTCTTTAAAATCTTGCTATTTTCCTGCTGTCTGGAAGTCCTCATTTATTATTTCGTTACATAAATGTGGTAACAGGTCTGTAATTGATAACTACCGTAGAATTGCGAAATTAAGTGCTTTGCCTAAACTTTTTGAAGCAATTGTTACATCACAATTATGATTATGGATTCCTTTTTGGAAAATCTACTGTTACTAACCTACTTGAATTAACATCAAAAACTATAGAACATTTTGGATAAGGTTTTCAGACTGATGTTATCTACACGGACTTTAGCAAAGCTTTTGACGTTGTAAATTAGTCTTAATTTTAAAATTATCTCTTGTTGGATTTCCCATTCAGCTGGTGTGGTTGATTGAATCGTATCTAAGTAATAGAACACAATCCGTTTTATTTAAACTTGTGAAATCATTCGAGTTTCCTGTTACCTCGGGAGTGCCCCAAGGAAGTCACCTCGGGTCTCTTCTCTTTCTTCTTTACATAAATGATTTGCCATCTGTAATAATGCATTCTAATATCTGGATGCATGCTGATGATGTCAAACTATTTCTTTCTTATAAAAATGAATATGACACTGTATTCTTACAAACTGACATCAAAAATCTTCATAACTGGTGTAAAATAAATCACATGAATCTCAATATGAAAAAATGTAAGCACATGACCTTCTCGCGTAAGCCATTGCTTAGGCATATCTACAAAATTTGTTATTACACAATAGAATCTCTAGAAAGTTTCGTTGATCTTGAAGTTACCATGAACTCTAAGCTGCGCTTTCATATTCATATTAATAAAATAATAAATAGAGCAAATAATACCCTAGGATTTATTAAACGATGGGCAAAAGAGTTTAACGATCCCTTTATAACAAAAACTTTGTTCACTTATCTGGTGCGGCCAATATACTTCAATTATATGGTGCCCAAGATACGGTTGTTACATTGACGACATTGAATCGGTTCAGAAAAAATTTATTCTGTTCTGCTTAAGCAATTTTTATCGCAGAACTAATTATTACCACCCTATGAATATCGGTTACAGCTCTTGAAGCTTCCAACTTTAAAAAATCGCGGAGTTATGCTTTATGTGAGTTGGATTGTTAAGCTTTTAAATGGATATGTAGACAGTCCATATTTATTGAATAAAATTTACTTTAATATTTCTCTCCGTCCTAGAAGATCTTTTGAGTTACTTTAATTTCCTTAAATGAATCCATGTACTCAATTAAACATAATATTCTAGATTATCTCCAGTACCGCAGCTGATGTGAATCATTCTCTACCAAAGGATTTAATTTTTTCAGGCGATTTTTGCAATATATTACTACCAAGCTGAATCAAATTAAACATGGTTATCCAGAGCAAGACCACGTCCGTCTCGTCTGGCATGTGCAGGAGCTAGGCCCCGTCCGTCACGCCTTGCATGTGTGAGATTCACTCTAATCATTGTTTACAAAAATCTACACAACAGATTAGAATTTGATTATCCAGAGCAAGACCTTGTCCGTTTTGCCTGGCATATGAGGGAGCTTGACCGCGCCCGTCTAGCCTTTCATATGTGAGCACGGCTCTAATCAATCAATCTATTAACTATCAAGATGACATCCGGAATACACATGCAACCTAAAACATTCTAGCTTGGCAATTTGTTTTTTTTATTTTAATACTAAGTAAACTAAGTTAATATTAATTGTTATATTAAAATAATTCTATAAATGAAAGTTTATAATGCTACTATGATTTGTAATTATGTGTACAAATAATAACATGCTAAATTTTTTATATGCTATAAAGCCTTAAAGCTTAGCATAAATAAATAAATTAATAAAAATTAATAAGTAGATCTTCCTATTATAAGAACCTATAATTATTCTATAAATATTTATTTTAATCATCGTATCCATTCTTCCACAATCTTGAAACTTATTTCCTTTTGAAAATAACATTTCGCTTGAGGGTAAGGGTGTAGTGAACATACATAAGCATTTCATTAAGTGCTCTATAATCATTTCGACCACTGTAACTATCTCCAACTCAACAGCTAAGCATAACAAGCTAAGTTATATCTTTTTTCTAATTTGTACAGCAATGCATTGATTCTCCTGTGAATTAATGCAAGTATTAAATTTCACTGCAAACCAACGACGTTATTTTGTTTCAAGGCCAGGTTTTTAAATTTGCTGAAATTATTTTCATTAAATGCATTTAAATTAAATTTTCTTATTGGGCAAGATAAATTTTGTCAAATTTACCAAAATCAAAATGTTTACCAAGTAAATACACCGACTTAATAATTGGGCGGAGTTTTGATGAATACGGGGAAACATTAATTTAAGAAAATACTGCTTCTTTTATTATAAATAGCAATTGTTTTATATTAATAAAAAAAAAAGAATGATTTAACGCACATCAAAGCGTGAAGCTCTTCATTTAATGGTAAGATCGGTTTTTTAGCCATCAAATTAATAAGCTTTAAATCCAGCTTTAGAAATATAGGATTAAAGATCGGTTTTTTAGCCATCACGTAAATAAAGCTTAAGTCTAGCTTTTAAATATAATACTTTTATTATTTCCTTCTCTTTACACTATTCACAACACAAAATAACACCACAACGGCCATAAACGCTATCCAATTTAGAAAGTCATATTTTATTATTATAGATTTGTTTTATTCGAGTCTGGCTAAAGTAATTTCAAAACCAGTAATATTTGAAATTTGAGTGCCACACTACCACTACATTTAGTAATAGTGCAACAAAATAACACTATCACAAAAGTCTTTAGAGTAAGAGTGGAAAAAAGTGAAAAATATAATTTCTTTCAATATATTAAGTGCGACTGAAATGCTTATTGCACTCAGCATTTAGTGTACTACCCCCAACTTTGGCAACCCGCTATATTAAGCTTCTTTTTTCCGCCATCGCCAACCCATAGACCTCCAGTGACACAAAACGCGGCGACATTGTTTGAATTAACAAATAGAAGAGAAACACTGAATAAACAACACAAGTTTTAACAACGAGCAAATCTACAAATCAATAGATTAAAATATAAACTCAACAAGGTTCCAATTAACACACAAAAATCCACCCAAAGCCCTACCAAAAAAAAAAAAAAGAACACAGTGAGTTTACATTATTTATTTTATTCGGTGCTTCTTTAATTTAAATTGTAATTAACAGGAAATATTTGTGCGCAAAAAAGTTGAAAAAACTCACCCGAACGCCGAAAAAAAACTGCACTTTCGTCAACAAAAAACCCCGGCAAAAATTTTTAAACATTAAATATTAAAAAGTGCACAAATATTACAAATATTTCAATTAAATCACAACACAAATTAAAATCACTTATTGTAATCCACTTGTAACCAAAAGTGCTGTGTTCAGCCCTTAAAATTGAAGTTCAGGCGCTAGTGTTGAAGACTGCCACTTGTGACTTACCCGCACAATCGATTAATTCGACCATATGTGAGACCCTGTTTGGCCTTCAATTGGCAGACACCAAATTTTATGTCTCGTCCCGTGGACGTGATCATTGGATGTAATCTATATCCACTTATTATCGGTAGTGGTGCTTCAGCAATATAGGTGGATCCCTGCTTGCGCAAGAATCCGAATTCGGATGGATTCTGTTAGGCCCCCTTCCGGAGTCAAGACTCAATAACGTGGATCCTTTGTGCAATACTTTAAGCAACACAGAATTCGAGGCTCGAAGCTGAAAAGTGGAGAAAAAACCCAAGAGCTCGTTACCGTCAAAAAAGGGTAACAAGGATCCGAATAACAACATATTTTGACCATTGAGACATATTGATATGGCGGAACATCCAAAAGTAGGAGGATGGTCCAATAACCCATTTGTCACTACCCAAGACTTTTAACCCAAAAAGTCATCTGCCATAGCATCCGTAGAAAAAACTAAAAAAAAATGTTCACTATCACGAGCTCCCCGAGTTATCGCCAACAACTCACTCACCCGTCATTCCCAAACAATATATGACAATTTTTTAGGGATTCATAAACACAAAGAAGAAATCTGATGGATTTCCTTCTTCATTTAGAACTCATGATGAATTTACTGATGATTCCGTCGTAATTTGTGGCGTATTTTCCAACCTTTTTAAAGAATCATTCTGTTCAGATTCTTTTAATCCTGGTGGAGACTACTTTGAATATATAAATTCCGCACCAAGAGTTTCTTTGAATTCTATATCTTTCACTTCATAGGGTACTTAAAAGTATATTGGATCGATCGAGGAGGACTTTGGCGCTGGACCTAACGGAACTCCTGCTGCAGTTTTAACACAAAGCGGTCCCATTTTGAGTCAGCCACTTTCTGTATTATTCAATAAATCAATTAACGAAAGTTATTCCGTAGCTCTCATTGATTCCTAAACTTTTTGAGCGGATTGTGTACGGGGAAAAATTTTTTGTGGTGTAGTCATAACTCGTCAGCATGGTTTTGCTAATGGCAGATCCACTGTGTGTAATCTTCTCTATTTTATAATATTCTGCATCGATTGACTCTGGTAACCAGGTTTAGTAAAGCTTTTGATAATTTACCACACAATCTAATTTTTTTTAAGCTCAAGTTAATGGGATTTCCACAATATTTTGTGAACTGGATTAAATCGTATTTGGTAGAGCGATCTTATCAAATACGTTTCCGAGGCGTATTGTGGTTCTGATTTATTGCTGAATCAGGTGTTCCTCAGAGTAGCCACCTTAGACCACTTCTGTTTATTTTAGCAATCAATGATGTAACTCACATAATAGAACACTCTCATCTGCTTATCTATGCCGATGATATGAAAATATACAGAACAGTAAATTCCAAGGTCAATTCAGATCTACTCCAGTCTGATCTAAAATCTTTTGCAGTTTGGTGTTCTAAAAATAATATGTTTCTAAATCTTGATAAATGCCAAACTATGGCCTTTTAGTAAGCTTTACTAAAGTCAGTGTAAACGCAGTCACACTGGTTACCAGAGTCAATCGAATTTAAGCAGAATGTTGTAAAATCTAGAAGATTAGACACAGTGGATCTGCCATTAACAAAACCATGCTGACGAGTTGATATGACTTCACCACAATGAATTTTAACCCGATCGAACACGATCCGCTAAAAAATTTTAGAATCGATGAGAGCTTAGCGATAGGCCTATAGTTACTGACATCATTCCTACAACCTTTTTTATAAATAAGACTAATGAATGACGTTTTCCAAAAAATTGGAAAATAACTTTCGTTAACTGGTTTATTGAATAATTAAGAAAGTGGCTGACTCAAAACGGAACCGCATTGTGGTAACACCGCGGCAGGAATTCCATCAGGCCCAGCGCCAAAATCCTCATCGATCGATCCAATATACTTTAAAATATTCTCAGAAGTGAAGGATAAACATTCCAAAGAAACTCTTGGTACGGAATTCATATATTCAAAGTACTCTCTGTCAGGATTAAAATCATCTGAACAGAATGAGTCTTTGAAAAGGTTGGCAAATAGGCCGCAAATTATGACGGGATCATCAGTAAATCCATTAAGAGTTCTGAATGAAGAAGTTTATGAATCCCCAAAATTTTTTTGAATCAGACAATATTCTCCGCTTAACAAATATTTAAATAAAAAAAAAAAAAAGAAAATGGCCATATCAGTCCTTGAAAGGACTTTGACCGAGCTTCTTATGATCAAATGCGTTGTGTGTGATGTGAAATGTTTGCACACAAATGATCGAGAACTGGGCCTACATATATTTCACGCCGACTCCGAACGGCTTACGTTCTCAAGAAGCTTTTCATGGCAGTTTTTTACTCTCTGAGGTTTGCCATTGTCTGCAGAGAGGTGACGGCCGAACAGAAAAATTAATTCAATTGAAAAAATTTTTTGTGTCAGATTTTTTTGTAACAGATATTTAGATATTTATTTATTTTTAATAGTAGTACTATAAGAACTAAGTTCTTTCAATGTACAATATGCAGCGATAATACAGAGACAATATTAGTTATAACATATTTTGATAATATCAAGAATTATAGTAAATTAAATTATAAGATTAACCTAAAATTATCATTTAAATGCGAGAATCAAAAAAAGAATAAGGGAAGTTTGAAGATACCAGAAAAAAGAAAAAGAAAAAGTAGAGTTGAAAAGAGCTGGCAAAGATTTAGATATTAGAAAAATATTGAAATACAGAACGCCTAAATTTTGTTGTTTCCTTTATAGCTCTAACATGGCTTGGTAGAGAATTCCTCAATCGAGTGGCATTAATAAAAAACATTCTTGTGGAATTGAGGCAATTAAAGCTGGGTAGGGTTAGTATGTGACTTCTTGTTGAGTGACCGAATTGAATTTTTTGAAATAAGTATGGCGGCATCTTATCCGTTAATATTTTATGCAGGAAGATACAATTTCTAGCATTAAGATAATTAATTATATCACATCCAAGAATACATTTTTAAAATTGGGAAATATGGCCAAATCTGCGTAGTCCAAAGACATATCTTGTGACTTGATTAAAGGCTAAACTTAGCTTTAATTGAGATCGGGAGTCTAAGTTCCTATAAACACATTCTGCGTAGGTTATTATAGGTAGTATAAGTTGAAGGACTAGTTTACGCCTCACATCTACGGGTATTAATTCTTCTGAGACTCTGAGGTTACGTAGGATGTAATACATTTTTCGTACTACACTGTTGAAATGGTCAGAGCAGGTTAGTGTGGAATTGACATGAAAACCAAGATTTTTGATTTTTCTAACGACATTTAGCTTTCTGCCACTTAGAATCACATCCGGAATATCTTCTAAACAAACATTATCTTTACTGATAGGTAACATAGATGACTTAGAGGCATTAATCTGAAGCCCATGGCTAGTAGCCCACTGCTCTACACTTTTTAGATCCTCGTTTAATCTACATACCAAGTCTTCCATGAGCCCATATCTACGAGAAAGATGTAGCTGAATGTCATCAGCATAAGCATGCAGGGATGAATTATTACATACGCTAAAGATATCATTTATGAAAATTGAAAATAAGAGAGGGCCAAGAACGGACCCTTGAGGTACCCCACTGCAAACAGACGCATGTTCCGAAAATTTTTCGCCAACTTTTACTCTCTTTACTCTATTTGAAAGATAGTTATTTAGAAAGGACACAGCGCTATCACATAAGCCGTACAAAAATTTCAACTTCAAACAGAGCAAGGAGTGGTTAACTATATCAAACGCCTTAGAAAAGTCAAGTAAGTACAACATCATCCAAGACCTTAATCATAGCAGTAGAACAGCTATGTCCGATGCGAAATCCCGACTGAAGCGGAGATAACAGATTCTTATGGGATATGTAGTTCGATATTTGATTAGCCATGATAGATTCGCAGATTTTTGATAAGCTGGATAAAATACTTATTGGTCTGTAGTCGTTGGGCTCACTCGGTGCAGTTTTTTGGGGATAGGAGAAACGATTGCAGTTTTCCAAGAGCTTGAGAAAGAGAAAGTGGGATGTTGTGAAGCAGTGGTTTATAATATGTGTTAGTGGACTGAGAATGTATGGTAAGATATGTTTTAAAAATTTTATATGGATTCGATCTTCACCAACTGCATTGGATTTTATTTTTTGAACGATTCTTCCAACATCGCTTACACTTACTGCGGAAAATACAAATTCTTGTTCAATATGATATCTAGGGGTGATCAAGTTGAAATTACTAAGGTTCTGCGTACATGACAAAAAATAATTATTAAGGACATTAGGTTCAATATCACAATCAGACTTTATATTGGAACCAATGCCAAGTTTTTTGACATTGTTCCATAAAACCTTGGATGGAATAGATGTTTTGACTTTAGAGGAGAAGTATATTTTTTAGACTGCCTGATTATGCAGTTGGCAGATATTGTTGTTATAATATTGCGATATTGTGTTGCTTAAGGTTCTAGCGACGCAGTCAACGCTTTCTATGCTGCTTACTTGATTAGCCTCACCATCACGAGATGCTCTCACGTACACACGCCCACGCAGCGTAAAAACAGCGAAAAGTTTGTTGTCTCGCTTCAGCTGATTAGCATATTGCATTATTGCATGATTTGTTTTGGTTAGGCTTTCGTGCAAATATAATTGTTCGCCTCCTCCGTACCCGATGTCGTTGAGTGTAAGCAGCCGCCTGTTTGTCTTTCGAAATCCCGCAAAAGCTTCAAACAGACAGTTGCGCTCATATGCTGTTGCAAGCTTAGCAATGATCGCAGTGTTTTTTCTGTTGTTGGTTCGAATTGTAAAGATGTCGCGCAGTCTGAGAGAGTCAGAATTAAGAAGTGAGCAAACTCTGCTGAAAAGATCATCAAGGTTTTCATCTGCAGCATAGGGGATTCCGTGTATGATGACGTCTGTGGAAATAGCATCACTCTCATAATTTTCCAATTTTGTTTTCAGCACTCTCACTTCATCATCCAAAGTAGTAGAGTGTGTTGGTTTCGTCTCTTCATAGGCTTTGTTGTTTTCTACTTGCTTTTGTAGTTCTTCCATATTCCTTTTCATCATGCCTAGGTCAGCATATGCTGCTTCGATGACAGTCACTCTCTACCAAGTTTCTAATGGTAGTCTTCACATTGGAAAGCTCAGCCGTAACTTCACCAATCCTCTGCATCACTCTCTTCTGACGCAGCAATCGCTTCAGAAAGTTGCTCCACAATACTCTCCCTCATGAAGTTGAGCTCAGTTCTAAATTTTGTATCCGACGACATAGGTGTAGTTGAGGTCGATGATTCATCAACTCTGCCTGAGCCAAGAGGAGTTTGCGGGGGAGGAAATTTGCGGCTGCTTGTAGCACTTCTTGTGTTTTTAATTGTAGACATTATTGTTAATTATTTAAAAGATTATTTATGATGCAAACACGGCGCACAGCGAACTGACAATTAATTTTTTTGATACACAATAGGTTGAAAATGTGGTAGGCGAGTTAAATTAAATTTAATGGTTTTAAATATCGGTTATATCACGTTAAAATGCTGGAACCAAACAAAACACGATTACTCGTTGCGCATAGTGTAACTTGTTTTCATCATGTTAACATCAATGTTTAAATGTTGACATCATTTAAATATTCGTGATATAATATAGCTGAGCGATTTTCAAATTCCAAAAACAAACACTTGTAAGTCTCTAGGTCATTTGAGTCTAGGCTACAGACGTACTTCTTCCATGCCCTATTCCTGTTGTTGCGAACAGTTTTTAAATCGTTAGTGTACCAGGGGTAAGCAGAATTTTTCGCAAATTTGAGGCTATATGGTACATACTGAGAAAACACAGCAAAAAGTTCCGTTTAAAAGACATTAATGAAATCATGAAGACTATTTTCATGTAAGTATTCTAAAGTTACATTAAGCTTATTATGAATTAAATGATTCAACTTAAAAAAGTCAGCTTTTTTAAATTGTATTCATAAAGCTTATACACTGAATTCGAATTTACTATATTTTCTCTGTCGGATTTGTACCAAATACTCAATGGAGGATGGAATTCATCAACAGTAGTTAGAGCATGAAAGGCCCTCGTGGAAGTCATGGAGAGACTTCTGCTCTGGGATGGAAACTATTTCAGAAGCATGCACGCTTCAGAAAATGGTTTCAAAAGATCCATTCTCCAAAGTGGGACTGATCCGAAAAACGGATGGAACCATGGCAGAGAACCTGGAAGAGACCATGCAAGTTCTGATGGAGGTGCATTTTCCTGGAAATTTTAAGTCTGATGACCCATGGACAAACCTGAAGAAAGGGTTGACAGACTGAAAGCCGAAAGAATGATCACTATGGACGGGGTGAGGAGTGCTATACGCTCATTTGCTCCGTACAAAACATCAGGGATGGACGATATATTTCCGGCTATGATGCAATGGGGGGAAGATCTCATTGCACCTAGGCTGTGGGGTATATTCGTTACTTGCTTAGCGACTGGGTACTTTCCGAGAGTCTGGAGAGAGGCGAAAGTTGTCTTTCTCCCGAAACCCGGAAAAAAAGATTATGCGGAGGCGAAGTAGTTCACACCGATCAGCCTTACGTCTTTCTTCTTGAAAACGATGGAAAGAGTGATGGTTGACTGTTTTGAGAGCACTTCACTGATGCATAATCCTCTGAGTAGATGCCAATATGCTTATAGAGCAGGCATGTCTACGGAGAGTGCTCTTCACAAATTAGTTAGAGTGGCTGAAGAAGAGTTATTTTCAGGAGGCATTGCGATGGCCACATTTATGGACATCGAGGGTGCTTTCGACAAAATATGCTTTAGAAGGCTGCGACAGGCTCTGACAAAGTGCAATGTAAACCCAATGATAACAAATTGGGTAGACAATATGCTCAAGCACAGGGCTGTCAACATGCAGAACGGTAGAGTCAAGACTAGAGGAAGAGTAAGTAGAGGATGTTCTCAAGGAGGGGTGTTATCGCCAACCTTGAGCAAAAGTCAAGTCTTTTCTAATAACGGTACCTTGTTTATTGCTGAATATTATTTTGATGCTGTTTTATAATTATAGCGCCGTTTCAAAATTTTGAATTTTGATTTTTATTGAATTTAAAAAAAAAATTATTAAATTACTGTTCCAGTAGCTTCAATAATACTGTAAATGCGATTTGGCATACTTGCAATTAATTTGTTTAATGTATTTAAATCAATTTTGTTTCATTCTTTGAGAATAACTGATTTCCGTTCTTACACGTTGCCAAATTGTCTGTTATTTTTATACACCTGGCGTACAAGAACTCCCCACAAATTCTCGATGTGATTACAATCAGAAGAGTCCACCGGCCACTCCAATAAATCAATGTTATTGGCCTGAAACCATCTTGATTTACGTGGCTTGCCTCATTATCTTGCTAGAAAACTAATTGTGTCTGTCCGTTTTTTTCCAAAAGTGGAGTCAAACTGCTCTCCAGTAGACAAGTGTAGTCTCTTCATGCTCTTCATGCTTGAACTTTCAATTTCAGAAAAAGCACCCCACACCATCACATTATCTCCACCAAAACTTTTTTTTGAAAACGGAAGTGGTTCGCGGCGTATGTCGTACTAATAATGCCAAAATCCATCCTGGCCATCAAGATTCCATTTTTTCTCATCGAAAAAATGACATGTAAAAATTAACCGTCAATGTGGAAGCCTTTTTAAAACATTATTGAAGAGCTGACTGGGGGTCAATTTGTTCCAATGTTCCTTCTTGCCAATTCCAAGCTCGTTCTCTTATGTTCGCTAGTAAGAGCAGGAACACACTTCATAAGCTTACAGCGGATATGTTTACGCTGATGTAGCACTCTCCATACCGGTGTTCGGGAAACTTCTTCAGCAACAACACTCCGCAACTCTTTTAAACTGTGTGTAGTGTTGCTCGCAGCTCGGATTATTTTCCGCTGATTGCGGTTAGAGGATTTTTTTTTTGGCCGAACATTTTGTTTTGCCGTAATTTTGAGGATTGTTAAAAAAATGTTGAATCACTCTGTGGCTGCGATTAGTTCTTCGTCGGATTTCCCAAATTCCAAGTTTTCTTCTTTAAGAATTTTTATTTTTCCATTTTTTCGGAAGTAAGCTGAGTAGCACGAGGCATTCCAGTCTAAATTTTTTTCTATTGTTAAGGTCTTGAAAACTGAATACACAATTTTATGGCCTCAACTTTCATTAGGCTATAGAGCAGCAACAAGTTATCTTGGCTGACTCTTGCCTGACCGGAAGTTGAAGATGGGTAGGTAGGTGAATCTTAAGTTTTCCTGCTTCTTCTTTTAGTTGTTGGGGTGTAAGTATGAGGGGATTAATTTTTCCATGATGTGTGTCTGTGAGAGCATCGATGATTGAAGACTGTATGCGTTGTAGGTTTGATACCATTATTGACATTTGCACGCATAGAGCTGTTAGGGTCATATCACGGTTATTACTTTCTTTATTTTTAAGTAGCTTCATTATTTTGTCGATATGGTCGTCGATATCTTTGAACCTTTTCATCGAAGTCATTTGATCTCTTGTGATAATGTTGATGGTAAAATCGATAACTGAAGTTTGGTTTTGCAAAAGTTCACGCAGAAAGTCGTCATTGTTCTTCAGTTGATTGATGGTATCTGACATTGTGGTGGCATACTTGGAATCGAGTATTCCAAATAGTGAGTTGCCAATGTTTCCAATAAAGTCTAAGGCTCCTCTTTTCACTCTTCTTGGCACTCTCCGTATTGACAGCATTTCAAATTCTGAGTCTATTTCTTGCTGTGAATTTTGAAAGTAGTTTACAAAAAATTCACATATTGGACTTGGTGCGCTTTCATTGTAGTGACGTTGAAGTGTTGTGATACCAGTGCGTAAGACATTCAATTCCTTATAAAATGGTAATAGGTCGTAATAAACAATCAAATTCCATTTTGTTGTTATTATTTTTGCCGAACCTATTTCTTCAAAATATATACCAGGATTTGATTGAAACAGTGTTATTTTTATTGGGCTGGCTATTGCTAACGGTAATAGCAATAGCGTTACCAATATAGTTGTAATGATGCTGCCGATGGGAACACGTCGGCGTTTTGGGGGTATGGGAGGGTTTTCTTGATCTTGAATATCGCTGCTGTTGAAAGTTTTCCCTTTGTGCAGATCTTTAATCGCCTCTCTGGAGCTATCTCTGGATAAAGTGGCTAGTCTATGGATTGGACGTTTGCAAGTCCCCGCCGCTGTTTTTATATCAACCACTCGAACAATTCCATCATTTCCTGGGTGGACATGCGTGATTCGTCCTAGCGGCCATTTTAATGGTGGTGAATTATCTTCTTTGATTATAACCAATGTTCCTTCCTTTATGTTGGGAACTCGTTCCTTCCGTTTGTATCTGTGCTGAAGCTCAGTGATATATTCTTGACTCCATCGTGCCCAGAATTCTTGTTTAATCCGGCTGACAGCCTTCCACCGTTCTTGCAATGTTGATTTGGACACATTGGCGTTTACATCTACTGGATTAGTTAAAGATTCGCCAATGAGGAAGTGTGCTGGCGTAAGAGCGGAGAGTGAGCTGGCGTTAGATCATTTGGATTGCTAGTCATAGGTGTGATTGGTCTTGAGTTGAGTATTCCTTCGATTTCAATGACAACCGTTTCTAACTCTTCATGTGTTAACGATGCCGTATTTACGCTTCGAGTACGTAATGTTTTTGCAGACTTTACTGCTGCCTCCCAAAGTCCTCCAAAATGTGGAGCTCTTGGGGGGATAAATGGAAATTTAATTTCTCTGGAGCTGCATGCATTTACTATTTTTTTACTGGCATCTTTTCCAAATAGAGACGTTTGTATATCTTGAAGTTGATTCCTCGCGCCAACGAAGTTAGTAGCTTTATCACAATAAAGGTTGAGGCAATGACCTCTTCGAGAAATAAATCTTTTTAATGAACCAATGAATGCATCGGTGGTTAGATCTGTTACGATCTCTAGATGGATTGCCTTTGTGGCGAAACAGCAATATACGGCAATATATACCTTGTGTGGTTTCTTTCCTCGAATTTTATAGTGTACCCACAGAGGGCCACAGAAATCAACTCCAGAGTTAATAAACGGTCTTGAAGGGGACACTCTTGTTGCTGGCAAGCTTCCCATGATCTGTTGGAACATTGTGGGCTTGTTTCTGGTACAACGAAGACATTTCTGTACTGTTGATCTTGTCATGAGCTTTCCCTTGATCGGCCAAAAGAGTTGACGAATATTTGCCAACAATGCTTGTGGCCCACTGTGCATGGTGTCCAAGTGAGTATCTCGCAAAATTAGCTTCACTATGGGGTCATTATATGGTAGCATCATAGGATGTTTCGTGTCATATGAAAGCGAAGATGAATGTAGACGTCCTCCTACTCGGATGATTCCATTTTCATCCAGAAATGGTGAGAGAGATGCAATTGGACTGTTCTTGCTAACAGTTTTGTTTGACCTCAACTGTCTGATTTCTTCGTTAAAGTCTTGTTGTTGTATTAATCTCACTATAGTCTTTAGAGCTGAGTCGAGTTCCATTGGGCTCAGTGAATATTCTTGGGACCGCTGAGCACCTTTACTGTTTCTGATGTATCGTTGAATGTATCCAACAATGCGCTGTAGGCTTTTGAATGACTCTCGTGCCTTTATGGAGTAAATTAAGGAGTCTGAATGTACTGCACTTGTAGAAACAGTGGCTATGATTTGATGAGTCTGCTTGATTTTAGGAGGGTCTTCGATGATGAGATTCTTTTGAATGGCTGTTTGCCACGTATAATCTTGCTAATGTAGAAAAACGGGACCATAAAACCAAAGATTGAACTGAGGTTTCATCATATCCTCTGGATGGGCTCCTCTGGATAATATATCAGCAGGATTGTGATCGGTAGAGATGTGTCGCCACTCTTCAGATAGTGAAAGTTTCTGAATCTTGGCCACTCTGTGTGATACAAATGTTTGGAGTGTTGATGGACATCGAGATATCCAAGCTAATACGACCTGCGAATCAGTCCAAAAATGAGTTCTGGTGTTCTGATACCTAAGGTACCTGATACCCAAGGTCTAACTCGAGACATTAGTTCTGTACATAACAACGATGCACAAAGCTCCAACCGTGGAATGGTTTGTGTTTTTAATGGTGCTACTCTGGACTTTGAGCAGAGAAGTCTGACCGATATGCTATTGTTTTAAAGACGGTCCGAATGTATATTGCTGCTCCATATGCCTTTTCCGAAGCATCCGCGAAACCATGAAGCTGTATTGATTGAGGAATGTTGTGTCCAAAGACGTGGCGTGGGACTCTAGGTTTATTTAATTTATCCAGGCTGTTGCGGAATTTTGTCCATGACGTGTGCATCGTCATTGGAAGGGCTTCATCCCATTGAAGTCTTAGCATCCATAACTGCTGGATGAATATCTTCGCTGCTACCACCACAGGTCCCACGAGTCCCAATGGATCGAAATTGTGTGATACGTCAGATGTAACGCTGCGTTTTGTGACTCGCTGCATAGCACTTAATTTTTTCGTTATTTTAAAATTGTCACTTGTTGGTGCCCATGAGAGCCCTAATGTTTTGATGGTTCACTCTTCTTCTTTTCCAAAGTCTAAATCTACTTCTTGATTTTCGATGGAAATGATCTGAAGAAGCTTGGGGTGATTAGAGCACCATTTTCGTAGATGGAGCCCTGCTTTCGTCAATATCTCAATAAGTTGATCTTGAATGGCCTTTGCTTCATGAAGTGTGTCTGCTCCTGCCAGACCATCGTCAACATAGAAATTTTTGTTAAGTGCGTTGCTGCCTAACGGATGTGTTTCCTTATTGATGAGTGCTAGTTCCTGCAAACATCTTGTTGCTAAGTATGGAGCTGCTCACGTTCCATAAGTCACTGTTTGAAGTTTATATGCATTCAGTGAATCTTGTGGACTGCTTCTCCAATAGATTAATTGAAATCTTTCATCGTCATGATGAATTCGAATCTGTCTATACATTTTTTCAATATCAGTGGTGAAGACGAACCTTGGCATGCGGAATCGGAGGAGTATTGCTAACAGATCACTCTGAACTGTTGGACCATTGTACATTATGTCGTTTAATGATATTCCGCTTGATGTTTTGCGCGATGCGTCAAACACCACTCTCAGCTTTGTTGTGCTTTTTTCTGGTCGCAGAACACAATAATGTGGAATGAAGTAATTTGGATCTAACACATCAATTGGATCAACTCTTGTCATGTGTCCTAATGCTTTGTATTCATCCATGAATTTAATGTATTGTTCTTTGAGTGAAACATCCTTTGTTAGGCGTTTTTCCAGAGAATAAACCGATTGTAGGCAATTTGCTGCGAACTTCCTAGCATTGATGTGTCGTTTTTAAATGGTAATCGTACTACAAAACGACCAGCTGCATCTCTTTGCGTATGATGGATGAAGAGCATCTCACACTGTTTTTCTGAATTTGACAATTGTGGCTTCGTCTCAGCGATGTCTTCTAATTCCCAAAATTTTGCAACTGCCTAATTCAGGTTATCGTCAGCTAAAACTCCGCATGTAGCTAATTTTCGTTGTTCATTGTCGATTTTTCCAGATAAAATCCATCCAAGAACGGTTTTCTGAAGGACTGGTAAACCTTTTCCCAGTTTGACTTGCCCCATTGACATTATTTGATGTGTGAATTCTGCACCTAACAGAATGTCGATTTCGCCTGGATTATTGAATTGTGGGTCAGCCAGTTGTAGATTTTGAGGTATCTTCCATGATGATATGTTGATGAATTTTGATGGCTGTTTACTTACAATTTGCGGAAATACGTAAGCTTCTAATGGAGCCTTGAACCCACTAGCGCGAGAGTGAAAAATTACGTTAACGCGATGACGGGCAAACTGTTTCTGTCTGCCGATACCTTCAACAGATAGGGATGAATTTCGATGAGTTAACCCAAGTTGCTGTGATATTTTTGATGTTATAGCATTAATTTGTGATCCGGAATCTAGCAACGCTCTGCATTCAAGAGTTTTGCCATTTGCTACTAGTATTATTTTTGCAGTACTTAAAAGAACATAGCTTGATTTTGGTTTGACTGATGATGCTAATGCGACTGGTTTTGAAGCCTCGTTTTTTCTTTGCTCTTGCCCTTCTTGATGGAGAAGAGTGTTATGCCTTTTGTTGCACTTGCTACATGTTCCGCTGGTGCATTTGTATGCTTCATGACCACCTTTTAAGCAATTTGTGCATAGATTGTTCCTTTTTAGAATTTCATAGCGTTGAGAAATCGGTTTTTCTTTGAATATCAGACACGAAAATAGTGGATGTAAACCACTGCAAGCTGGATACTGGTTTGTTGATGTGATAAAAGACGTTGCGTTATGTCGCATCTTCTCAGGCCCTTTTTTGGTGCATCTGTTCAATGTTTCCAACGAATTGAACCTGGCCTCAAGGAAGCTTAGGGTTTCTTGAACAGTTGGAAGTTGTCTTGAGTGACTAAGGGATTGCTCAAAGGCTGTGTGGGTCGATCGATCTAATTTTCTTATGGTGATGTGCACAAGAATCGCGTCCCATGTTGACACTGGTATGTCTAATGCGCTTAGTCCATAATTGCATTCTTTTGTTGTATCATGAAGACATTTAATAGCGTGCACTGACTCCTGACTTATACTAGCCTGTGGCAATAACCGATTAAGTAATGCTGTGACAAGCAATCGTTTGCTGTCGTATCGACTGGTCAATATCTCCCATGCTGTCGTGTAATTTTGAGCTGATACTGGCAAATGTTTGATCAGGTTCTTGAGCTCACCATTAAGATTTGCCGTAAGATAAAACATTTTTTGCACATCACTGTACGGTTGGCTGTGTATGAGTTGCTCATACAGGTCCTTAAATTGTACCCATTTTAGATGATCGCCATTAAACGTAGGCAGCGTTATTGTTGGTAGTTTTACTGGTTGAAATTGTGTGTGTTCATGTAGTGCTCCTTGACCGTTCTCAGCAACGCTTGTCGACGCCTTTATGTATTGGTTAAGGGCCACTAGGACATGTTGTATTCTTGCTTCCATGTCGTAAAAAGTTTCCCAGTTGTAGTCATCTACTGTGTCCAACTGAGTAGAATCCCATATTTTGGAGTTATTATTTATTAAATCTGCTTGATATTTCTCGAGTATTGATGCCTTTAAAATGCAGTTCATCTCGGACTGTGGCTCACCATCTGCATCAATTTCGTTTAAAGTTTTCGAAATAATGTTTAATAACGCCTTCTGGTTGCGAAGCACCTTTTTTAGTTCTTCGTTAGGGCCTTCTAATTGCTTGGATTTTGAAACGTGTTTTGTTGCTTGCTGATTTTTTAATAACGCATTCATGTGTTCTTGCAAGTGTTGAATGTATTTTGAGACCAACGTTTCTATTTCGCCGTAGTAGTTGTTAGTGAAATAGTCGTGGTCGTTGTACTCTGTCTTTGACACTCTGATCTTCATGTCGTTTTCTTCGAATGCTTGCCAGAGTGCCTTGAGCTGCTCAATTCTATCTTGGAAGTATCGAGCACTCTGTTTCCTGTCTGAAGGATCCTTTTTGTAATTTTTTACAATGCGTTCGATCTGTTGACCTGCATTGCTTTGAGCTGCTACCAACTCTGAGAAGGTGGCCATTGTTGATGATCGTCTGTTGATGATCGTCTTCTGTTGATGATCCTGCTGATGATCGTCTGTTGATGATCGTCTTGGAGATCTTCTGTTGATGATATGCGGAGATTGCAGGGTCCTGTCACGGTCGCCAAATGTTTTGGACAAATTAGTTTATTTGCCCGTTGGTAATTACAACAAGCACTTGAAACTTGTTATAATTCGTTTTGTTTTTTGGTTATCACAACAAGCACTTGAACTTGTTGCAATTGGTTTTGTGATCAAAACAAGCACTTGGAACTTGGTCTGAATCGTGGTTGTTACTAGTAAAATAGTAAAACACCTTGTTGAGTTGAAAGAACTATACGGTTGTTTATTGATAAATTGCTAGTTTATATAACTACAAATATGCTAGTGTTAGCAGTATTGATTAAATGAACATTTACAAATAAAATAAACGCTATGACACAATTAAACATATAGCAAAATTACAAAATTACGAATTTAAGCAAAATTATGAAATATGTTAATTAAACAAAAAGGTTGTTGCTATTGTTAGCAGAAGCACTTATACATATTTTGCTAATTTAACGTTTAGTAACCTACTTATGTTTTTACCCTTATCTTAACCCTTTGGTTGGCCTTCATGTTAACCCGTGTGTTAACAAGTATAACAAAGCAACCTGTAAAAAAAATCTTCATTAAATCCGAAAAAAAAAATATTTTACAATGTTGTAAAAAAAAATTTGTACATATTATATAATTTTAAAAAAATGTTGCTGATGTTTTTGTTGAAATTGTTGATGACTTGTGTTGGATGGTGATGAACTGTTATTTACACGTAGTGATTGACAGGATTTAGTATATATGCTAGTTGGCTCCAGATGAGTGTCAATTTCGCAGACAAAATGTGTTGAAAGTGTGCATGTGGTACACTGAAATGTAAAAGCGTACCCGCTGTGAGTGATAGCAAGATTATTGTGGTCCAGGCATTTCTGCTAATGAAACTGGTTGCGTTTAGAGGTCGTTAATTTGTTGCTGTGCCCGATTGTTGCAATGGCCGCTGTTGTTGGCCACGTGGTAGGGTTATTGCCGTTGGTGGTGGGCAAAGCCGTGGTCTCTTTCGGCAGCTGTTATTTTTGCTACTGCTAGGGCCAGTGCTCCTATGACCATTTTGTTGGGTTTTTTCCTGCTTTTGTGACAATAGAGTCGTGGCTGTTTTGGCCGTGAACTTTGTTGGCTGATGTTGCCTGGGCGTTTGAATGTTAACTGTTGAAGAGTGGCTGTATTCGCTTTTAGTAACCGATGCTGTTCGTTCGATGCGTTGGGGTTCGATGTGCAGGATTACCAGTTTTGGTGGTGAACAAACTTTATTTTATTGAAATCAAATTATAATTTTTTATCCAACTTTATTTTTGTACGTATATTATTTTATTTTTTTTAACATATTTATTCGAACAATAAATATATAAAATATAAAAAAATATATAGTATTTTATATATACATAAAATATATCTATTGTTCGAGTAAATATGTTCAAACTAAATATATTTTTTTACATTTTTGATATTCTAAAAATAAATACTTAGATCTAAAAATTAAATTTAGGGAAAATAGTTTTGTGTATAGTGTTTCATTATAGATGTTTGACGTGCTAGTTTCTATGGTTTAGTGGGGTGCTATTAGTTTCAGCATTTTGCTGATATTGAACCATGACGACATGAAGATTTTTGTTTGAAAACTAAACACACTTGTGTGTAAACACACAAATAATCACATGTTTTGCTTTGGAATATTGTACCAAACATCCTTGGTATTTATTAACTACTCCAAATACTTCCAATCCAATATTTAATCATATTGGATTCTGTTGATCCTTTTTTGTACATAAATCTTAAAATGCTGGCTTATTTTATAAAACAAGCATATGATAATGATTGCTATTCTTGTTGATTTTTGGCACACTTTCGATTTGATAACTGCAGATACTAAATTATTTTCTATGATTTCGTAAATATTAATGGATTCTCTGTTGTTGTGGTCAAGCATCGCTATGTATCTGCATATTCCAGTTATATTTGGGATCATGCGTTTTTTTTTCTTTAATTTTTCTTTTATTCCTTGATCTTTTCTAATAGTATTCTTTTTATTCTAATGTCAATTGTATAGCAATTATGCGATACAATTCCGCGATTCTTCTCTAGATTTTCTCTCTGGGACTACTTTAGGTATCGTTTTGTTTTTATTTTGAACTTTTCTATGGATCCAGCTCCTTTCGGTGTTGGTACTTCGGAGGCTCCTATTGGACTGGGATAGTTGGCTGTGGTATATAACGTTCTTCTTTGTTGTTCGAATGCTGCACTATCAGGTACACTACACGTTGGAAAATGGTATCGAAATTGCCATGCAAAATTTTATTTCGGAAAAGCTTGAAGTAATGTGTTGGCAGGATCAAATAAAGATTTTTATTACTAACTAGCTGAATACCCGGCTTAATTCGGGAGTTGATATAAACAATTTTCGATTTCATTCGTCGATTTGAAAAAACTTTTCACAAACCTTAGAAGGAATTTTGTGTGCATCTTTCAAACCAGTAACTTTGGCGAAATGAGCAAAATTTAGCTTCAACATCTGAAAATTATTAGAAAAAGTTAGAAAAATCGTGATTTGAGTGTGCGTGCCGCCGATTGCTTGCAATGAAATATTTTCAAGTTTTATATTGTATTCGATAGATTGCACATTTTTGAAAAAAATCAGAGCAAAATCGAATTTTTGCCAATTCGCGAGGAAACTGGACAAAAATTCAAAACAACGCCAACTTACGACGCAACTGACCTGCGCATGTGTTGATGCGTTCTCAGATACCACAGGATTCGGTATCAGCTGTCCTGATTTACGAAGAAAGCAAGTGGAATATAAATACACATAAAGAAGAAAAAAAGATAATCATCACCCATTGCGCTTTGCTACGCCTCACTATATTTTGTAGTACAGCGCAATCGGGGGTTCAAGATATATCAAAATACATAGCGCCAAAAGACTCACCGCACCCGAAAACCACTTATAAAAATCATACGTATCGGATGAGTTGTTTTGAGTTTTTTGCGGTATTTGTACAAAAGCGCCCTCTGGTTTTCGAAATAGAATAAAAAAATAACGCCAAAGCCTTTTCGATAATCAAATCTTATATATCTGATATACAAATTTTTATCTAAATCTTGAGGTTTTTGAGTGTTTCACGATTTCTTAAGTGACTTGTACTACAGCGCCCTCTGGTGTTCAAGGTAGTACAAAAAAGATAAGTCCAAAACTGTCACAGTATTAGAAAACCCCTATGTACCAATTTTCATGAAAAACGGATAAACAGCTAAGAAGTATTTCGACTTTTTTAAAATATTTGTACACAGTGCCCTCTGGTGTTCAAGATAGAACAGAGTAGATAAGTCATAAAAACTCATCGTATCCGAAAACCTTTATACACAAATTTTCATACAAATCGAAAGAACGGTTTCGGAGATAAGCTAAAAAAGGAATGCCAACCTTTTTTACTGAATAAAAAGTAGCCTATATATATATATATATTGACCGGGGGTATAAGGAACCTAGATGTCAAGTTTCATTTAAATCCATCCAGTGGTTTTCGCGAGATGCTCTAACAGACAGACAGACAGACAAAAATTTTAAAAATGCGTTTTTTGGGCTCAGCGTCGTTAAAATGTCCATTACAAAAAGAATTTCAAAAAAATATTTCATGTACATATTTTTTTTTACAATTTTATATAGATATAGATAACTATCTCAATTTCAGAAGATTTTGAAAAAATTCTAATAATTATCTCTATTTCGGAAGATTACAGGAAAGTGTTGGGCAGGATCGCCATATAGTAACTTTTGATATTGAAATAACTTGCTAAAAGTTTTACTTTAATTAATCTTCTAGCTGTTTGCTAATAAGTTACTTTGATGTCTGCATCGAAGACAACTGCAGTGTATTAGAACATACCGTGCTGCTGTTAGTGATGGCAAGAATGCCGAACTGTTTTGAGATTGATTGATAATAGCTCTGGTTTTCGCCGCTGTAATTTTGATCAAAATGTCTGCATTTATTTATAAATATGTTGAGCTTATAAAATAATTTAACCAGTATATTTCTTGAAATTATTCTGTCACTATTTCCATTACTCTTCTTTAAATTCCAATAAAAAATGTTGTTTTTCGGTATTTATTACAGTGACCATTCAAATTTTATATTATTTCGATCTCATATTTTTCCCTCAATTTTAAATTTCCAATAGCCAATGTGATCAATAAACAAAATTTCTATCCTTGACTTGAAAGGCTCAATGGCATTAGTTCAATTAAATTTTTGTTGTTGTTTTTTAAATTTTCATGCATTTTATGTGTAACACAAAACTCGCTGTCGCGCTCAAGCTTGTGTAGTAACTAGCGGCAGAAGCAAAGAGGGGTGACAAAGTGCATTGAACAAGAATTTGAGATTCTTTGCTATTAAAAAATTTAAATTGTGTACTTTAGCATTGTAAGGAAAATTTTGGGGTTTTTTACTTGGTGATAAATTATTGATTTTATTGTTTTAATTTTTGTGGTCTAGATTTTTGTTTAGCTTTGTATGATTGTATTTTTGTTTATTAATAAGAAAGAATGTGGTCAGTGACTTTTAGAGTACATAACAATATCGTTTTTTACTAAAAACTTAAATAAAACTACGTTAAACCGAGTGTTAACATTTTCTGAGTTAAATCTTTATCAGAACCAAGCAGGGAAGCGAGCGCTCCATTAGCGCATTTGTATAGCCCTACGCGTACTGCGTAAGGGGTATATTAACTTTGTCATTCCGTTTGTAACGTCAAGAAGGAGGCGTGGCAGTCGATTTCCGTGTGTCCGTCTGTCTGTCAGTCTGTCGACACGATTACCGTAATTTTAAAGTTATCGCGATGAAATTCAAAATATAAGTTTCTTTTTAAAAAAGGAATATCAAGTTCGCAAAATGGGCCAAATTGGATGAAACCACGCCTACCTCCAATACAAAGTGACTTTATATTTACTATTGTTATATTTAAAATCCACAAAAATTTAAGAAATGCCTTGAAATTGGGCACGTAAGCTTTGCTCTTCAATTTTAATCTTGGCTATGAAATTTGGGATGAATAAAAAATCGGATGAAAAACACGCCTACCTCCAATACAAAGTGGCTTTATTTTAAAGGTAAAATCTCTTAAAAATCTGCAAAAATTAAAGAAATGTTTTCAAATTTTACTCAAAAGCTTTGATATTTAATATAAACCATCTCTATGAGATATGGCAAAATCGGATGAAAACGACGCCCACTTCCCATACAAAGTGGCTTTATTTTAAACGTAAAGTTTCTTGAAAATCCACAAAAATTAAAGAAATGTCTTGAAATTTCCCACATAAGCTTTGATATTTAATATAAACCATCTCTATGATATTTGGTAAAATCGGATCAAAACCACGCCTACCTTCCAAACAAACAGACGTCATCAAAATAGGAAACTTTTGTTAATATATAAAACTGAAAGTAAGCGTGAATATCGTGGCTAAAGACTTCGAATATACTTCAATATGGCCGCGGGAGTTATTTTAGCTTCGGTACCCTGCCGAAGCTCCATCCTTACTAGTTTAACGTAGTCATGTCATCAGATGTATGCGCTACGCTCTTACTGTACGAACTATTAAATTGTAGCGAGAGCCGAGCGCTTTGTTATCCTTGTATTTGATATAAAAACGTAGCAAGAACCGAGCGCTTTGTTGTCTTTGTACTTGGAATAAAAACTTAGCGAGAATCGAGCTCTTTGTTCTCCTTATAATTGGAATAAAAATCTGTCTAGCACCGAGCGCTGTTTTCCTTGTATAATAGTTATAGTTCATATCGTAACTTGTAACTCATATTGTTTTAATTTTGTATTTACACTTAAAATACCCTTTTTCAAGTGCAACGTTATCGTTACGGAAAGTGCTACAAATATAGCGCTATACAAACTGCACTATTCGCAAGGAGAATGAATCGCTCTTTATGTGCATACAAGTAATGCGCATTGAATTTTTTTGCTGAGTACCTAGCTTTTAAGTTCACATATTGCTGTTGAGCGGGTTAAGTGAACGGTTATTCACTTAAAAGAAATTAACAGAATGTAGTTAATACAAAAAGTTAAGTCAAAAAGTACCAGGAATGGGTCAATAGAGGATAGTTGTGCCAATTTAGATTAAATTTAGATTTAGAAAAAAGAATCCTTACAAGCCCTCTAGCAATTTCTTAAATTGTCATTTCGGGAGATCCATTTTCGACACAATGTTTGTTGATGGTTTCAAAAATACCATAAACTTATTTTAGGCACAAGAGCACTTATCACATTTATGAGTTTAACCATCGGCATATGACAAGCACAGAATAGAAACAGTGTGTAATAGTCCCAATTTAGACATGCCGATATGACGACGATTTCTCTCTCCGATTTTCTTATTTTTTTCTTTTGTTTCGCTGTTTCGTCGTCCATTGCTTTTAGACACGACGATTTTGCCGAACGATTTTGTAAGTATGCGTGCGTGTTTGTACTCGTCGTTTAAAATCGGTTTTATTTTATTATTCTTTGCTTCGGCTTTGGTCGACAAGCAACGCAGGAGTGGTTGATTGTTATTTCGCTGAAATATTTTCATAAATGCAATTTTGCATTCAGTTCTTTAAATACATTAAATTTTTGATGTTTATATAATAAAATTAAATTTATGTTGGCTATTTCGTACTTAATTTTATTACTTTTTTTATTGATTTTAAAGTCTTGTTAGAGAGAACAAAATTTTGTAACTATATTAATAAAAATCATTTTCTGTTTGTTTATTTGTTTGTTTGTTTGGTTGACTTTTTTACAAATCTAAACGGATTTTGCTCAAACTTAGAATGTCTACTACTTGCGTCCGAGATTAGGTTATTGCATACATAGTTTTAACCACGCCCTCTTTTACCACCGACAAAAAAATAACTTTTTTGACTGTTTCGATTGTATGAGACTTAAACTTCGTAACTCAGTTCATTTGGTTACTTGCGGCAATTGAACCAGAAATGGGTTTCTAAGCCCTCTTATACCGCCCACAAATCAATGAAAATGGTATATTTCAGACATTTTTGGTCGTATAAGACTGAAATTTGGTAATTAAGTTTGTATGCTTACCGTCTGCAACTGTACTAAAAATAGTGGGCGGGGTGACACTATAATTACGCCCTTTTTTAAGAAACCTTCGTGAAAATTGCACTGAAGTTTTGGTAGTAGATTGTTTTCAAGCACGAGGTGGCACCACAAATCAATTAAAATGCAACGAGAATATTTAAGGTAAGCGCGGGGTGAAGCGAAGCGCGCTGGGTTTAAGCTAGTAAGACATAAATAATAAACATTTAATTTTAAATTCATTTTCAATCCGTTTTAGCTTCGTTTACTGCTCTTACTTGCTCTTGCTGCTCTTACTTGCTCTGTTTTTTGAAGCTGCTACACTTGTTGAAGGTGTTTCAAATGGCTTTAATAAATTTTCTCGGATGAAACTAGAGATGCAAACCGGATAATTGCCGGATATTCATCTTAAATTTACTATTCGGCCGAATACCGGATATTGAGTTACTATCAGCATCCAGCCGAATAGTTTAGCCGGATAGTTTCTTAAAATTATTTTATTTAAAGAAATCCTTTTTAGGCAAATAAAATTAAATAGGAACTAATTACGGCGTCTTTTCTTTAAAGGTAAAAAGTAGCAAAAAATGTACGAGGTATCTTCCAAAAAACTAAGATTACATTCTTAGTATGTATTCTATTTTACCCATTAGTGACGAGCGCTCAACAAAATTTTAATTTTCAAAGTTGTGTGAGACCGATGAAATGGATTTATTTATATTTTTTATTAAAAATTAAGAGGATGAACGCCTCTACATATATTTAACATTCGTCATTAATGGGTTAATGATAAATTCATATATAAACTAAAAACTTAGTAAAATGATTAAAAATAATAATCAAATTTAAAAAAAGGAAGATTATGGTGAATAAAATCTAAATTTGAAGTGTTCGAAGACAATAGGCGATTTTATTATTGACAACATAATGAAAATATTTAATTTCAAATTAATTTAACAAAACAATATAATATACGTAACATAAAAATTATCTGTAATTAAATGAACACATGAATTGAAAATATTTCATTTTAAATTAAAGTAAAAAGAATAAAAATTTTCTTCATCACTGCCATCGCTTACAATACCATAGTCAATATCGGAACAGTTTTCGTACTTCAAATTTTGAAGGAAGTGACGAGATTCTATTGGAATGAAACTCATTTACTGAAGAAGGTCTAAGTATTTTGCTTTTGTGATAATTTTCCCTTCTGGATACAAACAAGGTAAATGCAGCGTCCTTAAATCTTCTTCACACACACTTCTCTTCTTTAAATTGACCACATGTGTCAAATTTGCCATAGAAAACACGAGTTGAAATATATTTTGCTTTTCCTAAGTGATTTTTTCAACTTTGAACCAATTTATTTTCTGTTCAGTAATGCCCACTTTTCGGTTTACAATTATCTTCTCCAATGTCATGTAACTAACGAAATCAACACTTTCCATTTTCTCAACATGAAACTTTGGATCATTTTTTTTTTTTCCTTTTTAATATTTAGCCAATCGTGTGGAGTTAGCACAACCTCGATATTTTTTTTGCATTTTTCTACCAAGCTAAAACATCTATCGCAACTATTGTAACTCTGACCCGATATGAAATATTTTTGAGTAATGGTATTTATTAGGAATGTGACGGATGTCATTTTGCGGTCATTTTTTTGGATACCAAAAAATGAAAAATGCGGATGCGGATTTAGATAGGTATAAATAAAATTAGTATCCGCGGATCCGGATTTCAAATCTTTTTATATTTGTTCAAGATATCGAGCAAAATAAAAACGTGACAAAATAAATGTTTAATTTTTTAGAGATCAGTTTGACTAGACAAACTATTATTAGGACTGTTATGTTTATAACTCTAATAATTTTTCAATTATTAATTAAGAGTTAGATTTACAAGCTCTAGGTCTGTGCTGTTTTTCTGAAGAAAACAACCAACAACAACAACAATACCCTTTGTATAGAGTAGCAATCATACAGCAGACTAGACAGACCTGTTTCGTTGGCTGCTACGCTAACTCATCAGTAGCCTTTATATGATAGCAATTATCTCCTAAGCTGTTCATGTCTATTTGTTTTCTTCAATGTTTAGATAAAACTACTCTCAATAACATTGTACACACAAATGATACGAAAGCAGCTTAAAGTTCTTCTTATTTTAGATTCACACTTATTTGGTGTAAGCTCTTTTTTCGAAGATAGATCAAAGCTTTTTTGCTACTCACAGGCATGTTGTGGTTAGTTGTTGTTCTTCTTATTCACTGTCCGTCTTAGTTTGAGCAATCTGCTGATATTAAACTATGACGTCATGAATATTTTTGTTTGAAAACTAACAGCCTTACTAAAAACCTGATATTAAATTTTAGCGTCAGTTTTTTAATTTAGTAGCAGCTGTAGCCTCTGCCAAGCTTATGCTAAAAATCTTTTTAGAGCTGGCACAAGATTAATCTTTTATTGTGTGTGTAAAACACAATACAGAGAATACACACAGAGAATTTTATTTGTAAATTTATTCGACCTCTTTTTTATAAATTTTTATGTAATGTTTATAACTCTAATAATTTTTCAATTATTAATTAATTAATTGAATTAATTGAAAATTTTTAAATTTTTATGTTATGTGTATCACTCTAATAATTTTTCAATTAATTCAATTAATCAGAATAAATTCAATTAATTAATTAATAATTGAAAAATTATTAGACTTATAAACATAACATAAAATTTTATAAAAAAAGAGGTCGAATAAATTACAAATAGAATTAGGACTTAAATGATAAAAATCATGTTGAAAACTTTTTAATAGTCCAAACCAATCAACGGTAAATTGTAGTTTATAAATAGTAATGTTGATGCTTCATTGCTTCTTAACCGATTTTGAAGCTCATAATAAAAATGTCTTTTTTAGTTACGTTTTTGTGTCGATTATAAAAATTTTTATGAATTCGGATTTTGGTTGCGGATGTGAATGCGGATATCAAAAAGTGAAAAATAAGGGCGCGGATGTCGATTTTTTGCGGATGCTCCGCGGATGTGGATGCTGATGCGGAGCTCCGTCACATCACCTAGTATTTATATTAGAAGATGCCAAAAAATGCTTCAGAATTATTGCAAGCTTAATGTTGCGATTCTGTCCTCCACAAGAGTCGGAATATAAAACAATTTCATCCGTTGTGTCAGGTATATGATTTTTCAAATGATGAATTAATCATGACCCAATATCTTGCCCTCCTCTCGAGGCAACGCTTTCATTCCATATGTGCATGTACCCTATTGGAAACCGAAAAATTTTTAGTTAGCATACATTGTCGCCTATTTATGACTTAAAAGGTCATAATGAGCAGAACTGCCAGGTGGCGAGATTGTCCCCGTTTCTCGGGATTTTTCGACTAAAACGTGATGGCGGGGAAAACAGTGATCGAATGGGGGAAAATGTAGAGTTAGTTATATTAGCCATTTGAAAATTGTTTTATTAGGGAAGTCTTACATTTTTTTTTTTTTATAGAACTAATCTGTTTGAAAAAATAAATTTGTAATTTTTTCCTATTAGGCATATTTTTTTAACAAGTTATTTCTCAAGTCAAACAAAATCCTTGATACAAACAAAATTCTTGATATAGATTCTTATGGAAAAATTCCATTCAAAAACACATTTAACACATACCATATAGTAAAATGGTACCCTAGAAAAATTTGTTCTCAATTTTTTTTGGGAAGTATTTCTTATATTAGAAGATGTATAAACTCCTTAACAAATTGATATAAATACGGAATGTTAAGGTTTTCATAATAATAAAATGAGTAAATGTATCTATCTTTCTATTTTACTATTAAGAAAGCGCATTTTTTGTGATGACTATCAAAATCTTCTTCTTTTTATCTTCTTCTTTTTATCTTCTTCTTCTTCTTCTTCTTCTTTGTCTTTAGTCTTATTTTTCTTAAATATTGAGCATTTTTTTTTTGTGGCAGCCATGGCATGCTGGTAAAGGCGCTTGTCTTGTATGTGACAAAACCCAGGTTCGTATCCCACCTGACACAGAAAGTTTTTTCAATTTTCTCAAATCTCATAGAGCAAAAACTGCCATGAAAAGTATTTTGAGAACATAAGCCGTTCGGAGTCGGCATAAAGCTTGAAGGTCCAGTTCTCAATCATTTGTGTTCAAACATTCACAACACGCACAACAAAATTGATCATAAGAAGATCGGTCAAAGCCTTCCAAAGGCTGAAAAGGCCATTTCGTTTTTTTATTTTTTTTATTGTTTATTTTTTAAAAAAAATCTGAAACAATTTCCTATGAAAAAAACCAAATCAAATGAAAATTACCTATCACTAAATATTTTTAATTTGGTGTTTTAACGCCTCACGGGCTAACTAGTATAATAAAATCTTATAGTTCTTTGCACCGAGACCTTCGTTTGGTGGACGTATATAAGAAATTTTAACCGAATATTGATATAGTCCATTGAAAGTTATTCTTATTAATATTGTTCGTAAAATTATAAACGCTTTTGCTCTTTACGTACTGTTGTTTATATAGTAAAATGAAGTGAAATGAACACTAAAATTGTTTTTATTTTTAATAGCTTTTATTTATGCTTTTAAAGCATAAAAAAGGGAAAAACTAATGGTGTTTTCGTTTCTACCAAAAAATGTTGCCTTTTCATTGCCCTCTTTTTTTCGTGCTCGATTGTAAAATAAATGCAAACGGGTGAAAAATTCTGTGATCATTTCATAAAATGTTACATTAAAACGGCAAAAAAGGCACATTTCCTGCCTTGTGAAACTTTAACAGGGGAGAATGTCGTCCTGAAAATCAGATGGCAAAAACGTACACTTTTTCAGGTTTGAGTGCAACATTTTTAAAACGTCGCACTGTGGCAGAGCAACATTTTTTTGTAGAAATTAAAACACCATAAGACTTAAAAACGGGGAAAACAATTATTTTGTATGCAAAAAAGGGGAATTCTTTTCATCGACACCTGGCAGCAATGAGTCTTTGGGCCATTTTATGTATAACGATTGAAGACTGAACGAAGGCTAAAGTAAGCAGCGACAATATTTTTTTTTTTAAAAAAAACTTATTGCAACCCGTGTCTCGCATGACGTTCAGCGATCGTTCATTTTACCTAAAGGGGCGCTTATTTCGTAAATTTTAATCATTAACCTCCATGGCTTTATTAATGAAGGTGTAAATCTTACCTTTTTTTACTTCATCGTTCACACACAAATTATACGTCCATAATTGCCTCTTATAATACGCAACTAATGTTGCTAATGCAGGTGTTTCCAATGTTTTTTGGAGATCAAATGTCAAAACATCCAAATATCTATTTTCAATAGCTCTTTCTACGTCTTATTTAAACTCGTTGCATGCTCTTTCTTCGGATTCTATATGCTTTTGTTGTCTTTCTTTAAGTTTATCAAGTTCTGCTTCCACAAAACTTCCTTTTATAGCACATTGATAAATGATCGCAAGTCTTGCACGTTTCTGTGTGTAGACGTTTGAAACTTAAATTAAAATTGTTAAAAATTTCACTGAAGACATAATGGCAAACAACGTCAGTGTTCTTCGCTTCACAATACCTTTTATATTCTTCGTAAAACTTTCGTATGTTTACGGCTGTAATGCGATTCGTATTTCGGGAAAAGGTTTATGAACTCTAACATTTTTACGATCGTTTTCCAAAGTTTTACTTGCTGAAGGCGCACGTCCGCGAGCTCTTGTGGCGCTTGCATTTTTTGTCTCGGTATTTAAAGCACTTTGGATTCGTGACGACGTTAGGATTAAACATTTCATGTAAAAATACCTGCAAATTTTTCGAGATATTCCATCAGCATCTTCCAATGAATATTGAAAATTGTGGTTATGTACTCTTAATGGAATAATTGGTCCTGCCTTAGAAGAGACCGCAATCTTCTTGACTGTTGATCGAATCAACAAAGTTGTTTGTGTCCAATTAGATGTAGGTAAAAATTATCAAAAACTTCTTTCTGGAGAACAATATCAATTTCTTTGCAGCAATCTTTATTGCACTTGCAAAAAGTTTAGGTTAGGCTAATCCGGGCGCCTCCTGGCGGAGGCTCACAATTCTGGTCCTTAGTGGTACCGAGTGTAAGGAGCCTGTAGGGAGTTAGTTAAAGTCGGCAAAGATTTGTGCTGAATTCACAAATCTAAGGAGGATTTCTAGAAATTTTGGCCACATTTTGTAGTGACGACCTAAGTATTTCATCTGGTGATTTAAGGATAGTATCTGGTGTTATAAGGTCATTTGGAAACTGTAGCGGGCTTGCCACGTGTGTCTGTATTGAATAAGTGTTTTAGGATTCGGTTTCTGTAAAGCCAGGAAAGTGTGCTCGATCTAAGTAGAGCGGGGCATGTGTATAGTAGGTGTTCCAAGGTTTCAGCAGTGCCTGGTTCCTTGCACTCCCTACAGTTGTCATCCGTTGTGACGCCCATCTTCTTCGCGTGAGCTGCCGCCATGTAGTGACCCGTGAGGACACCAACCAGTGTCCTACATTCTCTGCGCGGTCGTGCTAGGATGAACAGAGCCCCTTTATTGCATCGTGTATCACACATGATCTGCATGTTGTCGTATCTCTCCATCTACGACTCAGTGTTTGTGCGGCCCTATTTTCGAGGTTTCTGTACAGCTCTTGTAGTGGGATAGGTACATGTTGTATGGACTCTGATCCCAGCCCGGCGCCGTCCTATGCTAGTCCATCTGCCTATTTTAATTTCGACCAATGCCCCGGTGGCTTGGAACCAGTAGATGCGCACTCTCTTTGAAGCGCATAGTCTAGGGCTTCCCTGTTTGCCAGGGCATTTGTGGACCTGATGGTAGCGGAGCACATGGATTTGATCGCCGCTTCGCTGTTTACAAAGATGTTTATATTGGAGTGATGTGTGTTTAAGGGCAGTCTCTGCCGCCTTCCTTATGGCGAACACTTCCGCCTGGAAGATGCTGCAGTGGTCCGGTAGCTTATATGGCTGACTTATCGCTGGTTCTGCACAGTAAACTGCCGCTCCCACTCCCGTGTGCAGTTTAGTGTCGTCAGTGAATATGTTGACCGCTCGCTGTGCTTGTTCTATGCCGTGGCACCAGTCGTTTGCCTTAGGCGTATTGATAATCTTGAGTCTATCATTGCGCGAGGTATCATGTAGTCTGTGCTACTGGATAAATCCTTGCTGATAGTACAATGTCCAAACCTTTGTTCATGTTATTTGCCACCGTAAGGAACTGCGCTGTCTAGGGGGTCCATACATAAAATTGTTTCTAGCGCTTTCGTCGGAGTTGATTTCAGCGCCCCTGTTATGCAGATCATTGCCCTCCACCACACGATAATTCCATAAGGTAGAATTGGACGAACTACCGTTACGTAGATCCAATGCATCAAAGAGGGTGAGAGACCCCAAGTGCTGCCCAGCATCTTCTTTGGTGGCTTTCCTCACTCTCTCATTGACATTGATTTTCCATGATAGTTTGCTGTCCAGGACGACTCCTAGATACTTCATATGGGTTTTCGGGGTGAGGTGTATATTGTTTATTTTCGGTGGTATCCACGGCGGTATCTCGTACCTTTTTGAAAATAGAACCAGATCTGTTTTCTCGACGTTAATGCTAAGGTCAACTGAGTTAGTCCATCTGAGCACCTCCTTGAGAGTGCTCTCTATTATTGGACTTATTGTTGGTAGACATTTCCCCACTACGATTATGCTTATATCGTCTGCATAAGCTGATATCTTCGGAGCTCTACCTTCGAAGTATTTGAGTAATTCGTTAACGAATAGATCCCATAGTAAGGGCGATAGAGGGTGTACCCCACCCAACTTCCCTTTCCATGGTTGTAGTGGAACTCAGCTTGAACCCTTCTACAATTTAAATGACTATCCAACCAGAGGTCGATTGCTGGTGGTGCCTCTACTGCGCGTAAGCTATTGAGTATTGCAGCAGTCGATACATTGTTGGATGCGCCTGAGATGTCCAAAAATGCACCAAGTGCGTATTCTTTGTGGTGGAGGGCTTTTTCTAGGGGTGCTACTAGGGAGTGTAGCGCCGTCTCAACCGATTTCCCTTTCGTGTACACGTGTTGGTTAGTTACCAGGAACTGGTTTGCACCGTTCCTTAGGTACAGGTCAATCAGTTTCTCTAGTGTTTTGAGTACAAAGGAGGTAAAACAAATGGGCCTGTAGTCCTTTGGATACAGGTGATACAGGATACAGGCTCTTGCCTGATTTCGACAAGAATACAACCCTTGCTGCTCTCCAGGCTAAAAGAACATAATTCAGCCTGAAGCATCCTTTGTATATGGCCACAAGACACGGAGCGACTCGTAGTTTGGCCGCTTGCAGCATGGCAGGAATAATGCTGTCTGGTCCTGGAGATTTATATTCTGAGAACGAATCTATAGCCCACAGGATTTTATCTGGTGTTATAAGGTCATTTGGAAACTGTAGCGGATTTGCCACGTGTCTCTGTATTGAATAAGTGTTTTAGGAATCGGTTTCTTTTAAGCCAGGAAAGTGTGCTTTCAAGAGCATATCAAGTTCCTGACTGCTTTCCGTCCACTCACCGTTGTATAAGCCTCGCTGTGTCTGTAGTTTTCTCTATACTTGAGCAGAAGTTCTTCCATGAGAGCCTCTTTATACCTTACGGACGTTGGTTTTGAAGATTTTGAGCCTGCATTTGTATTCCCCCCCCCCCCCCCCATACTTCTTCCTGGTCAGCGAGAAGAGATCTAATAGGTCGCGTCTTTGTTCTAGAAGGTCAGGATTCCACCACGGTGGTCTGAACTTCCGCTTCGTTCGCGTGGGCTTACAAGAAGAGTGATACGCTTTGAGAAGCTGACCTGTGAGGGTCTTCAAGGACCCTTCTATGTCGGCTTCTGTATTTATGAGTTTAGGGGGAAGTAGCCTGGTCTCAATGATATTTCTATATATATTTCAGTTGGTGTTCCTGGGGTTTCTGAATATCTGTTGAGCCGGGGTACAGTTAAACCTAATATTGAAACTAATATATTTGTGGTCTGAGAAGGAGAGCTGTTTTAGCACCCTCCAATCAGTGATCAAAGTGTTGGTATCTGAGGTTAGCGTTAGGTCTAGCACATTTGACGAGGTTGGGTCTACAAACGTGGGTTCCTCGCCTATGTTAGCTACGCTTAGGTTAGTTTGTAGAATAAAGTTAAGAATGGACTCACCTCGATCGTTGATGTCTGGGCTACTCCACACTGAGTAATGTGCGTTGGCATCTGCTCCGATGACCAGCGTCTGCTTCTTATCGCTGCTTGTAGCTGTCAGCCTCTGAAGCTCCGCTGGTGGTACGTCTCTGTCATGCGCCATGTAGTATGATGCGACCAGGATCGGCTCGTCCACTTCGCCCTCTAGCACCACGACTGTGAGATCATCAGTGCTGTAATGAGGCCTTTCCTTGTGAGGATGGCCGTTCTTGTTCAACTTAATGTTGTTGCGAAAAACGTATTAAAGTTTAGTGATTTTAAGTCGGAGACTATGTTACCCGAACCTATCCACGGCTACTGCAGCAAAGCCTTGTCGTAGCCACTTTCCTCCAGCTCGAGAAGGAGTTCTGCGCTGGCCATCCTACTTTTGTGAAGGTTCATTTGGAGGACCTTCAACTGCATTAGGTTGAAGGCTGCCGCTCGGGGTCGACTTGCATCGTCGTGCCTCCGGCTTCACCGTCTACCAGACTGTGTCCCTGGGTGGCATCGGTCACGGCTTCTTGGCCGAGGTCTTCCTCCACTTCTGCGGACTCGAGTCTATTGGAGTTGTTGTTCTTGGGGTGACGCTTCCTAAGGTGCAAGTAGACACTTCCGACGCCGCACGCCATCTTCCCGTAACGCGCTTACAGAATATCCTCTGCCTCCTTGTTGATTTGGAGGATTTAGTGTTGCCCACTGCTACTACCAGGTAGCGGATCTGCGACTTTCAACACCCTCCAGTCAGCTGTCGGCACTTCGGGATTCTGCTTCTGTAAGAGTTTCAGTGCGGATTCCTGCGGCACTACCCTGGGGAAGAGCACCTTTCGCCTTTGGTAGAGACGGGATACTGGTCCTGTCAACTACCTCCAGTTGGGCGCCCTCCCATAGGCCTTGGAGTGTCGGAGTAATCGATGTGAACCATTGCAGAGTTGAGTCATCGTTGCATTTGAGGATCTTTACCCCGTTGAGCCAACCCGCCCCGTCGAATGTGGGCATGGGAAAGTCGGGAAAGGTCTCCATCCTCGCGAACATCGTCTCGAGAAGTTTCATCTCTACGGACTTCCATTGCTCGAAGGTCATTTTGCCCGCATTTGCAAATAACTTGCCCTTGAAATTTTTTTGCGCCAATAATTTTACCACTGGCTGTTGTATGCTTTCTGCCGCGCTCAACACTTTCTTTTGCAATATTTTGTTGTCGAAAGCTCAATCGCTTTTGTTTTTTCTTTGCATTTATTGCATCTAAAAGTTAAGCTCAGTAAGAATAAGTTTTACTTATCCCATAAACATTACAACTGACCAGCACTTTCTCTTTTTGCATTTTTTCAAAGTGTTTTAACTTTAATGAATGACAAAAGAACACCTGCACAACATTAACAATTGAAAATCAAATCAATACTCACTCTCACAACATTTCTCTGTTGACACTCGTCAACCACTGGCTTGACCGCCAAAATAAGTAAGCAAAACAACGCACGAAGAGTACAAGCTCTCACGCATACATGCAAAATTCACACGCACACTGTTTTTATTCTGTGCTCGTCATATGATATAAATTATTTTATTTATTTATTATAATTAACTATAAAATATAAAATCTTTAAATAAAATAGATTGAGCACTAACTCCTTATTATAATTATTTATTTTATTTCAAAAGATGATGGAGAAGGTCGTACCGGCACTGTCTGTGAAGTCGGAAGTTCCGGATCTGCTAATTCTCCAGAAAACACTGTTGTGGTAAACTGGGATAATGGGCATAGGACAAACTACCGCGTTGGATATCAAAATCAGTACGATCTTATAATCGTTGATAACGCTCAAGTTGGTAATTATTATACTCTTTTGATACTGAATAAAAATATTTATGTAAGATTTGATTTATCAGAAGTAAAAATTGCACAAAATTAAATTTCTTCTGTAATATTTGCTGTAAGGACTGTTAAAGTGTACGCAAGGATCGCCATGAAGTGTAATCAAGATGAAGTGTATGTAGTGTGGCAGGATATAATGGATGGAAAAAAGAAATAGTCTAGTTTAAAAAGCTGTCTTAGCTTTGCAGTGATGGCTAAAGAGCCGATCTTACATTGGGTTAGTCTATATTTATCCAGCTGACTAAGCTCATATAATCAAAACATGTTTCCTCCTTGACTTGTGAATATTGATACTGATTTTATTTAGTAATCGCATTTGCCTTATATAGTCAAATCGATTCCATTCCAAAAGTTTTTTCTTACATTCTTACATACTAAAATATTTATCTTTCTTAACATTCTTGCATGCTAAAATACTTTTCCTTCTTAATATTCTTACATGCTATAATATTTCCCCTTCTTAACATGCTATAATTGAACAATACCAAATTTCTTAATTTCTACTTTCTCACAAATACATGAATACGTTCGTTAACTTCCCTGTAGGAAAATCAACTCATTTAAAAGTAGTTGATAAAGTAGTTTTTTGTCAACCACAACTAGTTGAAATTCTGACTTTTTTCCATAGAACGAACTAACTTATTTTGTATGGTGATGTCCGCTAAATAAGTCAATTGACTGTCGTCTGCATATATTTTCAACTACTTGTTAAATTAGTTACATTTAAATTATTTTTTTAATTGCTTTAAAATAACCAATTGAAAACTATTACTGATGGCCAAAAGTTAATAATATTTGATGAAATAACATGGTTAAATATATATAAGCTTGTAATCTAATAAAAATTTTCAATTAAAACATGCCAACATCAGAGTAGTTGCCGCCTTAATATAATTCAAAGTAGTTCATATACTGGCTTATTTTAAACTAGTTTTTTAACTAGTTGTTTTTAAAAACAAGTTAGTTTGTTCCTATAGGGTTTGTAATAAAGAAATATGCAAACGCATCATACTCACCGATTGCTAACGTTTAATCATGGTTAGAAGTTTTAAGCGTACAAAGTGTAACAATAGGTGTGCTTCCGTACTCTACACTGTGTAAGACTTGTGTAAGTTCAAAATGAGAGAGTAAAAATGAAATGTGAGAATAGTTGCAAAAGTACGGAAATAGCTTCTAGTAAGTTTCAAGCACAAAACAGCTGATTTTGACTGCAGACATGTGAAACGTAAATTGCGCCAATTAAAGTTATCGTAATTTCGTTTGTGAAGTTAATGCTTGTTCTTCTTGATGCTTGTTCTTACTTTACTCGGAGTCTTGAGTTCTAGCACACTCTATGCACTATGTGTGCTCGAGAGAGCGGTTTTATGCTTGTTCTTCTTCTAATACGAGAAAATAAACTTTTTTATTTTGTGATGATTTGGGGACATCAAATTATAATATTTCATCTAGGTGTGACCAATCTAATTATTTTTATTTTATTATTATTATATGCTTACAATAAGTTTTACAATAAAATTATTATTATAGAAATCAGGGGCGCAACCAGAAATTTTTTGGGAGAGTTTTAAATAAAATAGGTGCGCCTTACGTATAAAAAAACACGTTATAGTAGCGGCTATTGTGTACTGGTTAGTGAGTCCGATTTTTGCACTAATAGTTCCTGGTAAAAACTTCAGTCAGGGCAATCCACATCTTACCATTCAACTTCTTCACAACCAGTGGCGGACTTGTCATACAGGTGCAGAGAACTGCAAAACTCACTTTTTGCTTGATTAAATCATTCACTAGAATTCTTACTAGGGGGACACGGGGCGAACCTTCACATGGCAACGTGTCTGACCGCCTCAACCTGGCGAGGCCAGCATTATCCATGTCGAAATCGTCTCAAGTCGACTCAAACCTCCACGTGGTGTTCCCTGGGCAACGGCAAACTGGCATCCGTCAGTTTGACGGCTAATTTGAGCGGCGGGTCACTCCATAGACCTTAAACATGGAATGTGCACAGGGTTTGGGTCCCGCCACATTACTACTGCCCAATGAGTCGGACATGTTGATTGATTGTTTTGCTAAAGTAGACATAGAGAAACGAAAGATTAATATTAGTGGATTTGTTTACGACTACTGGGTATGATTTAGATGTGGTATGGTTTAAGTTCGTTTAGGTGGGCTGTTCTTTCTGTCGTCTCCCCGTCTCGTTTAAGTCGTACAATAGCCCCTGATGTAAAGGCTTTTACGACATAGGGCCCGTCGTATTTCGGCGCAAGCTTCGCGTTGAAGTCATCTATAGCCTTAGATAATGGATGTTGTCGAAC
This sequence comes from Coremacera marginata, assembly GCA_914767935.1. NCBI lineage: Eukaryota > Metazoa > Arthropoda > Insecta > Diptera > Sciomyzidae > Coremacera > Coremacera marginata. Next base: position 114,319,365 of record OU612045.1, read on the forward strand.
CATAACCTGTTGTCCGATTTTGGGTTTCCAGTCTCTCCGGCGTAAATTGTAGTGGCGGGCCTGGTCCTTTGAAGCTCTTGTTAAGTTGTGGCGCACAATTGTAAAGATCTCTTGCAAGTGACTAGCTCGGTCGGATGGATCTTGCTCCTTAGTACCTGTACCGCGGACTGCTTCGTCATAGAGGGTTCGAGGAAGACGTGGTTCTCGACACTGTGTTAGAAATGCTGGACTGTAACCGGTTGTCTACGACACACTGGTGTTAATTGCTAATGAGATTTCTGGCAAGTTCTCGTCCCAAAGCTTATGATTATTGTCGGCAAACTGAGCTATCATAGTCTTGACGGTTCGGTTGGCTCGTTCTGTGGGGTTCTCCTGAGGCGTGTAGGGTGCTGTCAGCTGTTGGTGAACTCCAATCTCCGCCAAATATCGTTGGAATATTCTGCTCGTGAACTGGGTTCCGTTGTCGGTTATCAGAATTTTTGGAACTCCATATCGCGCAAGAATCCTCTCTCGAAAAGCTTTTAATAGGTTCTCCGATGTAGCTTTCCGCAATGGTACCAGTTCTGTCCATTTGGAAAACTTGTCGAAGAACACCAACAGCATATTATTGCCATGCTTAGAACGGGGTAGTGGTCCAACAAAGTCTGCACATAACACAGACCATGGCTCATCTGGGATTCTTGTCAACATTTCTCCGGCGGGTGCTTGCTGGCTGGACTTGTACCGTTGGCAGGACTCACATTTCCGGACATAGTGGCTTATGTCCCGGAACATCCCTGGCCAGTAATACCGATTGGCTATTCGGGCGATGGTTCTCCGTATTCCAAGGTGGACGGCGCTCGGGCTGTCATGGTTTTCCGCCAGTACACGATCTCGCTGAGATTTAGAAACGCACAGCTTCCACGGGACGCAGTCCTCGTCACTCGCATTTCGTGGCAGGTGTCGTAGTAGTTGTCCATCAACGATGATAAAATCTGGATACTTGCTTGGGTCTTTGATAACCTCTTCACGCTTCTTTCGTAACCACGCACACTCTGGCAAATTGTCTGTGTCCATAGTGATCCGTTGGAGGGCTTCGCTTGGTTGCCGGGACAGAGCGTCCGCTACCACGTTGTGTTTGCCCTTACGGTATTGCACTGTGAAGTTAAACTGCTGGAGTTCCAGCGCCCACCGAGCGATGCGTCCAGATGGGCTCTCTATAGAGTTGAGCCATTTGAGCGACAGGTGGTCGGTTATTACTACGAATTTATAGCCTTCCAGGTACGGCCGAATCTTCCGGATGCCCCAGATGATTGCTAAGCACTCCTTTTCTGTCGGTGAATAGTTCTTTTCGGCGTCGTTTAAGTGCCGGCTGGCGTAGGCGATCACATGTTCCGTGCCTTCGATGTTCTGTGTCAAAACGGCACCGAGTCCCAAGTCGCTAGCATCTGTCTGGAGGAAAAATGTCTGTTCGAAGTCGGGGCATGCTAAAACTGGAGCTTCCGTGAGCTTCTTTTTGAGTTCTTCGAATGCACGTTGTTGTGGCTCTCCCCACTTCCAATGTTTCCCTTTCATTAGGAGTGAGGTCAACGGTTGGACAACTGTCGAGAAATCCGAAATGAACCTCCGATACCACGACGCTATGCCGAGAAAGCGTCGCACTCCTCGGACTTTTTGAGGAGGTTCGAGATTTCGTATAGCGGCGATTTTATCGGGATCAGTGTGGATACCCTCGGAGCTAACCACGTGTCCTAGGTATTTTATTTTTTTCTGGAAAAACTCGCACTTCTCGGCGTTTATCCGAAGATTGGCCGCTTGTAGGCGGCGGAACACTTCCTTTAGGTTCCTCAAGTGCTCTTCGAAGGTTCTACCCGTGACTATGATGTCGTCCAAGTAGGCGAAGGCGAAAGGTTCGAGCTCAGGTCCTATCACCTGGTCGAGGGCACGCTGAAACGTCGCGGGAGCCGAGTGGAGGCCAAACGGCATGACTCGCCACTGAAATAATCCTCTTCCGGGCACGGTGAATGCGGTGTACTTTCGACTCTCAGTTTCCATCGGAATTTGCCAGTAGCCATCCTTGAGGTCGAGGCTGCTGATATATTTGGCATCGCGTAGTCGGTCTAAAATGTGCGTGATGCGTGGTAGTGGGTAGGCATCGGGCACTGACCGACTGTTGAGGGCTCTATAGTCGACACACAGCCGCCATGCCCCTGTCTTCTTTTTTACGAGGACGATTGGTGCACTATGTGGGCTGTGCGATGGCTCGATGCATCCCTTGTCCAGCAGTTTATTAATTTCTTCGTCGATAATTGCTTGCATGGCTGGGTTCCTTGGATAGTACCGCTGTTTTAGCGGTCTCTCATCGACCATGATGATTCGATGTTCAGTGATGTTTGTTACCCCTTGCAATGCTTCGAATTCTGCTTTCAGAAACGCTGACACTTGTTCTGACTCCTGCGCCGTACGTCCTGTGACCTGTCTACAATATGGGGGCGATGAAGGGATTAAAGGTAGCTTACCCAAATTAATAGTTTCCCCACCACAGCTAAGCGTAGCTTGGGTTTCTACCAGGAAGTCCATGCCAAGAATGACTTCGTCGGTAGCGTCTGGCATTACTAAAAACTGGAACTTTCGATTAATGTTGCCCAATCGAATATCGGTTTCTACGGTATGGCGAAGTACTTTGACCGATCCATCAGCTAACGTGACCACGTTATCGGCTAGGATGAATTTGCAGCTGTTATGGATCCTATCGACAAATCGTTGACTCAGAAAACTTCGCGTGGCACCGGTATCTATTGTGGCATTGATCGTCAGCGCATCGATTGTTATAGTGGCGAAGATGTGACTGTTATCGTGTTGAAGGTGTCTTACTGGGTTTGAGGATTTCCTTCTAGAGGACTCGCCCCTCCTCGTTCTGAGCGAGCCCCTTCGTCGTTTCCCGGTCGTGTCCTGCAGCACTGAATGGTGAGTACATTATGACGGCCGCAGATCCAGCAGAAAATCATTTGGGGATTTCGGCAGTCTTGTCTTACATGTCCGTTTTTACCACAATTTCGACAAGCGGTTCTTGGGTTGATCTCCATTTGTTGCCCATGCTGGTCGGCTGTCAATTGGTGGTTAATGGCAGGGGGTGAACTCTGAACGTTGGCACGTCGCTCTTGTTGTAGCATGCGGTGGTGCTCGGTACGCAAGTTGGTTCGCTGTGTTCGTTCGGGCTCGCGTGTCTGAATAGCCTCGAGGTCGTCTGCCAGGTTAACCAAATCTTCGAGAGTTAAAAAGTCTCTCCTTCGTATATACCACTGGTAGTCTGGGTGAGCGTTTCGGAAGATTCTCTCGAGTTGTTGTTCTTCACTGTAGCCCGCATGTCTCATTAGAGTTTGGAGGTCTAAGACAAAATTTTTAAACGGCTCCCGGTGTTTTTGGGTTCTGTTTCGGATGTCGTCATCGATCCGCTCCAGATATCTAGGTGGTAGAAAGAATTTTAAAAATTTTTCTTTGAACAGCCCCCAGGCAGGCCAGTGCTCGTTATTATTTCGATACCATATCAAGGCGCGGTCAGTGAGTAGTTCACGCATCGTGCGAGGTAGGTAGATCTTGTTGATATTGTAGACCTCGGCCAGTTCTTCAACTCTTTCGATGAAGGCCAATGGGTCTCTTTTCCCGTCGAATTTTACTGACCACTTCCTTACCTTCTCCGCTACTGCCAAATATGGGTCTGTCACTGGTAATGCCGCGTTTGAGTTGGTCGGTCCGGGTTGCTGGGCAAATGGCAGCAAGGCATCGGTCGCTTAAGTCGGAACGCGAAGAGTTGCGTCGGTTGAGCTTGTTCGTTTTCCGCCTGAGTCCTCAGTTGGCGGTGCTGGTGGCGCGGGTGATATGGCGCGACGGTGTTTTGCCTGTAGGTCAAGGAGTCGCTGTAACTGCTCGTCCTTGTATTCTTTTTCATATATGTAACCGATGAAGCGTTTCCGAAGCTCTTCCACAGTGCCAGTGGGGTCGAATTCGAAGTCATTTGTGTATGTGATCAGCTCTTCCTTTTTTAGGGAATACACCCACGTGGTGGTAAACATGGCGATGTACAAGGGTTGCTCCTGCTTTATCTGTAAGGAGTAAATGTTTTAATTTATTAGTAGTTTTCTTAACTATTTTCATGAGCAGCACGTGTTCAGGTTTTTTTTTTTTTTTTTTTTTTTTTTTAAATTTGAACGGTTTTAAGGTATTATCACGTTTCGCGCTGTTTATCTATTATTTAGTTATTATAATAATATTTTTATTCTTTTCCTTTTTTTTTTTTTTTTAAATTAGTCGGAGTTTATCGAGTTCATTAATTCGACCTATATTTTTTTTCTCTTGTTTTTTTTTTTTTTTTTTTTTTTGTTTTATTTTAACCTCGATTCACTACGTATATTCTTTTTCCTTTGCTTAATATGATTTGCTGTCTTTATTCGTTTCAGTTTTTTTTTCCTTCTTCTTTTTGATTATAGCACTCTCTGAGTTTAACACGGGCTTAGTTTTTTTCCTTTTTATTTGTCTTCCATGTTTGTTACGCGTGTTGTTGTTACACATTATTCATTCACATGTATGTATTTTTTCCCAGTGCGCGGCGCATAATTTTATTATTTCTAGACAAAATGTCCTTTTTTTTTTTTTATTAATTTTCTACGCTATTCACTTTTACACTTCTGTTCGCTGATGATTTTTTTTTTCTTCGCGTACGCGGCGGATGACTTTATTATTTTGAGACAAAATGTCCCTGCTCGGGCGCCATTAAGACGAACCATTTCCTTGCCGAGGTATCACTCGCCGGTGTCCAGGGTTCGTTCACAAAATTGAATACACGGGGTTAAGTTAGTTCATCGGTTCTTGCTAGTTTATTACACAATCGTTTAATAAAATAATATATAATATAAATTTGAGTTCACGAGTTGATAAATTTGAATGTTTTCGATCCGAGTTTCTTCGTGGCCTGATATATCAATGTCACCCATCGTCAGCTGTTGGGATCGTCAACCGTTCAGGAGCAACGCGTGGGTAGGACTTAGAATGGAAGCGCCGCCCTCAATGACACAACGCGTTGGTAGGACTTAGAATGGAAGCGCCGTCCTCAATGGCACAACGCGTGGGTAGGACTTAGAATGGAAGCGCCGTCCTCAATGGCACAACGCGTGGGTAGGACTT